>LPNX010598797.1:354029-368064 GCA_001517045.1 Pseudotsuga menziesii | reverse complement strand
CCTAGCTCTATGCTTGCCCCCAAGGTCACACCTCTCCCACTTTCCTAAGTGAGGAGACAGCTTTCGAAAGATTTTTGCTGCAGGTGTGCAATCGGCGGACAACACCTAGCATTTATAGTAGGTTGATCAAACAAATACTTCAGTCCACAGTGATCTATTCTGAGCTCAAATCTTCTACCCATCAAGTAATACCTTCACATCTTGAGAGCATGTACTATGGCTGCAAGCTCTATATCATGAGTGGCATAGTTCTTCTTATGCTCCTTTAGCTTTCTCGACTCAAAACATATCATGTGGTTGTCCTGCATAAGGAATCCTCCAAGCCCTTGTCCGCATGCATCGGTACACACCACAAAATCTTTCTCTAGATCTGCAACTTTCAATACTGGTGCACTAGTGAGAAGACTCTTCAACTGCTGGAAGCTTTCTTCACACCTCTATGTCCATTTGAACTTTATCCCCTTATTTTGCAAGGAAGTGATGGCATGTGAAACTATGGAGAATCCCTCAATGAATCTCATGTAGTAACCTACAAGTCCCATAAAAGATCTTACATCTTTCACATTTCTTGGAGTAGGCCAATTCATAATGGCTTCAATCTTTTCAGGGTCCATAGATATACCCTCTTCTAAGATAATGTGACCCAAGTACTGAATCCTATCTCTATAGAAGTCACACTTGCTTAGTTTTTCATATAGCTGGTGCTCCCTGAGCAATTGCAATGTCAATCTCAAATGCTCTTTATGCTCTTCCTCATTCTTAGAATAAACAAGAATGTCATCAAGGAAAACAAGAACAAACTTGTCCAAATACCTACTGAAGACGTTATTCATAAGGCACATAAATGTAGATGGTGCATTTGTGAGACCAAATGGTACCACTAGAAACTCATAATGTCCATACCTTGTTCTAAAGGCTGTCTTATGAATGTATTCATCCTTGATTCTCACTTGATGGTAACTAGACCTCAAGTCAATCTTGGAAAATACCTTTCCTCCTCTCATTTGATCAAAGAGGTCATCAATCCTAGGAAAAGGATATTTGTTCTTCCCCGTAACCTTGTTCAATTGTCTGTAATCAATACACAACCTGAGTGTACCATATTTCTGCTTTATAAATAGAGCCAGTGCTCCCCAAGGAGACACACTCGAGTGGATATTCTTCTTTTCCAACAACTCTTGCAGTTGCATATTCAATTCTAGCATCTCTGGTGTACTCATCCTGCAGGGTGCCTTGGACACTGGCACTGCTCCTGGCACAAGTTCAATTGTGAAGTCAATGTCCCTCTTTGGAGGAAGCCCTGGAATCTCATCAGGAAACACATCCCTGAATTCATGTAACTCCTGATAGTCCTCCAACCTTGGAGTTTCATCGTCTGTTGCCTCCAAAATATGAGATGCATACAACTGGCAACCCTTCCTACAGAACTTATTTAAATGCATTGCTGAAACCTGCCGTACTTAAATCAGCTTTGGAATACCTTTCACAACTACTAGGCTCCCTTCTTCATCCATGCATTTGAAAGTCTTATTGTAACAGTCAAGATTCACCCTGTGAGCTTCTAACCAATCCATTACAATGAGAACATCATAGGAACCAAGCAGTAGAACATTCAAATCTACACATGTGACCAATCCATCCATGACCAATGGACATTTCTCTACCACTTCACTGACCTTCCTCTTAGTTCCAGTGGCTAGCTGAACTAACCAAGACTTCCTATGCTTTACTTTCTTAAAAGCACAAATCTCCACTACTCTAGGAGTAATGTAACTGTGCGTAGAACCAGGGTCAATTAAAATAGAAACAGATTGCTCAACAATCTTACCTGCCACTTCAACCACAGTTGACTGGTGATCTGCCTGGTAGTCCTCCAGTGCTGCATAGATCCTAAGGACTGCCCTTGTTACTTGACCCACTGTTTCTGCTTCTTGAATGTTGTAAGCTGGCCTTGCACTCTCATTCTTGAGTGGACAATTCCTGTGCATGTGGGGTCCTCCACATTTCCAACGTTGAAGTGGTCCTCTATTCTGTTGCGGATCCTTAGGATTTTCTTTGGTCATTCCAACTGGTTTACTCGCAGCTTGGGATGGCTACTTTTGCTGATTCCTGAAGTGAGAAGGTTTAAAATCGTTCTTTCTTTGGTCAAACTTCTCATTCTTCTTATCCTTCCATGCCTTATGGTAATCAGGTTTACCTTTGCTTTGTTCATAACAATACTTAGCCTTCCTTATTGCTTCTTCAAGAGTTCTAGGTTCATAAAACTCAATTCTATCTTTGTAAGACTGAGGTAATCCACTCAGAAAACGCTAGACCTTCAATTTTTCATCTCTGATGTACCGGACATACCTCAATAGCTCCAAAAACTTATTTGCATATTCTTCCATGGTTTGCTGTCCCAATATCAGCTCATGGAACTCCTTAATCTTGTCATCATAATACCTGTCAGAGAGGTATTTCTACTCAAAATACTTCTTGAACTGTTTCCACTTAAGTCTCCTTTCACTGATCCTCTTTACCTGCTTGAAGTGTTCCCACCAAATGGATGCTCTTCCATTCAGATTGAATATGGAAACTCTTGCCTTCCTGTTTCCTAAATAATCATGCACTTGAAAGTACTTCTTTATCCCAAGAAGCCAAGCTTCATCCTCTTGTCCAGTATTTACCTCACCATCAAATTTCAGAGGTTTAGCTTTTTTAAATTCATCTCGAGAGCGATCCCTATGCTGTCCCTTTCTTTTCCTTTTATGAAAAGAATAACTTGAATCCCCGTTGGATTCTTCAGAATTAGATAATCCACTAGAAGTCCTTCTTCTTCTCCTAGTACTGCTCTTACTACCTTTTGGTCTTGTTGTACCTCGTCTAGAGTCTATCCTTCTTTGCAAGTCTACCAAACTCTGCAACATTGCAGCATTCAACTGATGCTGCTCTTCCTGGGCTTTGATCAAGCTTCTCATGGTGGCTGCAACATCTGACGGTGTCTCTTGGAATCTCCTTCCATTAGACTCTATGTCATCATTTCCATTACAGACATTTTCTCCCATTGAATCTCGCACATGCTCATAGGAATCCCGAGCATCATATCCATCATGGGTTCTCATAACTAAACCAGCACTTACTTACCAAACTGCGCTACCTAGAATACTTCCCTTGAAGGTGGCTATGATTCTGCAAACATGTTAGTAACACAAGCGTTAGATGCATAACATTGATATAAACCAGCATTACTTACCCTCTCCTAGAAAAATTATAAAATTACAAGTTTTCCCAAACATAAAATTTTCTTCCTCAAGAACGTTTGTCTGAGGGGGATGACGGGGGTCAAGGGGGCTTGCCCCCTTGTGGCTTCCCTGTGCCACTGCAAGGTGGGTTGAGGGCAGTGTCCTCATTTTTTTTTTTGTAAATCATTGGTTTTTGCGCAATCTGGCGCATAAGATCTCTGCCACTTTCTCCTTTTCAGCCCTGAAAATCCACTGAAAACCCACTGAAATTCCTACTGAAAAATAGTTAAAATCTGCTGAGAAATCCCACTTGAAAAACTCAAAATTTCCTTGTATAGGATCGGGTCTCATCCCAACTAACATTCCGGCGTTTAGGCAGTCTACACAACTAACTTCCTCCACGGCATCGGATCCGCATCCAACTATCCGAACCTAATCGGCGATGAAACCAGCCTATGCGCTGCATCGACGGTCGGGTGTCTTGTGCATCAGGTGGTTAGTCATCTAGGCAGCTGCAATGGTGGACGTTCAATCCACTAACTTCATCCGACGTAGCTCAACAGTAGCTGAATTTAACTAGGTGTTGGAAATGTGTTGAACTAACCATCGCCAATGGCCGATGATTCCCAGACTTAGAGAAATTTTCAAAATTTTCCCTTTAGTCTTCCTTTTCGTCACTTGATCGGCTCAACTCTCTTCTTTTTGTCGGTGAAGTAGTGTTGCATCTGCAACAATTTCCCAAAATTCTAAAAATTTTGGGACCCTCCTTTACTTGGAATTAGTCAGTTTTCTTCTTGTTTCCAGCCTATTTGATTTTGGCCTTTGGATTTCGAAGTGTCTTCCAGAAGTTTTGGTTGCTATCACTCATGGTTTCTCTTCATTTAAATGATCTAAGGAATCCCATCCTGAGCTCCTTTTTCTTGCTTTGCAAAATCTTTCAAAGTTTTCTTGTATTGGGAGGTTTTTATTTTGACTGTCCCGTCGTTGCGGGTGATTCTCAGCTCTTAAATTTCTTTTGGTCCCGCTATTGCGGGTGACTTCCGGAACGTAATCATTTTTTGTCGCCCCGCCGTTGCGGGTGCTCTCCAAGTCTTGGTTGTTGTTTTTTGCGCCGACTGTTGCGGGGGCTGGTCATTTCGTTCTGCTGTTGCGGGTGGTGGACTATTCCGGTATGTTGCGGGCATTGTTTTCATGCGGCGTAGGAGGGGGATGAACACTGCTGTCGCCGCCGTTGCGGGTCAGTAATAATTCCGAAGTGCTTGTCTCCCGCCGACTGCATGTATCGGAGCCGTGTAGACTGTTGTTTTTCCCTCGCGGTGGACAATCGTATACTCTGAGCATCCGCCGTTGCAGGGGGGGGGGGGCGGACTATTGGTCATCCGACCAATGTATCCGCCGCCACCCGACTGCGGTTCTTGATTGCATGATCTATGTTTTGCATTGTGGGTGATGGAGTAGTGAGGATGGTCCGCTGTTGCGGGGAAGGCTAAGCTTTGTTGCCCGACTGAAACTTTCATATCCGCTCCGACTGAGTTGACCTGTCGCACGTGTGGAGTCTTATATATACAGTGGGCGTGTTTTCAGGTTTATTGTTTTTTTTTTTTGCGCCCAAGCTGTCGTGTATGCCCTGCGCGGTCGACCTCACGAATTTGGTGGAACCCTGTGCTCGTATCTTAGTCCAGCTGTCAACTAGGAGCTGGATCGTTGATGCCACTTTAGTTGTGCATTACTGCCAGGTAGGTTTTTACCCCCCTTTTTCTTGGTTTTGTATGGGGACTTATGCTGTGTGAAATATTGTCAAGATTACGGCCCATAGTTCCTTTTCGCTCACAGACGGAGTCGTTATACCCACTGTTAGGGTTGTCGTTTTCGTCCCCCCAGTAGTTTACGCCCACGTTTTATCTTTTATTATTTCTGGGGTTGGATAGCTTGTGCGGTTAGAGGGGGGGGTTTCCCTTGTAAAAAGCTCGCGTCTTTATTCCCCTTGGCCATTTTGGTTGCGCCTTGGAAAATGGAAGAAGATGCAGGTGCAGGCGGCCGTTATGCCGCCTGCACCTGGTCTTGTACCTGTAATAATGGGGTTTGTAAATACTTTGATGAGGTTTTCAATGAAACTTTCATGGTAGATACCCGGCTGATTGTTTCCCCTATGTGTTTGCCCTTTTTCTCGAGCCCTAACCTGTGCCTGCGCTGCATTGTTCATCGTTTTCCACCATGCGAAACCCTAGGGCCGCTCTGCTGATTGGTTTTCGACCATTTGAGGGTAGAATGAGCGGCGGTGCTGGTGAGAGCGCCCTGCGCGAAATGTTTCCATGGGTGCCCGTAGTTTACGGCCGCATCGATGTAATTATCATGTCCGCAGGGGATTTTCCTTCTGTTATCTTTGCTAAAGCTCTTTATAAGTTTAAATAATAGTTGCGCCTTGCGTCTGCATTTGCATTGCATATCATTTCATTGGTAAAAGATGGCATGTTGGGGAATTATGTAAGTCTTGATGACAGACCGTTGGATGAAGTAAATCTTTTAGTGTTATGGCATTATATTGCAGAAATAGGCTGAGTTTTGTGCCGATATTTTCAGATAGTCGGTATATGGATTGGTTGTGCATACATGTGAGGATTGCTTTCTTACTTACACATTGATATAAGATAATAGCACAGCTCAAAAGATTGCATGACTAGTTCAAATCCTTCAACTTGAAAAGCCTGTATCTGATATCATTATAGTCATATAGACAATGGAGAAAGAATAAACTGCTTCTTAATATTCACAAATTTGAATTGCTTAGTATCATGATGTTTTACATTCCAGGAGGATTTTAAAATGTCCAGAAGACAGAAAAAGAAGGCCCCTGTGGTAGAAGAACAAACAGCAATAGAGGCCGTCCTACCAACTGAGTATATCTATGAGGACACCCAGTGTGTCACGGGGGTTGAACCTGAATACAAGTGGGGGGACATATACAGGCTGATTTCCCGTAGGGAAGTCCCAGATATGGGCCTGGAGGAAGAACCAATTTACGTAAATATAGAAAAATCGGCCATTATGAAGATTGCCACCAGGCCTAAGCTGTTTCCATGCCATGAGGTGATGAGATGGGTTCTACCACATACCAACCATGGCTCAATGCTTATCTGCAATGTTGAAGGTCAGCACTATGCTGCCTTTAGCCCTGGATATGTGGCCTTAGCTTACCACCTTCCTGAGCCTCAAGTTTTCTTGACCAATGAGTGGTTGGACAATCTCAGGATGGATTTGATAGAAACCATGAGGAGAATGCTATTACCAGGGAAGCTCTATAGACATAGAGCTACTGAAGATTATGACACAGCCAGCCTTAGAGCCCATTACAGGTTCATAGCTCTAATGCTGAATAGGATCTTCGGGAGGGCTAATGGCAGATTATTCAAATTCGAATGGGTACCCCTGATTTTCTATGTGGCCACAGAAGGGACCATCTTCAACTGGTCCAGCCTAGTATCTAGTAGTCTATCTTCTTGTATAGCTGCAGCAAAAGGAGGATTAGAACAAAAAAAGTTTGAGTTTTATATGACCTCGATCCTGATTGACTGCATACTGTGCCGCCAGCCCTTCCCCGAGATCAAATGTGTTTGGGACAGGGACAGAATGGCCATATATGCAGCAGAAGGGACCATCTTCAGCTGGTCCAGCCTGGTATCTAGTAGTCTATCTTCTTGTATAGCTGTAGCAAAAGGAGGAGTAGAACAGAAAAAGTTTGAGTTTTATATGACCTCGATCCTGATTGACTGCATACTGTGCCGCCGGCCCTTCCCCGAGCTCAAATGTGTTTGGGGGCTCATCAATACCATAGTTATTATCGAGAAATCTGTGAGCATTTTATCATGCCTCTGTACACTGTTATCTTCCGAAAGGAATGTGACTGCATGTCTGAAGAAGCTATGCAGGTAATCGAGGAGTATGGTGATTTTTTCTTGACAGAGAACGGGATGTATCTTAGGATGTTTGGTGGGTCAAGGACACCTTATCTGCTGCCCAAGTATGCAACAGATTATATAATCCATAAGGAGGCTGTTAGACAGGTGTTTATTGACGGAGTTGGTCATTTCTTATTCCAAAAAAAGAAGGCTGTCTATCCACCCCTACCATTTAAGTTAGGCAGCTGCAGTTTCGCCAATGTGAAACAAGCTCTAGAATTTATAGAGGAACTAGGGAAGTTCCATTTTGGGGAGATGACTTTCAGGCAAAATGACACTCATGAAAGAATGGCTGAGCATTGCAGAAAGCACAAGGTGTTTAATGAGTACACCCATCATTTCGACAATGATGAATTCATTTTAAGAAGAGCCCCGAACATGACAGCACTCAGTAAGAGGTTCAAACCGAAGCACTCCACCAAGGGTGGAAAAGGATCTGAACAAGAGAAGGCTGAGCAGGCTAAGGCTGAAGAAGCAGCCCAAAGGATAAGAGAAGAGGCCCAGAGGCTAGAAGAGGAGGCTGCAGAATGGCTCTGGAAAGGAAGAGAAGAAAAGAGGAAAGCTGCCCAGGATGCAGCTGAGCTAGTAAAGGAAACAACCAAAGAAGCAGAGGAAGCTGCTAAGCAAGCAGCTGAGGAAGCCCAGAGAAAGTTGGACGAAGAGCTTCAAAAACAGGCAGCAGAGAAGACAGAGTTGACAGAACAGCAGGCTGCTGAATCACAAACAGAGTAGAGCCAGGGTGAGGAAATCCCTGAGGTTCAAACCCTTCAAATTCCCACTACCATCACTCTTACAACCCCCACGCTGCAGTTAGTACCCTTTGCACAGAAAAAGGGGGAGGAAGTCCCTGATTTCAACACAATATACTATGACAGGGCTACCAAAAGGATTATGAGGAGAACTGAGAGAAAGATAGAGGCAGAAGAAATGACCAGTACAATGATAACAGAGAAAGCTGTGATGGTCGGGACAGATAAAGATCCAAGGTTTGTCATAAGGGCTGGGAAGGCAGCAATACACGCTACGGAGGATTACATAGACCGAATGATGATTGAGATAGAATCATCCAAGAAGACCTCCGCTCAACTCAAGGACACCCTGAGAAGGGAAAGAGAGGACGGAAATAGATTGAAAAGAAAATATGAGCATGTGCTTAAAGAAATGGAGGCCACGAAGAGCGAAATCCATGCCATGCAGCAAGAAGCACAGGTGAAAGAAACAACACAAGAAGCCCTGGGAAAAGCACAACAGGAAATTCAAGAGTTAAAGGATGAAAAGGAGCAGCTGAGGGTGAAGATAGATGACCTGAAGGAGCATCAAAGTATCATATATGAATCCAATACCTCGCGCGTTAAGGAACTGGAAAAGCAGCTGGAAGCAGCAAAGGCACAACAGGTCGATCTGCAGCCGGTTAAAGGACACATCTTGGCTCAGAAAGCTAAGGTGCTGTACCTGCAAACTGCTCTAGAGGAGGAAAGATGTCAGGTCCTCCAGATTGATGGTAGACTAGATGAAATCTTAGACACCGCTTCTTATTTTGTGGATAGGTCGCAAGACATCCTTGAATTACTGACTTCAAGGATAACCAGGGTGGAGGATGACAAGGAAGTCCCAACTGAGCTAGTAGTCAAGGATAAACAAGATTTGAAATGGGACCATGACCTGATAGAATTTGCCGTCAACACTATAGAAGACTTCCAAAATAATGTCAAGAAAACAAAGGGAGCATGTGCAGAATTCTTCAGGAGAGCCCTGGTCACATACAACCGCTGTCAGACAGAAGCTGAGCAGAGACTACACGAGTTCCCAGCTCATGATGCATTTGCAGAAATGTTGCAGAAAAGGCAACAAGATGAAGAATCCAAAGTGCAATGCCTCAGAGCTATTGATGAACAAACCCTCAGAAATGAAATAGGCCACACAGCCATTAGTATACAGCTCTTGGAGGAACAGGTGCATTTGAACACGGCCAGAGTTGAGGCCATTCAGAACCAAGCTGACAAATTCGAGCTGAACATTCAGTTCCTGGAACCCTTCTCGTTTGAGAGTCTCGTTGCTGAAGCAGCAGCGTGGAGAAAGTTCTTGGAGGACCAAGCGGGACCCTCCTCATGAGAAGGACCGATCAACTTTTGTATAATTTAATAATTTGTGAAAGGTTGTAGGAAATTGAAACATTGGGGAGCCCAAAGGTCACTTTGGGCAACCCAACCAATTTTGCTTTTGTATAAAACTAGGAAAGAGGGACAAAGAGAGGCATTTTTCCCCAGTAATACTGGAGGACCTATTGTAAGAAGAACTACTTCCTTTTGCAATAAAGATTTTAGTTTTCCTATTGGAGAAAGAGCTGTGAAGTTTCCAAATGTTATGCGATGGATGGCAGAAAGATGAACTACTTTATTTTTCAGCTTATGTCCATAAATCCTAAGATCGTTCTAACTCTGTGACCTATGTCTTGTTGGATGGTTTCTGATTTATTTTTGTGGAAAATTCATTCAGAGTAATGCTTGTGTTACATATAACAGTTAGCTATCTGATTGTTAGAAGATATTCTGGTTCATGTGTTGTAAACATAAATAGCAGCTATCTGTAATGTGTTTATTATACATGGAGATGATGCATTACTCACTAATAATCATTTTCTGGCTCCCCGGGGATAGATAGTTAGGTGTTTAGATTGTTAGTTGTTTTACTTCCTTGTGGTTTAGATGTTCGAGAACCTAAGACGAGAGGTAAGAACCTGCGCAGCACATTGTGTAGTTCCTGGCATCTTTATCACTCCGCACAGTTAAGATAGGTACATGCATTGCATACATTAAGTCAAAATACAAATTCCGGTGCACAGGGCCGCAACCGGTAAACCCTTGTTGTTACTTTGACCTACGGTAGCTGGACCGTAAACCGGACGGATTCCCTATACCAAACAGTCAGCGGGCTAGTTGGGAACGCTGATTGGGGAGAATCCCTTACTGTTGCCGCCTGCGAATTTCCAGGCCACAACAAGTAGTTCCATCAATAGCCGCAATGACGGCCCATCATCTTTGATCTTCTTCCAATTGGTGGCCCAATCTGCTGAGGCATAACCTGATCTGTATCGACAGTCTCTTCTCATCGGAAGGCTAGTGCTCTTGGCTTCCGGAACGGTGGCACACGAAACACTCTCTTCTTCCTATAGCAAATTATTTCGGGCCTTAGAAAAAATTTTAAACTTTCTTGATGGTGTCGACGGTCAGAGGCCTTACCCGTCGGATGCGTAGTTGTCTAGCCATTCGCAACGGCGGGCGCTCGATCAAATTTTTCCACCAACGAACGTCGAACACTTAATTTTTTTTGCCACAATTTTCCTTCCAACTATCCTCTACCGGAGGTGCTTCCACCTAGCTCTCCACTACATCGGATGTCCTTCTCGTGAAATGTTCCAATGATCCAACAGTTCAAACACTTAGACAAAATGTGGAAGTTTTTTGTCATCAACTTTTGATCTCTGTTGGGTAGTAAGAAATCCTACCTCTGTCACTGCATCTTCATGGTCCATTTGGGCCCATGCTGCAACATGAGATCTGATACCACATTGTAACGTCCCCTACCCTCGGACCGGTGAAGAGGACACTACCATGGCGTTAACCATCTGGGCTACCAGCCCCATGAACATGTGAATTCACAAAAGAAATGCTGAAATAGAATGAATTGAAGCAAAACATACACAGATGCAATTATTTATTATACACAGTGGGAGCAACATACATTCATATAAACATTCATTCAACATGTTCACCATATTCATTAATAGTAAAATGATTGCAGGAGTAAAATAGACAAGATTACTTATCTTATGAAGAACCCATTCCATAACCAGCTACGTTGCTGCAACGTTCCACCCAACCATAGGCCACCATGCTTCGTAATCTCTCAGTAGCACTGCCACCCTCAAGCTGGGCATGATTCTCCAAGGAATAAGGAACAAGCAGGCTTACACATAGCCAAGGATACACAAAACATAGCCAAGCCAACACAGTTGGGTTTATCAGGTCATCAACAAGATAGCAAGGCCAACATGGTTAGGTTTATCAGGCCATCAAGGAGCTGGGAAAGGATAAATGCTAAGCTGGTGAGCTCATTACAGAGCCAAGAACACCTACACCAAAACTAGCCTAGCTTCTAAGACACCCACACACACCCAAGACAAGGAATCAGTCCCTTCTCTGCTACACAGTCCCTCGTTCCTTGCATTCCCTTCTAGTGCTATTCAGGGTTTGTGGAGAAGAAAGCCAGCCCTCTAGCTCTGTCTATGTGGCTTCCAAACACACTAGGTTTATCAAGCAAACCAAGCCCCCATCGCTGCTCCCAATTCAGTCCAAAGACCAACCATTACACGCATGCAATTAATCAACTGTTACAGCTTAAATAGGGAAAACGATTCCAAATAGTCTGTGGCAGCCCCAAAGCGTAACATCATACACAACCAACAAATTTGGGGAACAATAGCCCATTCTACACAATCGAAGTCACTGGGGAAAACTTACGCAACCCACACTGGGGAAGAAAATGCATTCTCCCAATCAGTCTGTAAGGGAAACTTGCACCAGAACCCAAAATGTAGAGAAGACCACAACAAACACAATGTAAGGGAGACTGTTGTAAAGGAAAGTGTCCTATGGCTAGGGTTTAAGAGGCCATCAATGTACTGGGGTTGAAAGAGAGATGCACAATGTTCAACAAGCATATAACAGCAAGTTTCAGAGATGAGAAAGATCCACACCTGATAAACTGAAGGCTGGTCCAAGCTTTCTCTTCAATCCTCCTCTTGCTCCTCTCGCTCCAAGAGACCTGCAAAACAAGTTATACCTTCCTAAAACCATTATGACAACATATAAGACAATGATAATAAAGTAAACATAAACAAATGATCTGAATAACATCATCATATGATCAGAAACAGAGATTCAATCACACATTGAACAATGATTTGGGAAGAAGAAGGACATCACATCTTTATTAATCTTGAAAACAAGTACAAGTATACCTTCTCTTCAAGTTTGGCACCTCACGAAACCTTGATCTGGATCTGCTGCTTCTCTTCTCCAAAGAACTCAGCCTCCAAGCTCTGCAACACAAGGGGAAGACCTCTAGGGCAAAGGTGTGGGCAAAGAGAGTCCCGATTCCTCCAGCATAACAATGCAGAAATTCAAGTCCCCTCTCATGGACCTCCCTACCTCTATTTATATGGGTGAAATAAGGTAGTTTTGAAGGTTGGAGAAGTTACAGAAGTTAAGGAAATTAAGTTAAATGAATCAACTAATCTCCAATTAACTCATGTTTTAATGTTTTAAATGCTAAGAGGCACATTCGTGGGTTTTCCATAAGAAAAATCGCGAATGTACAAAAAACACGTTTTTGGGTATTTTTGGGCATTTTCAGACTTTGGTGTATTCTAGAAAGTTTTATCTAACTGAAATACCTTTCCAACAACATATAAATGAGGTCAAACAGAGTTACAAAAATCAAGATATGGGTCCTCCAATATAGGTGTTTTTTCAGTGACTTTCAAAAAGTGCCGACATGCGACGAAATCATGGGAAAGTGGTCACAGGCAGAGATGAAGGCAGAAATGTATTCATAATAAGACAAGCTATAGTATTCTAGGCAAACCTCAATCCATAAGTGTCCTTTTGCGCGCCGACATAAGGAAAGTCGGCACTCGGACGGAGAGGTGCCATTCTGGTGTATAACAGATAGTTTCCTAATGTGTGAGGTTAGAGGGGAAGATGATAGCCGAAATACATTATAAAGGAAAGAGATGAGTATGGAGAGAGAAGAGAAACCAATATCGAAAGGCTCAAGTGAAGGTACCTGTAAGAGAGATAAATGTCAGAAAAACTGATCTCTGGTACATACAAGTCCATATACAAAACATCGCCATAAAGATACAGGCGGATCCAACATATGTATAACTGATGAAACTATCATGGTCGCTCAATATTCAAAAAGGTGCCATATCAAATCTAAAGGAGTCATGGCCACAAATGAACAAGGTGGATCCATACTCAACAATCGATCATAGCCACAAAAATACAAGGTGGATCTATGTCTCAGCAAAATGTCATATAAAGTATAACAAGGTCTTGCGCAACTTGGGCAATAGAAAAATATGACAATGCTACTGTCGGCCCAAGGTCTTCAATCCAAACCGCCCAAAAAAGGTACGAATCCTAACCATGCGAATAAAGGAGCTGAAGTCGAACATGGAGGAAACCGTTTGATTACCGGTCAATAATGAAAACCGTTAACAAACGCGAGGGAAACCACCATTAATGAAAATGATTCCCAAGGTACCTAGTACATTCTAACAAGTGTGATTACAAGGACTTGAAGTCGAACACTTGAAGAATCCATCGAGTAGGAGACAATAAGGGTATCCCCACTACCCAATAGCGAGGGAAATTGCCATTGAGGACAACAATTCCCAAGGTACTGTCATAAAACTCTAAATCTCGTTCCCAGAGCAAGATGTGTTGCAGTCGATAGGAAGAGATCCGTTGGAAGGAAGGCATTAAGGCATCCTTCATCATCCAACACGAGGTAACTCCAAGACTAATTGGATCTGGAATTGGTACTGAAATTTCACAAAAAGGACCACTGAAGACATGATGTAATGAAATGATACCAGGGACTGGCCGACACAAAAGGTCAAGGCAACTGCAGAATGGACGAAAAAGGTTTAATCCTTGAACAGTGAGCACGACACAAAAGTAACTTAGGCAGCTTTTGACACGAAAGGACCAACGAAACAAATATGCAATGTAGGAGACATTGACAGATTCCCCATATAATTGGAAAAGAGACCAACTGGAGGAGTAAGAC
>LPNX010598797.1:308875-353715 GCA_001517045.1 Pseudotsuga menziesii | reverse complement strand
AAAAGGCGCACCTTTTTCGTACTTAGTCAGGAAGGTCCGAAAAAGGTTAAATTACCACCTACCCAATGCTCCTTCAAAAGCAGCATATACAGCCTGAGTTTTACAAGTGTGAAGGAAGGCAAGATCACTCAAAAAGATCCATTTGATTACGAGAAATGGGGCTTACAACAATAAACTCGATGATTTATTATTTAGAGTTTAACGAGCATGACAAAGACATCAAGTACACTCGAAATCTTTTTCATGTTTTGGTCCAGAGCACGAAAAAGAGAAAACTAAGCTCATACCGGGGGTTCCTTTTCCGTAAGTTTAGTCCCTCAGGTCCGGAAAACAGATAAACCTATGCCTGAGAATACTCTTCTCAATTCAGTAGAAAAGAGAGGGATCCTTTCTCGTATTATTCCACATGGTCCGAGAAAGAGATAACCTACCACCAATGTGGATGCCCGTTCACATATTCTTAACGAGCCTAAACGGACAAGTTTACTCGGCAGTCAAGTCTATTTTAAGGAGTCAGACTTGGGCCTAAAGAAAATCATAATCTTTCCCGTGAAGTTTTAACGAGTCCGGAAAAGTCAACTCGCAGCCTCCTTACTGTTTTTAACGAGCTCGAAGGAGAGCTAAAAGAATGCTCTAAAGGCGAGGAGACGAGTGTCATAAGGCAAGTGAAACTAGTTCCAAGCGCAAGGAACAAACCTATGCATAATGCAAGGAAAGTGAGCAAGATAAGGACACTCGGGGAAGGTCTCCTCGGGGTAAAGGGTGTCAAGTTGCAAAGGCAAAATGATACAAGGCTTAGCGGCAATGAGAACAAAGATGAGGTCTTATACAACGAGGTAAAAGCATGGAAGCCGGCATCAGGCTCATAAGCGCAAGCAAGGCATATGCAAATGCAATTACAGCTTGAACAACAAGGTGAGGCCCATAAACAGTTGTGAAACCACCTAATAATCCTGTCTCCAAGAAACAACAACATCAGAAGAAACGATCCGATGCGGGTCACTTTGGCAGAAACACTTGTGACTTTGCTATCTTCTACAAAAGGAAAAGTCAAGGCAGAATCAACCGAAGAAGATTCTATAGGACCAAAGCTCGAGGGTTTATAATCAATAAGATCAACCTCAGAAGAGAAGCAAAAATCAACAAGGGAGATAGAGTCTGCAGGAACAAACTCAATATCACAGGAGCTGAGAAATTCATAAGAAAAAATCAAACTCATCAGGATCACTGACTTGCTTTTCAAATGAAGAATCAAAAGACTCAACAAAAACCAACATAAGAAAAAGGGAAGGCTTACTAAGCAAATCAGAGTTAGACTTAATCACAACTGAAAAATAAGGTCAGACTGTATCAAAGACTCCAGGAAGACTTCATCCGAAGGGAGGAAATCATCCGAGGTAGTACACATATCTGAACTTTCAACTGGATGGACAGAGTGGAGAGAAGACTCTACAATCTGTATAGGATGACTCACCCGATCAACTGCTGGGACAAAGTCCCGAGAAGGTAAGCATGAAAACAGAGGCTGCCTCTCAGTAGCAATTGAACACAAATGACAAGAGGCCACATAGTTCACCTGTGGCGGGGTAGTGTCCACAGAAATACTGGGAATCAAAAAAGGAAAAACTTGGTCTCTAGTTGGGTCAGGAGACGGATCAAGAAAATCCAACTGATCTATAGTGACAATTTCTTCACCATGATTAAAGTACATCACACGAAAGAATGTTGACACCACAACTTGCATGGCATAGACATAATCACGTCCAAGGAGCATATTAAAGTCCAAGGGGTATTCTATTACCATGAAGTCAACTAAGATGGTCTTCCCACCCAAAGTAATAGGAGTTTGAGCAAGAATTCCCAAGGCTAGACAAGTTCTTCTATCAAAAGCCAGTAATTGACTAGCAGTTGACACAAGGCTGGGAGATCCCATACCTCGCCAAGCACGAGCAGAAAAAATACTAACTGAGGCTCCTTCATCAACAATACAATGAGAAATCGTATATGGTTCAACCTTGACCTTTATCTGGAAAGGTGCATGGGAAGGAAGGCGCGGCTCAACTAGGCTATCCCAATCAAAGGAAGCAATCCGAGGGCTTGGTGGGGGTTGATCCGAAACAAGTTCAGTGCCCCCTTGTTCAGTAGGATATGAACTGGCAGTGAAGAGAATGTGATTAGTAGACACTTCATTCTCCAAAGGAAGAGTGGGATTGATCGATACTAGAATCGATTCAACCGCTTCATGAAAGTCACTCTCTGAAGGGAGAGTGGGATTGACCAAAGATGGCATTGGTGCAATCACATTAGGATCACTCTCAACAAGGAGAGTGGGATTGACCAAAGATGACATTGGTTCAATCATATGAGGAACACTCTCCGAAAGAAGAGTGGGATCGACCAAATCTGAGATTTGTTCGACCACTTGATCAACCGAAGGTTGAATAGGCTGTTGAGAAACTATAGGGTGTTCAAAAGAAAATCCATGAGTCTTGGACCACACTCTTCGCACCTCTGGGATAGCAGGGCACAGATGAGTAAGATGATCTCCCTTGCATAGCACACAAGGGAACTTAATATGATGGTTCGAACGACAAGTTTTCTCAACTGAGTCAACATGAATAGCAGTGGATGACTGTTTGCTCTCAACATGACTAGCAGAGGAAGAGAGTTTTCCCCCAGCATGAACTACAGAGGCTGGGTGACTGGGTCCAACCTCACTAAGAGAGGCTGGTTGTTGAGAGACTCCATAATGTTCAAAAAAGGGATGACCATGAATCCAAACTCTTCACACCTCCTCAATAGAAGGGCATTTATAAGTAAGGTGGTCTCCCTCACAAAGCTTACAAGGAAACTTGAGTTTATGTTTTGAATGGGTAGACTTGTCAACAGTGTCAACATGACTCGCAGTGGTTGACGGGTTGTCTTCATCTTGAACTACAGAGGCTGAAAGACTGCCTCCAGCGTGACTTGCAGAGGCCGAGAGACTAGATCCAACATGACTAGCAGAGGTAGGACGGGCACCATCAACGTGAACAACAGAGGTTGAATGGTTAGGATCAACATGCTTTGCAGCAGTTGAGTGTGTGCCCCCAGCGTGAACACCAGAGGCTGGGTGAACGGATCCAACTTGAACAACAGAGGTTGGATGGGGAGGTTCAACTTGAACACTAGAGGTTGGATGGGAGGGTTCAACTTGAAAACCAGAGGTTGAACGGATGCACTCAGCATGAACACTAGAGGCTAAGTGACTAGATCCAACTTGAACAACAGAGGTTGGATGGGAGGGTTCAACTTGAAAACCATAGGTTGAACGAATGCACTCAGCGTGAACACCAAAGGCTGAGAGACTAGATCCAACATGACCTGCAGAGGTTGGATGGTTGCCCCCATCCTGAACAAACGAGGCTGGGTGGTGAGGTTCAACTTTACTTGAAGAGGTTGAACGAGTTCCCCCTTGCTTATGTGCTTTCTTCCTATTCCTCCTTCTTTTACTCCTTTTAGACTGCTGGTTACTAGTATCAGTACTTTCACCGCATGAGGTAGAAGGAGGAGGAGAACTAACTACAGGTGAAGGGGAGACATTGTTTTGATGCCCTTGATATAAGGTGCTTACTTGAGAAGCATCAGGAGCATTCAGGACAGTTGGAGTGGAAAACAAACACACCGATAGCCCTAGGGTGAATCCCGGAAGATTCAAGGTGGCCATCAAGGGAACACCAACATTCCCTGTGAGAGGAATATGACAAGGAGTTCCCATTGAAGGGATCTCTTGGTTGGTGTTTAAAGGGGTGTTAGCCATGGCTTCAAAACAAGAGACAAAGTATGAGTTTGATGATCAACCAAAATTACAAAGCAGACACCTAAAGGCCCACTAAGTACAGACAAACCACACAGCACTCACTAAAAAGATCCTAGAGTCGCAAGCAATCTAAACAGGCTATAAAGATATACCTTCCAGAAGAAGGCTGATGAATAGTTACTTGGCGTCCTTGAGGGGTTCTCAGGAACAAGCAGAGGAATCACCCACCACCCTCCTGCACTTTCCACAAGGGTTACCTTCCAAGTCTGTCCGAGGTGAACCAGAAATAACCTTCCGGTTTACCTGTGTATGAGCCCTAAAAGACAAGAGACTAAAGGCTACCTTGATAATACCTACTGTCTGGGGGGACAGTCGCAAGCCGAACTTGTACGCATGGGCAGGGTAGATGAGCCTGAAATTCTGCCTAGACAGAATCCCCAGATGCGCAAAAGTCCTGGGTTACGTTTTGACAAGGATTCGGGGGGTTATCCCCTCTGTCCAAGCCTCCACGCGGCCTCGTGCTTAACTCCCGTTTGAGAGGAGCTTCCCAGATACAGTAGTAGAACCAAGGATTTACCTAGTGATAGTCCAACTACGTCTAAATTTAACACTTGTGGGGAGTTGAAACTCCCTAACCCACAAGTCTAGCCTAAGCTAGTTGGTGTATGACCCTATAAAATGAAACTTACTAGTAAATTTTAAAATTATATCGTTTATTTTAAGGGCTGTTTCTTACTCAGAGGGTAAATGGCATGAAACTGATGTGGTGTTTTGACTCAAGAAATGAAAACAAAATGACTAAGCAAAGAGAAATGAGATGCAAAGAAGCAAATAGCTATTCTCTTTATATTTTCAAATAACTTGAAAGCCAAAAAAGATCAAATCTTTTTATATTTTTAAAATTTTTCAAAAACAATGCTATGCTATGCAATCTAGACTAACATCCTAATATACATGCACATAAAGTAAACATATGTTTTTGTCTTTTTCTTTTATAAAATGCAAAAGAAAAATCAGCCTATAAACTAATGCAAACAAATACTGAAAGCAAAGCAAATAGACAACTACTTTATACCCCAAAAACAAACCCTAGGTTTCCCTAAAGTTGAATATAAACCTATTTTAAAAGGAAAGCTTACAAAAGTAAACAAGCCAACACTTTGGAATGAAAAGACTGAGCATAAAGACTAACATAAACAAAGGTCAAGAAGTCCCAAGCATCAATCTAACCTACAAACAAAGGCTGCTCAGTACCTTGTCCAACAAGGTCAAACCAAAGAAAGAAGTAGGGGGAAAAGCAAGAAATAAAAGTTCTTTTTTTAATTTTCTTTTATAAGTGCAAAAGAAAAACTACCTACAAAGCAAAGCATGCAGATAAAAAGAACAAAACAAAAGGAACCCTGCTAAACAACCACCAAACAAACTCTAGAGCGCTCTAAAGTCAGTATAAACCCTACTTGGAAGGAAGGCTTGCATAAAAGAAAATCCAAATATTTTGGCATGATAAGGTTAACCAACAAAACAATAAATAAACCAGCACCAACAAGATTCTGAAATCAACCAAAGATCACTACCAGAGGCTGACCAAAAACATAGGCCAAAAATCAAACCAAGCAAAGGAGATGGGGGAAAAAGCAAAGGACAAACCCTAATGCAATAAAAGGCTTACCACATAGATAAATAACAACCAAAGAGGATTACACTAACTCCCTAGAGTGATGCACCTATAGAGGACCCTAAAAGACCTACCCAATCAGCCCACAAACAGAAGAAAAACCACAAAAAATGAGAAAAAACACTGTTTTAGGGGCACACGGATATGGGTGGAAAAACTCCCAAAAAAGGTCAAAAGATGCCTTAGGAAGGAAGAGGAAGTGTGCTATCAGAATTATAAAGTGTTCCTAAGTGGCAAGAAGGACCTGAAACAATGCAAAAGGATGAAAGAAATCAAGAGAAACCCCAAACAGACAAGGCTCTCCCCAGCGGAGTCGCCAGTTCTGTTGTAAAGGAAAGTGTCCTATGGCTAGGGTTTAAGAGGCCATCAAGGTACTGGGGTTGAAAGAGAGATGCACAATGTTCAGCAAGCATATAACAGCAAGTTTCAGAGATGATAAAGATCCACACCTGATAAACTGAAGGCTGGTCCAAGCTTTCTCTTCAATCCTCCTCTTGCTCCTCTCGCTCCAAGAGACCTGCAAAACAAGTTATACCTTCCTAAAACCATTATGACCACATATAAGACAATGATAATCAAGTAAACATAAACAAATTATCTGAATAACATCATCATATGATCAGAAATAGATATTCAATCACACATTGAACAATGATTTGGGAAGAAGAAGGACATCACATCTTTATTAATCTTGAAAACAAGTACAAGTATACCTTCTCTTCAAGTTTGGAACCTTACGAAACCTTGATCTAGATATGCTGCTTCTCTTCTCCAAAGAACTCAGCCTCCAAGCTCTGCAACACAAGGGGAAGACCTCTAGGGCAAAGGTGTGGGCAAAGAGAGTCCCGATTCCTCCAGCATAACAATGCAGAAATTCAAGTCCCCTCTCATGGACCTCCCTACCTCTATTTATATGGGTGAAATAAGGTAGTTTTGAAGGTTGGAGAAGTTACAGAAGTTAATGAAATTAAGTTAAATGAATCAACTAATCTCCAATTAACTCATGTTTTAATGTTTTAAATGCTAAGAGGCACATTCGTGGGTTTTCCATAAGAAAAATCACGAATGTACAAAAAACACATTTTCAGGGTATGTCTGGGCATTTTCAGACTTTGGTGTCTTCTAGAAAGTTTTAGATAACTGAAATACCTTTCCAACGGCATAGAAATAAGGTCAAACAGAGTTACAGAACTCAAGATATGGGTCCTCCAATATAGGTGTTTTTTCAGTGAATTTCAAGAAGTGCCGACATGCGACGAAATCATGGGAAAGTGGTCACAGGCAGAGATGAAGGCAGAAATGTATTCATAATAATACAATCTATAGTATTCTAGGCAAACATCAATCCATAAGTGTCCTTTTGCGCGCCGACATAAGGAAAGTCGGCACTCGGACGGAGAGGTGCCATTCTGGTGTATAACAGAGACCACAACAACACAACGAATCTTAAGGAGAATGGTGGCAACCATAACTCACGGGAAGAACATGGTCCCATTCTCAACACTGAGATGACGGGAAAAATTACACGGCCATACCAGTTTGTAAGGAGATCATACAGCCAAAAACGTGAATGGCCCTTCATAGGAAAATTGAGGATGGAAAAGCATAGCTCCTAGCTCTCTGCGTGACTCAAAACCAGGAAAATCCTTTTCCTGAGAATAATGAAAAGGCCACTATCCCTACATGAGGATGAATAGACTATGGAGAGGATGCATAGTCAAAAGTGCATGAGTGTTTCAGCACCGTCGTGGAGAGAATGGAGTGTCCGCTGGAGTGATGGTGGTAGTTTTCTTGCCATCGAGAGCTCAACCACACTCGTGGAGTGTGCGTGTGGGAAAGGACTGACAGTCCTACCATACTCCACTCCTAACCATAACTGCCCCATCTAACAGCATAGCTTTTAATGGTGGTGGTTGGATAAGACAAGGTGGTGACACATGGATTTTCTCTTCATGGATCAAGGTTTGACATCTCCCCACCCTTATCCTTGTGAAAATCATGCCCCTTCTCAATTTAGTTGCTGTGAACGTAGCTGGTCGGGGTTCATTTTAATTAAAGATGCATATTTACATGATATCAGAACTCAATATGTATGCCGCATGCCCTGATATACCATCGGTGACAATTTGAATCCAAAACATAGCATAGCCAATCAATGGTGGGGCCTTGGCCTTTAGCTCCGCACCATGATTATTTACAATATATACATCATATACATCTAATGCAATGGGGTCAAAACCGGGGTGTTACATTAGGGCTTAATATTCATTACTTCCAAAACAATATTTCATCGCAAAAGGAGACTAATATTTAAACCATGGCCCTACGACCTATTTTTTACACTGTTGCAGTAGAGATGGCCTCACGAATTTATCCAAAGTTTTACACGATAGTATAAGGTGGCCTTACATCTTTAAACTAGAAAAATAACAAACAAAGTAGAAGAAAATATTTTTTCAACAATATTTTAAATAAAAGAAGGGATTACATATTTAACTCTCATAGAGTCGTAACTATGACAAAACTTTATACAAAAACTAGAGATCATTATAGAAGCCTTAGGGATACACTGTTTCTCTTAAAATACAAATCTTGAAGATCAAGATAGTTTATCAAAGACTGTAATTATAATAGTCCCATGAGTAGAACCTTTTCTATAATTGTTAAAAATAGTAACTACTCATTGATAAATGGATATAGGGACTTCTCAAGAAACAAATGCCCTAGTACATTTTTACTTAGAAAAAGATTAGTGAGGCACATAACTCCATACTTTGCTAGATTTAAATATTTGTCAAAATATGTTAATAGAGGTCTTACGGCTCTCTTCTCCAAAGTATGAATGAAGGAAAGGGCCTCCTAGCCATATTTATTATACAAACTATAAAAAAAAAGTAAGAATGATAAACAAGTTCAAGGAAATTTTACACAATCGCAATGATGACTCAGTATTGGAAGGTCTAAATAATAACTATCTTTAACAGAGATCTTACAATAATACCACTGGAACGATCTCCAACACAACATCACAGGTGTGATAAAGTGCATTATGAATCACTGGATCAATACTTGCAAACATGAATGTATGTCTGAAGAAAATATTCATATCTTCCCATGTTGTGATCTCCCTCCATATTTCTACTGATACATACCATTGTCACAACATCTCATCCAGTGTATGGAAAAAATCATGTACCCACTCGTCCTTCGGCATTGACACCCATGCGGTCTAGCATGCGAAAAAATGACCATTGGGATAATTCCTTCCATCATACTTCCCTCCCTGATAATTCTTTGTTTGTCCAAATTTTTCTTCCATCAAGATGCTACATATCGGCAACCCGCTGATTGAGTTCTTATGTGTCACCCACCGCCTTGAAGGAGTAGCTTTCAGTGCTTCCTTCAATGCCAACAATCATCGAGGCTTTGATACCTTATCTGCTAACTCATAAATGAAATCAATCAAATTGGGTAAACCTTTGTATGTTGGTATCTCAATAACCTCTGTCGTAACCCAGCACAGTGATTGAGTGATTCTCCCGCACTTCCAAATTGATACCTCATGTAGTCAATTATGGTATTTTTCCAGCGCATCATCTGAATCTGAAGATGGAGAGATCAAACGTTTCCATCCCAAATCACTATCTATAGTGGGATGGACGAAATCCTATGAGATTTTGTATTCATGATCCCATCCTCTTACTAATTCCTCCTTTACTGATTCGACATGCCTTGTACCTTCAATTAGATCCAATGGAAGGATGATTCGTATGTGGTGATTCTCAAAAGTTATCACTCTCTTCTTGAAATTGATCACCACTAAACTCAGTGTCAATATCCCATCCCATCCCCAACAATGAGGAATATGAACTAATTTCATTAATTATTTCAATAGCATCGAATTTTGCATAAGTATTCATCGCTTCTACTTCAACTAGTATGTGTCATACACGTCCGATTGACAATACTTTGGCCTGATTTTCCAATCATAGCTGTACAGGTGATGAAACCAACTATGGTTTCACCATATTTTCCCATGCTTACTTCGTCAAGATGTTAGCATCAATTCCCAGACCCAATATGAAGGAGTCCATGCCATAGTCCCAATTTGGATATTCATTCGCATCTCTTTCTCAGTTTTCTTCTTATTTAACGAGTTCACAACAGAATATTGTCACCCTTTCTCTTGTCAGTATAGTAGACTTGGAATTTCAGCTAGCGCATTATGATCCTTTGCTAGTGATAGACAACTTTTGAAGAAATTTTGCAATGTGTCATTTCGTCGCAAGGGTCTTGCTACATGTGTTGAATAAAAAATAGTAGGCATTTCATATATAGGAAACATACTCGTATCCCTTTTCATGGCATCTCTTGCATGAAAGAACGTATCCCTCTTAGTGTTGACATCAAGCTACACCTTTATTCGAGCCTCAACCTATTGGATTGGACCATCATCCCCCATCATTGCACCTCTACGATTAGTGACTCCAACATCCGCAGGTTGAGTCCTGGGTTCCAATGCAATTTACCAACTGTTGGAACTTGGTTATGATTTTGTGGTGGATTTATAGGCTAGTTCGCATTTTGATTTTGGTTCGGTACTGGTGGAGTATTCTTTGCTTGCAACTTTGTGATCATATGTGGAAAATATTAAGGGTATGATTGGCGATGGTATAGTAGTTTCATTGCAGCTGAATATTCATGCAATCACATTTGTTAGAATAGTAATCCAACCTTTCAGTACCTTAGTCTAAGTCCCTAGTTAGTTTTATTGCATTTTGTGCATTATTACACTATGGTTTGGACTTAGGGTGCTTAGTTGGACCAATAACCAGTTAAATTGTGGCATTCACACCCACATGAGTACTCCATCTCAATCAACCATCCACATCATTGCTGGTGCGCTCTCTTTCATTGAATGTGGACAGGTTGACTAGGGGCGCTAGAGGTGGATTTTGTCCAAGTTTTGACTGATTTGGTGCATTTATGCCACCTAGAGCTTCTCACCCACCTATTTTTGCACACCCACATTGTTGGAAGGGGTTTTGGACATATTAGTTGTGCGGCATTATGAGTGTCGTGTAAGCTCAAAAGACACCGCACAAGAGGAAGAATAGCGCGCAAGGCAGAAAATAGACTATTTTGTGTATTTTGTGTCACCTTTTCATATTTTTGACCATATTTTGTGGATATTGGTCATGATTTTGTAGATTTAGTTAAGAATTATTTAAGATTTAGTTGGAGGTGGACCTTGAATTTAAAGGCACAAGCCTATAAATAGAAGTAGAATTGCAAGTGTTAGAGGGATTTTTAGGGAGATTTAGAGAGAGATATATTGGACAAATCAAACTTGAATTATGAACTGTTTTGAATCCGCGGATTATTGCATGGAAGTAATATGAAAAGGAGAAAGTTGATCTCAATATTTGCTTTCCTTTTGTCCTTTTCTGTCTCACTATTTCTACAATCCGATGGTGAATGTTTGCGACATGGATCTATGATGCGATGTTTCTTGCTTCTAAATTGTGTTATTTTGTAGATTTGTTTGCGCCATAGTATGTTTATATTAGTTATGAATAAATGATGTGCTCTGCTAAGAGTAATGTTGAATGATTATGTTATTTATTGAGTGATTGGTCATATCTGTTGAATAAATCAATAAAGTTATTGTCGATGCACATAGTCCTCTTCTATTCTACAGAAATTTTGTTTCGTTAGGTCTCCCTTGAACATCTCGAGTGATACTTCATCCACTTCGCAGGTGTTGCTGGGTAGGGTAAAACCTATCTGGGCCAGTGCTCAGGGATATCATGGTGAACTGAGCATCAACAGAGTGGGAACCCATGTTGACTATTTTTTTCTGCTGGGTTTGCATCAATAAATGGTTCCATTATCGAGACCTTGTTGTAACTGAAAGGAGGATATATGACATCTGACAAGACCATAAATTAAAGATTGGTTTGATTATAAGCTATGAGAATTTTCCAACACAGAAAATTAGAACCCTCCACTGACGACAGATAAGTGGTGGAAAGGGACATACATGAAGGTCCACACGAGTAGTTTTTCTCTGATTTCCACATAATTCTATTCGAGTGGTTGGCGCAATTCACCTATCGCAAGATGAATTTCCAGATAGGTGAACCAAAATTCTAGATTTCTGAACTGATCTAGGAGTTGTAGGATACTGACAACAAGGCATCGTGGGTTGTTGAATTCTGGTTGGATAGTATCCTGGAAGGATATATCACTGAGTTCGTGGTCGACAGCACCAATTACTATAGTGAAACAGAAAGGGAATTTTTCAATGGACCCAAAGGTAGGTTCTTGTTGTCTGTCCCATACGCCAATTTTGTAAAACTATGTAAATTGTTTTATTATATTTTGAGACATTATGTTAAACTTAATCCTAAGTAGGGATTGATGACTCAGCAGATACAACAGTTATGGAGTGTAATTGAGAATATTTTATTAATAATAAATAAATTATGGAGACAACAACATGGGAGAGCTGTTAAAAGAGGTTACTGGTCTAACTGGTGGTTGGAACTAGGTGGAAAGGCAAAAGACAAGTGGCAGCATCCTCAAGCACTTCCTAAGTTGCAGGTGGCAACTTCCCTATATTTGGGGTCATGATTCCCCAAGAAAGTGGAATGTGAGTAGGTGGCTCATTAAATGACAGTTAACCCAACTAAGATCTAGGAAATCTTTAAAATTACTCAATGAAGAGAGCTAAGGCTGCTCAGTTTTTATTCCAGAAAGAATTCGTTCAGCTGAATTTTATTCAGGAATTTCATTTGAGGAAGAAGGGAAAGACAGTAAGGAAGTGATTTGAGTGAATGTTTGCAGTAACTTGATGCTGATTACAGCTATTTGAGCTGAGGGAACTAACTAATAGTTTTGAGTTGATACTAAGTTGAAGACTGTATCTATTTTGCTGCACCTAGTTCCAAGCCAAGGAGACCAGAGCAAGCTCGGGGGTCCTGAGAAGTCGCTGTCTGAGCGCTCTCCAGGAACTGGTAGGGAGGAACGGCCTCCCATTGCTGTTGTTGTCCACAGCATTTAAACAGGTTCTTCATTCATTTCTTTATGTCTTTCTGAGTATAAATGGATGAATGATATAATTATTTACATGCCTGAGTAATTGTTTAGTATCTGTAAAATTAGTATCTTGGTATGTTAGTAGCAAAACCTGTTAGTATCACTGTGTTTTTCAACATCTGATATCATCAGATAGTACTCTAGCACAATATCTCAGTGTTTAGAAGAAGTATTCTTCTGAACTGAATTCCCTAATTTACTTACAGCTATCACAAATGTCTTTCTGTTTAATTTATTAGTTATCTTTCTACAGCTTTTAATTAATCTAGAACTGTAACTCTGTTTCTCTGGAAATATTAACTGTGCATGGAAAAGATAGAATAAGTATGCTTGCAGTATAAGTTATAATTGCTTCTACTGTTTAAACAAATACATTACTGATAGAATATTATACGTATTTATCAGTTAAAATAATACAATTACAGCATTTTGTAGTAATCTGTATTATAGCAGAGAATGCATTTACCAGAATTTCTGTACACTCATTTCTATTTTCAGCTCGGTTTAAGCATATTCTCATGACTGTTATCTTTATTTCTAAACTTGATAAATAGATGCTATTTTATATTCAAGTGTTTATGTTATTATTATATAAAGTTTTCTTAATTATTATATAAATACTATAAAGAAATATTCAAATTTCAGAACCAAATACTAAATATATAACATTAAAACATTACTCATAGTAACATCAAAGAGTAATATTATATTTTAGAATTTACAATGTAACATGGTATTATATAAATATTATAATAACATACAAATAGAAATTTAAGTTATTAATAGATAAAATATAAACAATATAATATTTATGTATTAGTATTTAATATGTTTTATAAGTAAATAAATATTATTCAAAGACTTGGTATTGATCAAAAGATCATAATAGATTTGTATTATAATAATGATTCTTATAATATAAAACAATAATTTTACAAACTGTAGAATAAGATTTAAAAACCCTAAACTTATAGTTCTTGCGACTAAGTAAACAGTAAATCAAAATTTATACAATTAATCTCTACAGTCTCATCTTTTAAACAGTATTAAAAGTCTGCAAGTTACCTAAAAATTATGGGTTCTAAATAAGTAATAATGCTTAAAATAAATCAAAAGTATATAACTGAACCAAAAGCAAAGATACAAGCACACAACGCTCAATTATGGAGCCTAAGCATTCTAAAATTAAGCAATAGCATAATGAAACAATTATAATTAAAAGCATTTACAGCTGGGCTATTAAAACGAAACTCAGTAAGCTTTCCTTTGTGTTTATCCTTTTCATTACAGCAGTAAGTAATTGCAAGAAGGGAAACTAGTTTTTCAAAGTATAAATAGAACAGAGAGTAAAACCCTACTCATTACAAAGTAATCACATAAGAATTGAATACTTGTTCATTTTAATAACCCATAACTATAAATGCAAGGCCTATGGCCTGTAAAAACAAAAGAAACGTAATACAGTAAAGTAAGGCTCGTGGCCTGTGAAAACCTTTTTACACAGTAGTAACGCAACGGCCTAAGCTTGTAAATATTATTTACAAAAACCCTGCAGTATTTAAAATCCAGTGTACATCCACGGCCGTAGCTGAAAAACTCTTTATAGAGTTAGGGTTATACCCTCAACATAAACATTAAAACTAACAGCTCAAAAACCACAAGAACTGAACGGCCAAAGTAGCAACCTTCGCCATTCTTAAGCAGAGGAAAGTATGTAAATACAGCCTCGGCCTAGATCTGTACATCTATTTCATCGCAGGGATTACCCTGGTAACACTATTTTAATAATCTACAGCTAAGTACGATAGCAGAGAGCCAAGGTAATCACGGAAGTGCACCCTGTCATCACAACCAGCAAGGAGATGTGCATGTTGGGACCAGGCTTACCGGTGGAGTTAGAAGCCAAAACGTTGGGCGTTCCATTCTGCATCATGGAGGTCGAGTCTGCCAATAAAAGAAACAGATATGGGTTAGAAACCCTAGCATTTGATTGCGTAATTTTTGTTGTATAATCTAAATTACAAATCGAGAGTTTAGGACTGTAACTTACCAGCATTTCATTGGAGACGAACCGCCACCGAAAAGCAAGCAAGTGACCAAGAGCCGGGGTAACCAAACCCTTCCTTTGCATACAAGAACGAACTGGCAGTGAACCGAGGATCTTCTCCCAAATGGAGACGCAACTGATAAAATGTCGAAGGTCTCGTATGTAAGCCGTGACAGAAAAAAATCAATGGAGCTCAGCGAAGTAACCCTAAATCATTCCAACGTTGTTAATACTGCTAACGACCAGGCCATAAACTACTGCACAGAACTGCAAGGGACGCAACGAGTGAGAACTACCATCGAGCAGCATTGGAGCAAGGAATCGACCATAACAAACCACCAAGGTTTGCGGAGCTCAAGCCCGAAGGCGAAGGAACGACTGAGGTAAGAAAAAGGGCAAGTCAACTTTATAACCATCCAATGCATGGCGAGGAGACAGCCACGTTAGCGTTAAAATAATTTCCTTTGAGTGGGTCGATTTGTTATGTCACAAAATCATTTGGATGGCAAACCAAAATCATAGTATGGAGATTTCCATAGAAGGTTGTAACCTTGACCTTACCTGCACCACAATGTTTATGATGTAACATTAGTCGTAAACATATAAACTCGGCATTGCAAAAACTATAAATTTTGATATGTCTATGATAACCCTAGTTTAATGTCATATTATTTCTACATTGTTATAATATGCATTACAATGTTTACAATGTAATGTTAGTCATTAACATAAAAACGATGCTTTGCAAACTATAACTATAATATGTCTATGGTATTGATAAACCTAGTTTGATGTTATAGCATAGACCTCGTTTGAGGGTAGACCTTTACACTTTACATAACAAAATGAACTTTGTGTTATAAGGTTATAAGAATTTAGGTGTATTAGGCTTTATCAAAGTCCAAAACAATGGCAACATTAAAATTAATAAGAGCTTCTTGTTAGTCTTAAGTTTTGTGGCAAACAGCACACTTATAACTTTTATCCTATGCTAGGATTTACAAGAATTTATAGGTGATAGCTAGACAAGAAATGTATGCAAACTCTCTTCATTATTTCTTGATGTTTGTTCAATCTGGAAGTTCATAGTATTATGATCATGATGCTACCTGAATAATTCAAGGGCCCACATGGAATTTTAATCTATTCTTGATCATGAAAATAATGGACTTAACTCAATACAATCTTTATAATTGTTACCTGTAGTTAAACACCTTGTATACTGGGCATAACATGATAAATAGTAAATAGGTAAATGAAATTGGATCGAACATGATAATCCAGACCTGAGCTATGAATTAGATATTAAATAATATGAGTGCACTACAGTAAACTCATTAGACTCAGTATTTCATAAAGATATTTACTGTTTCTAGTATAAATGTAAATGGCTAACTATTCTGTAGTAATTCAAAAACTAACTATCTTTGAACTTTTTCTTTATCAAAAGAAGTACAGGGAAAGCCTTACCTGTAGGAAACTGAATAGTCTGGCTAACATGCTTTATATCTATAATTTTTTTTATTGAATGAAATTGGTACAGCATATGATTCTATTACTTTAAAAGATCTGTTTAGCAGCAATCCCAAACTTTACCTGGATATCTGTAAGAGAAAGAGAAACTGTTGCATTAGCTTAGTAGCTAAGTAAGCCCAGTCTAGCATAGCATATCCCCTTGCTGTTGCAAACAGAAAACAATCGGAAAAACTGACAAGAAACTCAGCTTGTATTCTAAAAAAAAGTAAAGATCATTCAGTTACCAAATTAATATCATTAACTAATCAATATTTAATGATTGCATTAATGTGAATTTATGCTATTTATAAAAGTTTAAATTTTTTTGAAATTTTCGGGTTTTGACATGTGGTATCAGAGCATGGTTTAGACACTAGGCCTTAATGTGGCTCAATTATTTTCCGCATAACAGTAAAAATAATATACTAATCTGTAATTTGTTTTATGTGAAAAGAAGAAATTTTTTTTTTTTTAGAATTTAACAAATAGGTATGGAGAACTTCGGAGCATATGCAATGGAGGAGTCTCCTAATACTGAAACCAGACAAATGCCTAGAGAATCTAAGATAGAGGAGGTAACTGTTCACTCCTCAGAACTGATGCAGACCATAAAGGGTCTAAAGACTGAATTAGAGTCAGTTAAAAGGGATAATGAACGAATTCTGAAAACTCAAGAAGAGTTAAATCAAATTCTAATAGAAAGATTTCAGATAGAAGGAAGAAACAAAAGGTCTGAATCTGAAGAATCTATTCAGCAAAAAACCTCCAAAAAGATGAAACTAGCTAAATCTGATAACAGTTCCTCATCTGAAGGCCTTAAGGAACAACAGAGCTATTATTCTACCAGTGATAGTAGCGAAGAAGAGGTGTATAAGAAAAAGAAAAATTACAGACCTTACGAAGAGATCTCTGGGGAGTTCAAGAAAATAAAACCCCCAACTTTCAATGGAGAGACGGAAAAAGGAGAAGAGGCGGAATCCTGGTTATCCGGGATGAGAAAATATTTCCAAATTTATAATTATTCAAACGAGCTGAAGGCGAGAATGGCCATATATAACCTTTCAAGGAAGGCAGATATATGGTGGCAAGATTTGAAGAGGGTTAAAGGGATTAAAGAAAAAGAGGTCAACTGGAGTACATTCAAAAGGTACTTCAAGAAGAAATTCCTATCTGAACAGTACTATGAAGAAAGGGCCAAGGATTTTTATGAGTTAAAGCTTGGGTCCATGACAATGAAAGACTTAAACAGCAAGTTTTTAAGTCTGTTGAGGTATGTGCCGTACTTAGTTGATGAGAAACCGAAGGTAGAGCGGTTTCTCAGCTGCTTGCCATACCATATAAAATATAGAATCGAATATGACAATCCCAAAACTCTGGAAGAAGCTATGCGAAAAGCAAATTTATGTTTTGAACAGAATAAAAAGAAGGAAGGAATAGCCAATTGGAAGGCTAAAAAGAATGGTAATCAGGCTGAATACAAGAAAAAGGAGTTTACACCTCAGAAAAATTTTAAGAACAGCAAGAACAGAAACCATTTTAATGGCAAGAACTTTCAAGGAAGTAAGAATGGTGCTTCAAATAACTCCAACAACTTCAAGGGAAGTAAGGAGAATTCTAACAATCACGGAAATTTTACAAAAAATTTCGAAAGGAAGGAACCTGTTAAATGTTGGGAGTGTAATGGCCCACATTATGCGTCAGTTTTCCCAAACCGTAAGATTCCAAACAACAATATTCACACAATTCAAGATGAAATGACAGTTGGAGACTTTGCAAGGACCATGCCCCGGATTAATGCAGCATTGGAAAATCGGCAAGCTGAATACCAAACTTCCATGGTGGAAGTAGAAGGTATGGTTAACAAAACTTCTGTAACTATTTTGATAGATCCAAGTGCTAGCTTAACTTATATTTCACCTCAGATAGTAGAAAAGTGTCATCTGAATGTTGAAAAGTTTGATAACTCTTGGCTGGTTCAACTAGCCACAGGGGCAAAAAGGAAGGTAAATTGTTATGTTAATGATTGTATTTTAGATATGAATGGTTTTAAAACTGCTGTTAAATTAAATGTGCTACCACTTGGTTCTTATGACATACTTATAGGTATGGACTGGTTAGAACAACATAGGGTAGTGTTAAACTGTTTTGATAAAACATTTACCTGTGTAAATAATAATGAACAGCCTGTAATAGTTAAAGGAATTCCTAGAAAGACTGTGGTTAGGCAGATTTCTGCTTTACATCTCAAAAGAGCAGTCAGGAAAGGATGCAAGGCCTATGCTGTAATTATTACAGATGAGGCAAATAATGTTGAAAAATATAAAACAAAAATAGAAAATATTCCAGTATTAAATGAATTTATTGATGTTTTTCTGGAGGAAATCCTAGGATTACCTCCTCGGAGGGAACTGGATTTCACAATAGAGATGGTACCGGGTGCTGTACCTAGCTCGAAGGCTCCGTACCGAATGAATCTTCTGGAACTTAACGAATTAAAAACACAGTTAAAGGAATTAATCGATAAGAATTATATTAGACCTAGTGTTTCCCCTTGGGGAGCACCAGTAATTTTTGTTAATAAGAAGGACGGGACTATGCGACTCTGCATAGATTACCGTCAGCTTAATAAAATGACAATTAAAAATCAGTATCCGTTGCCACGCATAGACGATCTGTTTGATCAGTTGCGCGGAGCTACGGTGTTCTCTAAGATAGACCTGAGATCGGGCTATCATCAGGTGAGAATAAAGGAAGAAGACATATTTAAGACAGCTTTCAGGACGAGATATGGACATTATGAATTTGTCGTAATTCCATTCGGACTTAATAATGCCCCAGCCGTCTTTATGTGTCTAATGAACAACATAATGCATAAATTTTTAGACAAGTTTGTTGTTGTGTTCATCGATGACATCTTGATCTACTCTAAAAACGAAGAGGAACATAAGGAGCATTTACAGATAGTCTTACAAGAACTAAGAGAGCAACAGCTCTATGCGAAGTTCAGTAAGTGTGATTTCTTCAGGGATGAAATCCAATACTTAGGTCACGTGGTGACTAAGGAAGGGATTTCAGTTGACCCTGAAAAGATCAGGGCAATTGAAGATTGGACAGTACCTAAAGACGTAACAGATGTTAGATCTTTCATGGGGATCACCGGTTATTACCGGAGATTCATAGAAGGTTTTTCTAAGATAGCCAACCCAATCACTTCTTTGCAAAAGAAAGGAAAGAAGTTCGAATGGAACGTAAAATGCAAAGAAAGCTTTAAGAAACTAAAAACTTTATTAACAACTGCGCCAATTTTAAGAATAGCGGATCCCAATAAGGATTTCGTGGTTTGCACAGATGCTTGTAATGACGGTCTAGGCAGAGTATTGACTCAGGATGGGCATGTCATTGCCTATGAGTCTAGGAAGCTAAAGATCCATGAAAAGAATTACGCTACTTATGACTTAGAGCTGGCTGCTGTTATTCATGCCTTAAAAATGTGGCGACACCACTTAATAGGCAGAAAATTTACTTTAATGACTGATAACAAGGGTTTAAAATACCTTTTAGATCAGCCTAACTTAAATGCAAGGCAAGCCAGATGGCTAGCCTTCCTAAGCGAATATGATTTCGAAATTCAACATATAAAAGGGAAAGAAAATAAAGTAGTTAATGCTTTGAACAGAAATGCAAAATTGAATTTCATAACAGCAATCAGTACTTATAATTCTGATTTGAATGAACAGCTAACTGAAAGTATAAAATTTGATGAAATTTATCAAAATTTACAAGCTACAGCTAAGGAAGAACCCATAGAAAGTTTAACTAAAGGTTATAGTTTAAATAAAGATGGATTTTTATTATTTAAGGACAGATTATATGTGCCAAATGTGTCTAAAATTAAATTTCTGATTCTGGATGAAGTGCATAAAACCCCTTATTCAGGACATCCAGGCTATCAGAAAACTGTCACTATGTTGAGAAAAGATTATTTCTGGCCTAACATGAAATCTGAAACAGCTGAGTATATAGCTAGATGTTTGGACTATCAACAAGTAAAGACAGAACATCAACATCCAGCTGGGTTATTGCAACCCTTGCCTATTCCTAGTTGGAAGTGGGAAATAATCAGCTTAGATTCCATTACTGGATTACCCAGAAATCAAAATCAGAATGATTCAATTATGGTGGTAGTGGATAAATTAAGTAAAGCAGCACATTTTATTGCTGTTAAAACCACGTTTAAGGCTGCAAATATAGCAGACATTTTCTTAAAACAGATTTTTCGGCTACATGGTGTACCGAAAGTTATTATTTCAGACAGGGATCCTAAATTCACTGGGAATTTCTGGAAATCCTTGTTCAAAGGATTAAACACCACTCTGAATTTCAGCACCTCTTTCCATCCTCAAACAGACAGACAGACTGAAAGAGTTAACCAAGTGTTGGAAGATCTGTTAAGAATGTATGTTAAGGATCAGCCTGGTAAGTGGGAGGATTATTTGCATTTAGCAGAATTTGCATACAATAATAATTATCAAACATCATCTAAGTTCAGCCCTTTTGAAATTTTGTATGGGTGAAAATGTAACACTCCAATCTCCTGGAATAATCCAGTAGATAGATTGGTGTTGGGGGCCGAATTATTAAAAGAAATGGAACAGATTGTAAAACAGATGCAGGTGAACTTGAAGGTTGCCCAGGATCGGCAAAAGAGTCAAGCTGATCTAAAGAGAACTCCTAAAGAGTTCCAGGTGGGTGAGCATGTGTTCATCAAGGTAATACCAAAGAAAAGCTCCCTAAGATTGGGGAGTTGTGCAAAATTAGCACCACGTTACTGTGGTCCGTTTGAAATTTTATCTAGAGTTGGTCAAGTTGCTTATCAGTTAGCGTTACCACCTAATTTAAAAGTGCACAATGTTTTTCATATTTCTGTTTTAAAAAAATATGTACATGATGCTACTCATGTGATTGACTGGAACGTTGTACAGGTAGAACCAGAAGGGGAAGTTCTGGTGGAACCGGATTGTATCCTCGGGAGGAGGGAGATTACTCTGTGGAACTGCACAATTGGACAGCTGAAGGTGCAATGGAAGCACCTTAGTCCTGAAGAAGCTACTTGAGAACTGGAAAGCAAGATGCGGGAATCATACCCAAATCTTTTCCAAGATGTTCCTGAGGAAGAAGAATAAGTAACATCGAGGACGATGTTACATTTAAGGGGGTGTGTATGTCACATACCCCAATTTTGTAAAATTATGTAAATTGTTTTATTATATTTTGAGACATTATGTTAAACTTAATCCTAAGTAGGGATTGATGACTCAGCAGAGTCAATAGTTATGGAGTGTAATTGAGAATATTTTATTAATAATAAATAAATTATGGAGACAACAGCATGGGAGAGCTATTAAAAGAGGTTACTGGTCTAACTAGTGGTTGGAACTAGGTGGAAAGGCAAAAGACAAGTGGCAGCATCCTCAAGCACTTCCTAAGTTGCAGGTGGCAACTTCCCTATATTTGGGGTCATGATTCCCCAAGAAAGTGGAATGTGAGCAGGTGGCTCATTAAATGACAGTTAACCCAACTAAGACCTAGGCAATCTTTAAAAGTACTCAATGAAGAGAGCTAAGGCTGCTCAGTTTTTATTCCAGAAAGAATTCATTCAGCTGAATGTTATTCAGGAATTTCATTTGAGGAAGAAGGGAAAGACAGTGAGGAAGTGCTTTGAGTGAATGTTTGCAGTAACTTGATGTTGATTACAGCTATTTGAGCTGAGGGAACCGACTAATAGTTTTGAGTTGATACTAAGTTGAAGACTGTATCTGTTTTGCTGCACCTAGTTCCAAGCCAGGGAGACTAGAGCAAGCTCGGGGGTCCTGAGAAGTCGCTGTCTGAGCGCTCTCCAGGAATTGATAGGGAGGAACGGCCTCCCATTGCTGTTGTTGTCCACAGCATTTAAACAGGTTCTTCATTCATTTCTTAATGTCTTTCTGAGTATAAATGGATGAATGATATAATTATTTACATGCGTGAGTAATTGTTTAGTATCTGTAAAATTAGTATCTTGGTATGTTAGTAGCAAAACCTGTTAGTATCACTGTGTTTTTCCACATCTGATATCATCAGATAGTACTCTAGCATAGTATCTCAGTGTTTAGAAGAAGTATTCTTCCGAACTGAGTTCCCTAATTTACTTACAGCTATCACAAATGTCTTTCTGTTTAATTTATTAGTTATCTTTCTACAACTTTTAATTAATCTAGAACTGTAACTCTGTTTCTCTGGAAATATTAACTGTGCATGGAAAATATAGAATAAGTATGCTTGCAGTATAAGTTATAATTGCTTCTTCTGTTTAAACAAATACATTACTGATAGAATATTATACGTATTTATCAGTTAAAATAATACAATTACAGCATTTTGTAGTAATCTGTATTATAGCAGAGAATGCATTTACCAGAAATTCTGTACACTCATTTCTGTTTTCAGCTCGGTTTAAGCATATTCTCATGACTGTTATCTTTATTTCTAAACTTGATAAATAGATGCTATTTTATATTCAAGTGTTTATGTTATTATTATATAAAGTTTTCTTAATTATTATATAAATACTATAAAGAAATATTCAAATTTCAGAACCAAATACTAAATATATAACATTAAAACATTACTCATAGTAACATCAAAGAGTAATATTATATTTTAGAATTTACAATGTAACATGGTATTATATAAATATTATAATAACATACAAATCGAAATTTAAGTTATTAATAGATAAAATATAAACAATATAATGTTTATGTATTAGTCTTTAATATGTTTTATAAGTAAATAAATATTATTAAAAGACTTGGTATTGATCAAAAGATCATAATAGATTTGTATTATAATAATGATTCTTATAATATAAAACAATAATTTTACAAACTGTAGAATAAGATTTAAAAACCCTAAACTTATAGTTCTTGTGACTAAGTAAACAGTAAATCAAAATTTATACAATTAATCTCTACAGTCGCATCTTTTAAACAGTATTAAAAGTCTGCAAGTTACCTAAAAATTATGGGTTCTAAACAAGTAATAATGCTTAAAATAAATCAAAAGTATATAACTGAACCAAAAGCAAAGATACCATCACAGAACGCTCAATTATGGATCCTAAGCATTCTAAAATTAAGCAATAGCATAATGAAACAATTATAATTAAAAACATTTACAGCTGGGCTATTAAAACGAAACTCAGTAAGCTTTCCTTTGTGTTTATCCTTTTCATTACAGCAGTAAGTAATTGCAAGAAGGGAAACTAGTTTTTCAAAGTATAAATAGAACGGAGAGTAAAACCCTACTCATTACAAAGTAATCACATAAGAATTGAATACTTGTTCATTTTAATAACCCGTAACTGTAAATGCAAGGCCTATGGCCTATAAAAACAAAAGAAACGTAATACAGTAAAGTAAGGCTCGCAGCCTGTGAAAACCTTTTTACACGGTAGTAATGCAACATCATAAGCCTGTAAATATTATTTACAAAAACCCTGCAATATTTAAAATCGAGTGTACATCCACGGCCGTAGCCGGAAAACTCTTTATAGAGTTAGGGTTATACCCTCAACATAAACATTAAAACTAACAGCTCCAAAACCACAAGAACTGAACGGCCGAAGTAGCAACCTTCGCCATTCTTAAGCAGAGGCAAGTATGTAAATACAGCCTCGGCCTAGATCTGTACATCTATTTCATCGCAGGGATTACCCTGGTAACACTATTTTAATAATCTACAGCTAAGTACGATAGCAGAGAGCCAAGGTAATCACGGAAGTGCACCCTGTCATCACAACCAGCAAGGAGATGTGCATGTTGGGACCAGGCTTACCGGTGGAGTTAGAAGACAAAACGTTGGGCGTTCCATTCTGCATCATGGAGGTCGAGTCTGCTAATAAAAGAAACAGATACGGGTTAGAAACCCTAGCATTTGATTGCTTAATGTTTGTTGTATAATCTAAATTACAAATCGAGAGTTTAGGACTGTAACTTACCAGCATTTCATTGGAGACGAACCGCCACCAAAAAGCAAACAAGTGACCAAGAGCCAGGGTAACCAAACCCTTCCTTTGCATACAAGAACGAACTGGCAGTGAACCGAGGATCTTCTCCCAAATGGAGACGCAACTGATAAAACGTCGAAGGTCTCGTATGTAAGCCGTGACAGAAAAAAATCAATGGAGCTCAGCGAAGTAACCCTAAATCATTCCAACGTTGTTAATACTGCTAATGACCAGGCCACAAACTACTGCACAGAACTGCAAGGGACACAATGAGTGAGAACTACCATCGAGCAGCATTGGAGCAAGGAATCGACCATAACAAACCACCAGGGTTTGCAGAGCTCAAGCCCGAAGGCGAAGGAACGACTTAGGTAAGAAAAAGGGCAAGTCAACTTTATAACCATCCAATGCATGGCGAGGAGACAGCCACGTTAGCATTAAAATAATTTCCTTTGAGTGGGTCGATTTGTTATGTCACAAAATCATTTGGATGGAAAACCAAAATCATAGTATGGAGATTTCCATAGAAGGTCGTAACCTTGACCTTACCTGCACCACAATGTTTATGATGTAACGTTAGTCGTAAACATATAAACTTGGCATTGCAAAAACTATAAATTTTGATATGTCTATGATAACCCTAGTTTAATGTCATATTATGTCTACATTGTTATAATATGCATTACAATGTTTACAATGTAATGTTAGTCGTTAACATAAAAACTATGCTTTGCAAACTATAACTATAATATGTCTATGGTATTGATAAACCTAGTTTGATGTTATAGCATAGACCTCATTTGAGGGTAGACCTTTACACTTTACATAACAAAATGAACTTTGTGTTATAAGGTTATAAGAATTTAGGTGTATTAGGCTTTATCAAAGTCCAAAACAATGGCGACATTAAAATTAATAAGAGCTTGTTGTTAGTCTTAAGTTTTGTGGAAAACAACACACTTATAACTTTTATCCTATGCTAGGATTTACAAGAATTTATAGGTGATAGCTAGACAAGAAATGTATGCAAACTCTCTTCATTATTTCTTGATGTTTGTTCAATCTGGAAGTTCATAGTATTATGATCATGATGCTACCTGAATAATTCAAGGGCGCACATGGAATTTTAATCTATTCTTGATCATGAAAATAATGGACTTAACTCAATACAATCTTTATAATTGTTACCTGTAGTTAAACACCTTGTATACTGGGCATAACATGATAAATAGTAAATAGGTAAATGAAATTGGATCGAACATGATAATCCAGACCTGAGCTATGAATTAGATATTAAATAATATGAGTGCACTACAGTAAACTCATTAGACTCAGTATTTCATAAAGATATTTAATGTTTCTAGTATAAATGTAAATGGCTAACTATTCTGTAGTAATTCAAAAACTAACTATCTTTGAACTTTTTCTTTATCAAAAGAAGTACAGGGAAATCCTTACCTGTAGGAAACTGAATAGTCTGGCTAACATGCTTTATATCTATAATTTTCTTTATTGAATGAAATTGGTACAGCATATGATTCTATTACTTTAAAAGATCCGTTTAGCAGCAATCCCAAACTTTACCTGGATATCTGTAAGAGAAAGAGAAACTGTTGCATTAGCTTAGTAGCTAAGTAAGCCATGTCTAGCATAGCATATCCCCTTGCTGTTGCAAATAGAAAACAATCAGAAAAACTGACAAGAAACTCAGCTTGTATTCTAAACAAAAGTAAAGATCATTCAGTTACCAAATTAATAACATTAACTAATCAATATTTAATGATTGCATTAATGTGAATTTATGCTATTTATAAAAGTTTAAATTTTTTTGAAATTTTGGGGTTTTGACATTTTCTCTACAATTGTCTATTAATATGCTTTTTTGTCAAAAGGGAATAATGAAGATGAACCTCGAGTAGTAGAACTCTAGTTTGGGGAGGTGGAAGATACCGCGACAGAAGGGGGGAGACAAATGGAAAGATAATGGGTATATGGGTGCAAGTTTCGATGAGACTGTGAGGGAAGACGAGGAAGAAAGTGGTCTTATGAGCAAAGGAGAAAGGTTTCGACAAGAGAAGAGGCAGAGGATAGGGCAAGGTCCTATTGTGATCGAATTGAAATACCATGAAGGGAGACCACACATGAAGAAGTGACCCTACAGTGATAAAGAGGATGACCAAACTACGCCCAAGATAATAGTAAGATCAAAACCTAGCAGCAACATACACATGCCTCCACACACTACTCCACATTCAGGAAGAAACAAAATTTCCACGTCAACTTTCTTGATGTGCCAGAAACATTCTAGTAGTAGATCAATGTTTGTAGGAAGAAGGCCCAGGATGGAGGGTGACGATATGAAGTTACCTTTGTTCCATGGGAATGAGACTAACGATCCCTAGTAGTATTGTTTTTTATGTGAGGCAGTATGGACTGTTAGATAGACTACTAATGATGAGGTTAAGAAAGGCCAATTGGTGACCACTCTTCGGGGTCATGCGTTGGATTGGTTCATGAAATTGACACAAGTTCCTATGGGGACTCTTGCTAAGAAACTGGATGAAGTCAAGAAGTCACTAATTGAAGAATTATGGAAGCCGAAGTCTGAAGTACTGTACATCACATAGTTAAAGGAGATTAAACAATTTCCTAATGAAACCATTTGGGACTTTGACAAAATATTGAAGACACTAATGGCAAGAGTTAGTTTTGAAATGAGTGATTTACACCATAAAGAATTTTCATTGTAGTACTGGTATCCCACATTCGGCAACCGCTGATGCAGTAGAAGATCACGATGTAGAGTGAGGCTCTAGAGATCCAATGAATTTAGAGGCCCACCTATTGGAGAAAGTGCAACTCGTATGAAATAGATTCAAGCACAACTAGAGAAATTAATGCTTCAGCTACAAGATAACAAGAGCAAGAAATAACATCGCAACGACCTTTTGTGCACTCAATTCCACACGAATGGACACACCAAAGACACTTTCCCTAAATTATGAAATTATCTGTTATCTGGGGCACCGAACCCATTGAGCTGGGGAAGTGTACCATGGTGCCGCATATGCCAATTCTATGGGAATTGACATGAGGAATGTGGATACATGTAGAATATGGTGATGAAGTTGACAAACCTATATTGCTCATTTTGTTGATCTGTGGGGCATGAAGATAAATACTATTGCACATATGACCTACTCTAGGAAAGGACGTATGACTCATACTATGTGAAGGGTGAATATCATTGTGTAGCACATCACAGCCACAAAATCAGGTGGTACAATATCTTCCTCAACTGCAGTATAGACCACCACCGCAAATGCAGTTCATACCACCGCAGCCACAGCCGCAACCGCAATTTGCGTCACAACCATAGTTCGCACCGTAGCCGTAGTATAATCAAATCTTGATGGCTCTTCTGCAACCATAGTATGTTCTTTAAGTGCACTACATTCATTAGTAGTCTAATCCCCCGTCGCAACAATTGGCTCAGCTCCAATACCAGTAGCAAGGAGGATTCCGAGGAAGAGGAGGAGGATTTGGTAGAGGAGGAGGACAAGGTTGTAGACCTTTCTAGTGTTACAATTGTGGGGTATTAATACGTTACCAAAGATATTTCCCATAATTCTCATGTTCATGTACATACTATACTTCAATTGATCACACTATCGAGACCTGGCCAAAATTAATCGCAAGATGGCAAGCGGGAAATGTTCCTAAGTTGCAGAATCAAAATAAGGTATAGAATTGAAATCAGTTGCAAGACTAGGTTTAGAATCAAATTCCACTTTAGAATCAAATCATGAATCGATACATGAATTCTCCATTGAACTAGAATCCACTGATGAACCCAAATCTACTGGAGAAATAGAATCAGGGATCGACAGTTGTGACAATCTCAGCAGAGCCCAAAACAAAGGATGTTGATGTTTTTATTGTCACTCGAGGTGGTGTGGTGTCTGGGGAGGATAGGCCCCAGCCACAGGTTTGACTGGATGGAAAGAATAAGGTACCATTTCACATCGATGCTAAGAAAGATACACTCTTTGAAGCATGGGATGTGATCGAAAAAAATCTTGGTAAGTCACCTATTTATGAAATGCCCTTTGCTTTTGATTCTTTGTTGGAGGCAGGACCATCGTGATAGCATGGTTCCTTGCATACATTTTTTGACAGATGCTTGTTGCTGGAAAGAGATCTCGATGCTCTTACCAAGATTGAGAAAATTTTGCATTGACTAAGTAAGGAGTAGAAGGACTCTATGATTAACCTTTTTGCATAAGAAAAAGACGGGCAAGGAGATGCGCATGAACATTCATATTGGGGACTATGAAGTAGATTCAGTCATTCTATATCTAGGCTCAGATGTGAATATCCTTACAAAGAAGACATGGTGCAAAAAAGGGAGGCCAACGTTGGGTTTGTCCCCTATGCAGCTGTAATTGGATGATCAGGCCAAAGTACAACCAATCAGATATGTGTTGAACTTGGTCGTAGATGTTGAAGGTATGAATACCTTTTTTGATTTCAATGTGGTTGAAGTTGTTGATGGTAGAGGCTCTTATCCTTCATTGCTGGGGATCGGATGGGCCAATCATAGTATGGAAGTAATTAACTTCAAGAAGCGGGTGATGACATCTGAAAATCATGACATCACAGTCATCTCTCCAATGGATCTGAACAAAGGATAGAGGTATATCAAGCCAGTAAATAATGAAGTTGTTAAGGGATGGGATCATGCTTATAACATTTCAGAGGATTATATCCACCCAATTTCTGATGGAAAACTTTCTTGGCGCAACGCTAGCTCTATCTTATGATTCTTATGACGCATTAGAAAAATGGAAAAATTGCATGCACGAGGTGTCATTCAGGAAGTGTGGTTTGATCACGCAGTCGTTGTTCCATGTCATGACTGAGACTATAGAATTGAAAATCTATGAGGGGATTCCTTAGCTATATGCATTGTTAATGGAGTTTGACGAGAAGGTATCAGAACCTCAGTGATTGTTGGCATTGGATGAAGCACTAAAGGCTACTCCAGTGCGTTGGTGGGCGACCCATAAGAAGACGATTAATGGATGGGTGCAGTGTCAACGACTATTGACAGTTTGCTTCGATGACTCAAAAGTAAATCACACTAGGAGGTATGATGGGAGGAATGACCCTATTCATCATTTAATGTAATTTCACACTCTATGTGCATCCCAACGAAAAGATGAATGGGTCCATGCATTTGTCCACACTTTCGATGAAATGCCAAGATTGTGGTATGTATCGACAGAGTTGCACAAAGAAATAACCACTTGGGAAGAGCTAGCATCTTGATTTTCTCATACTTTTCGCTTCATGGATACCAATACAGATGTCCATAATGCACTTCAACTCATCCGTGATGTGGTGTTGAAGGTTGTGCCAGTTGAATATCCAGTGGATCCACATGCGCATTCCCACATGTAGTCGATGATGGAATGTTATAATGTGTTTGGTGGAATTGAGGACGATGATGACCTAAAAAATATTAAAATTCCAGAAACAGAAGGGATTAGGGATGTCACAGCTATAGATATACTAACCAATCCCATGAACTAGCCGTTGAAGATTAGAAAAATTAATGTTGAGATAGAGGAGAACCCAAAATTTGCAAGTGTTGGTGACTATTAGGATGAAGAGACTATGGCCAAGATCATGGATGTGCTCCATGAATTTCAAGATTTGTTTCCATTCAAAATTATCTGAAATGAAAAAGATCCTGGGTGATTTGGGAGAGATGAATATTTCGTTAAATCCAGACATGAAACCAGTAAGGAATAGGTTGTATCGCTTGAATCCATGATACAAAGAGAGGGTTAAAGATGAGTTGGATACGATGTTGAATGTTGGAATAATTGATCCAATCAAGGAATTGGAATGTTTTAGTCCTATGGTGGTCGAAGACAAGAAAACATGTGAAGTTCGGATATGTGTCAATTTGAGAAAATTGAATGATCCCTGTATGCATGATCCATTTCTGACACCATTCATAGATGAAGTGTTAGAAGGAGTACGTGGTCAGGAGATGTATTCTTTCATAGATGGATTTTGTGGTTATCACCAGATTGGGATCGTGAGGGAGGATTGACACAAAACAACATTCGTTACTAAATGGGGTTTTTTTCAGTACATAGTGATTCCTTTCAGATTGAAGAATGCACCTATGATATTTTCCTAGGTTGTTGTCACTGCATTCAAATGTTTTATTCATAAGTTATTGCAAGTTTATATGGATGATTGGATAGTGTATGGCTTGATTAAGGATCACCTTGAAAACTTGCGACTGATGCTAGAAAGATGTTGATAGCATTATAGTGCATTGAAATCAAAGAAGTGTATGTTATGCACACCTTTCAGGATGTTTCTAGGTCACATCAATTGCAAGAAAGGATTGTTGGTTGACCTTGCGAAGATAGTGCTCATTTTGAGCTTTCCACCATCGACGAATGTGAATATGCTTAGAGAAATGGTGGGGCACACCAGATACTATCACAAATTCATCAAACGTTATGCTACGTGTTTGTGCTAGAAATTGTTTCTAGACTACAAAGAAACAAGCCAACACAATATCAAATATTCAATCAAACAAAACTAGGTTTTAGGGTTTTTGAAAGGTTTTTCTGGTTGTGAAGTTTTGGTGACCAAAGGAAATACATTCATAAGCCAAATAGGAACTAAATCACAAGTAAATAAGAATAGATATGCATAATATAATAACCAAGTATCGAACAGAACATAACAATGAAGTTCATTCACCATTGACAAGCATTACAAGCAATAAAACTATAGCCAGCAATGAATTTATCAATTATGTAGCTAAACAAGCTAAAAATGAAGCCAAAACACAAACTGAAGGGTAATATGGATCATAGATTTCATAATTCTGTTCATCAAATACACATGAGAGTTAAGTACTTAGCTCATCAATAAGTCCAAAAGACCTCCTTAAGCCATCCAAAAATCGAACCACTTGTTCTCTTTCTGATCTTCCTAAATACTGTTTTTCAAAATTCAGTTAGGGTCTAAACCCTAACTGTTTTTAGCCTACTCATTGATAGGATATTGTCAAAATAATAATTACAAAATAAAGTATTTTTCAAAAAACATAACAAGTAACTGCTTAACTAACAATACTCAAAGTTCTTTAGTAGCTTCTGCCAATAAAGCTATTCCATCCAAGGATTGGGCCTTTTTCCTAGCTTTCTGCTGCTCAACTTCCATATCTGTCATCCTTCTTGTAAGCTCCTTATTCTACTGTTGTAGGATTTTGATAGTCAGTTTTAGTTCTGCACACTATAAATCTGTGCTTCAAGTTCCTTTTTAGGGCCTCCTTGGAGACTGCAGTAAGCTCTTGGTAATGATCATTCACTTCTTCTAAGTCTTCCCTGAGTCTTCTATTAGCTAGGATCAAACCATCATTTGTTTCTTGCATGTACTCCATTTGATGCTTATACTGTTTGATGGTTCTTTGCAAATTCTCCTTTTCTGAGTCAAAAGCCTTGCCTGCTGTTTTATTCTGTAGCTCACTAGGAAGCCATGGGATGTTCAGCTTTCTGAAGATGTCCTCATTCTCTGGCAGCAGCTCTGTAGACACACCATGAACACTTGGATTTTATTGATTGTCTATTTCATCAGGTGTATTTTCATCCATTAACAACTTGTTTTCAGAATAAGAAACTTCTATGTCCTCTTTCTGTTGTTCTTTCAACATTTCACCTCTTAATTCCAAAAACACAATAGATAGTTTGGTTTTGGTGAAGCTGGAATCTTCTATTGTCTTCAATGATTTCTTGCCTTTACTGTTACCTTTTCTAGATTTTATCTTTTCATCTGAAGAAGAAGTATCAAGCACAGTTACCCCTTCTGTGTTTCACTTAGGGTTTAGTAGCTTTTTCATATTTAGCCTCAATTTGTTTTTTGATCTGGTTTTGGGACTCCATCCTGAGGTAAACTCTCCTACCATTTTTAAACTCTTTATTTGATGCATAATAGAGGCAAATTATTTAACCTTGATCTTCTTTTTCTTTGGCATGACTATCTTATCTTCTTGACTAGAGAATTCCCTGTGTGTGCCAACCCTAGTTTCAACACTGACAGTCAATTCATCTCCTTCCAACAAGTATCCTTCATCTTAAGATAAAATAGTAATTGGGCTTCTTTGTTGGACCTTAGTATCTTTTTCTTCTCCTAAACCCTTTTCTGTAAAAATCATTTTTTCATCAGTGAGTGCTTTTGTTGGTGCTTTATTTTGCATAGGCTGGGTTTCCTTTTTAATAAATAGCAAACTTTTGCTCGTACTGTCAACTGAAGGATGCCGAGATTCAAAATCTCCCTTTGAAGGTTCTGCCACTTCCTCAAGTTTGACACATTTTTTATCTTCAGCCTTGACCATTTTTCCTAATTGCCTAATTAGGGCTTGTCCCTTATCAACATGCTTTTTGCTAGTCTATACTTCCTGGTTAGTTTGGAACCCAGAACAAAAGAGGAAGTAGTCCCAAGTCTTCCCTTCTCTTTGTAGAATAGTGCTGATAATAAGCTTGATCAATCCATGATGGAAGATGGACTGCGCAATGTGGTAATGATGCTCCTTGATCCTACTTGACATTTTCTGCAAACTCTTTAACAGGAAGAAAGGAAGACTCATCCTTGATTAACCAACAAGGTGTTGTAAGAACCTAAAATGATACTTGAATACAAAAGCATACCTCCCTTCACAGGTAATGTAGCTTTGTAGGACTTTGATGGGATCTACCCATTCATCTCTGAAATTCTGGATGAGCACTCCCTTGCTCCAGTCTGGAATAATGCCATGTAAAAGATACCTTTGGGCATTGAAGGTAAATGAAACCTTTTTGAACCAAAGCTCTCCTTCATTCCTGACTCCTATTGCTTCAGCCACCAACTCCATAGTCAATTTGAACTTTAGAGTATCAAATGATACCATGTCTAGGTTATAACATTGAGCAAATTTATGAGAGACTTCGGTGTTATATCCATCAATCTTCTTAAACGAATCCAACCATCCAGCATTCTGAAAGAGCTCTGCACAACCTGTAAACTTGTCAATCCAATTCAACTCAGTGGGCTCAACCCTGTTGGTCTTCCCACTCTTCTTCATCTGCTCTCTCAAGGCTTGATGATGTTTCTGTATGATTTTAAGACCCTGTTAATGACCTAACAACCCTTTTTTCTTCAAGTTTTCATAGTTTTGACAGTCAGTTTTCTTTTGGATTCTCCCTGGCTATTTTCTCTCAATTTTTAACAATATGTTCTATTGTCAATGCAGGAAATGTTTTGAACTGAGCTTGGGTAATTTAGGTCAAACAGACTACCAAAAGTCTTTAACAAAGCTACTGCTGAGCTTAACTAATATCCAAGATGTTCATCTAAATGCCAGACCATCTCTGGAATGCATAGAGACATCTATGTGTTGTGATTCTGTACAAATAGCACCCTTGGCTCCTTCTAATGCCACTAAATGAACTATCTCTTTGCAATAAGAATTCTGCATTAGCGCTCTCAACTGATCACTTCTTAGATTCAGATTGTGATTGTTTAACTAGGGGATGAGATGATATGAGAGCAATCTTATGTGTGCTAACTTTCTGCTTCAACTTGCATTCAGCACAAAACCCATCAAGCTTTGGAACATACTTAGACAAGGTCTTATCATATTTGCTGGTCTTGATAGGGAAATTTGTTTAACGTAACTGTTGTTTTTTCAACTTATCATTTGCCAAAACATCTAAAACCTTTTAGACTGATCTCTCATCGTTTGGAGCTTGTTAACAACTTGAATTTATGTTTTCTTTAATTAGTTTAACATAACAATCCTTAATGGAAAAACCCCCAATTTAGCAGGCCACGACCAAGTTTACGTGGAATACCTCACTCCCGGCTTGCTGCAAGTGTTTAAAATTGATCCTTGGACTATCTGAATGTCGAATTTAACTGTCCAGGTGTCTTCAAGTCTTTAGTTTGCTTCCAACTGTCACGTTGAGGAAACCCTAAATTCGTTCTTCAACTGCAAATTCCGAATTCTAAGCAATTTGTCTTCAATCCACTTCTCCACTAGCTTCGTAATGCCTAAGTGGAGAACCTCTTTCTCATAAATCTTGACTCGTTCCTCTATTTGTCATGATTCGCCCATCCCTAACTGCTGACTGCGACAATCTCCTTCACGTCATAGACCACACCTGTTTGCATGATTATTTCTGATGAAACACGTATCAAACCCATCTACACATGTGATTAGTCATCCAGGAGAGAAATCATGGGAGAAATTGGCATAAAAACCGACAAATTTAGCACCCACGATATTCTTGTAGTGCCGCAGTGTAAAATTTTAACCGTTGCGCTACAAGAATGTTTTAAAGTCAAATTTGGTGCTTTTTTAGCCATTAATTCCATTTTAAATAAGGTTTACAGGGTAAACTTTGATCTTAGTGTTTACTTGTGAAACCTTTAATCAACATATGTCCTATAGAACCCTTCAGAACCATAAGAAAAACAAAACCTAATGAAAACCTAAAAGCAAAAATCAAAATTTCACTTAAAACCAAAAATTTCCTAAAGTAAGCAAATGAGCAAACTTAAAATAAAAATCACAAGCAAAATATAAGACTGAAGAAAACAAATTCATGACTTAAAACTACGATTACCACCTCTATGGAGAAGCTATTAAAGAAAAACACAACATTTGTATGGAGCCAATAATATCAAGGAAGATTCGACACACTGAATTCCAAGATGGCTTCTACGCCAATATTTGTTTTCCTAGATTGGAACAAGGAGTTCCACGTTCATTTGGATGCATCGTCTGTTGTGTTGGGAGTGGTGCTTGTGCAACCCGGAGAAGGGGACCTAGATCACCCGACTGCTTTCACTAGTCGTAAGTTGTCATTTTCTAAGCAAATTTACACAACCACATAGAGAGAAGTGGTGGCGATGGTATATGCGCTACAAAAGTTTAGACATTACCTTTTAGGTGGCCATTTCAAGATGTTTACAGACCATTATTATTTGAAGTACCTAGTCAATAAGCCTATGTTGGGGGGGAATGTATGCAGCTGACTACTTCTCTTTCAGGAGTTAGATTTTGAGATAATTGTGAAGCCAAGTCGCTTCAATGCTGGATCTAATCATTTATCCCGAATTGATACAAGAGAAGAGCCAAAAAATATTGAAGATGGACTTCCAAATTCAAAACTATTCCAAGTTGACATAAAAGATTATTATTATGATTAAATAATTCAGTTCTTGACGATGGGAGTTACATTAGAGGAATTTTCAACAAGTCAGAAGGCGTAGTTGGTGGTTAAGGCCTGATATTTCTAGTTGATTTCTAGCCAGCTATAAAACTAGGACCAGACGATATTTTGTGGCGATGTGTTCTACCGCATGAACAAGGAGATATTTTAGAGGAGGCCCATGTGGGAGTTGCTGGTGGACAGTATGGAAGACGAGCTACTGCGATAAAGTTACTTCATGTAGGGCTATGGTGGCCCACTTTACATAATGATATGATTGATTATGCGTGGAGTTGTAGTATCTATCAACGCAATGGAAAACCATTGTGCTGGGATGAGATGCCGCTGGCACCACAAGTCACATTACATCCATTTGATGAATGGGTTGTGGACTTTGTGAGTCAAATCAACCCACCTATGAAGAGAACTAGTGCATCGTAGATAATCACAACGCCGAACTATTTGACGCGATATTGGGGGGAGGATGCACTTGTCATGGATTGCACCACTAGGATAGCAACAATATTCCTATTTGACAACATTATTACATGGTTTCGATGTCCAAGGATATTGATGAGTAACCAAGGAAACCATTTCATCAATTGCACAGTAAGTGCGCTGACAGAGGAATTGAAAATACAGCACAAGAAAAGTACCCCATATCATCCACATGTGAATGGAACAATAGAAGCTTTCAACAAGATATTGGAGAATGCGCTTACAAAAGTAGGCAATGCTAACCGAGATGATTAGGACTTGAATATTCCAGTAGTATTATGGGCATATCGTACCACTTACAAGAGATTTCTGGGGAAGACACCATTCAAATTGGTATACGAGAAAGAGGTGATCGTGCCTATGGAGTACATCGTTCCCAGTCTACACATCACTTTAATGATGGGCATGGATGATAAAGAAGATTAGAAGAGCATATGGAGTAGTTTATATAGTTTGAGGAGGACCACTTTATTGTAGGATTCCACTAGCACATTAAAAAGGATCACCATAAGGCTTGGGACGATCGCCACATAAAGAAAAAACAATTTCAACAAGGAGATTTGGTGTTGTTGTATGACAATAAGTTCATGAAGCATCTAGGTAAGTTACATATGCATTGGTTAGGTCCATAACTTATTAATTCTATTAATTATGAAGGTTCAGTTCAACTATGATAGTTATATTGGGCAACGCTACCAAATCTTGTGAATGGTATTCGATCGAATGCCTATAGTACAGGTCCAGAACTGCACAATGCATAAAGCACTGTGCAATGAAAAAAAAAGTAAATAGGATTATGCATGAATGAAAGGAGCACCAAGAGGAAGTGGTTGCACAAGAGTAGGAGTTAGCAGTGTGATTAGAAGGTCATTTTGTGACAACCATAGGACTATGATGTGATGTTAAATTAGTAATCAATGAAGACAATTAAAATTAGTTAACTAGCGGCGCTTGTAGAAGTGACATGTAATGATGGATAATGTGACCGTTGGGTTCAAAGAATCGATGATAGATTCAGGTAGATAATGTATGATTTGATCATGATGATCTCGTTGATATGATGATGATGAGTCTGAGTTGATTTGGCTCTATAAGAATGAGTTCAACATAGTCGGAAGACACCATTGTGCAAAATTGAGTTGAGTTTTAGAGATGCTAAGTTCTATAGCGAGTTGTTGAGTCTAGAGAGGGTTCTTGATTACTAATTCTTGAGAAGAATAAGTGCAACATGCAGAATAGCCCATATATGGTAGAGATTTCCAGTGAGAGAGATTCACTAAAAAGACCAGTTGCAATTATGGAAGAAGTAACAAGTATGCATGTTGGATCGTTGAAGAGGAAGAAACAGAAGCCTATCTCTCCAGTACCATAGAAGAGACAAAATAGAATGTCCACAAGGACACAAGAAGAAGCCACTGCACAGAAGGGGCCATCAAGCTCAAGAGTGGTGGAGTCTGTATCTAGAGTAGGAGTTTGTTTCAAGGACATCCCAAGATATATCTCTCCTAGTTGGCCTGGTGTGAAGGCCAATAAGTCCATGAAGGATCAGAAGTATCAGATAAGGATGTCACTGATCCCATAAGGGATACTATGCACTGTTGACATCGTGCCTATGCTGATGCAACTGAAATATGAAAACCACAACCTGCTTTCCCTCAAAGATGTTGTGAAGGACCCATATGTATCAATGGTAGTGGTTGGAGGTGGACCGATAGAGCACATCCCGAAGAACTGGGCAAGTGGGATGGATAGAGCTAGATTACTTGGATTGATTAACATGATGCACTTTGTGTGGCCAACTAAAGTGAATGCATGTGTGAAGAAAATTTTGGCATGCTTCCATGGTGGGTTTTTGTGGTTAGATGAGCCAATTGAAATCACAGTGGGGTTGATTTCAGAGATAACAGGGCTACCCAAGGATAGGATATACCCCTCACAATATATTCAAAAAAAATATAATGATCGGAAGTTAGCAATGACTCTGAAGAAGCTCTATGATCTAGAGTGCAATGGGAGGGCATACCACATTGATAGTATCAATGGCTGTGTGGTACGATTAGCACCAGGATTTTGGATAGTAAAATCGTATGGAAGAATTGCTCGGTTCAATGAAATTCTGGGGTGGTCGCATGTGCTGATTTGTGTGCACAAGGTGCACAAATGAATTGGTCCATTTTTGTTATGAACTAGTTAGCAGAGGACGTAGTGGTCGCATAAGTGGGTGAAATACCATTCACATAGATTTGGCTACTCATTTTGATTGCATTAGTAGCTTGGATGGAGCCATATGATTACCATGGGATGGATGCCAAAAAAATAGAGGTATGCAAGGGTGCCAGATATTAGAACTTATGGTGGGTCAATGAAGTAGAGAGAATGATAGACTGCTCGATCCAATTTTGGATCTACTGGGAAGTGCTGTAGGAAGTAGTGATAAAAGTTTCAAGATTAATGGAGGAAACCACGACAAAATATAAAAGGATTGTGAATTTTTCAATTGGACCCCATACTATTTACATTCAAGTGCAACAAGACCCTGCTAAGTAATGGGTGCCAATGAGGTACAAGGTGACTCATACGGAGCTCGAAGCAGTGATTAATTGTTGGCCTGTGGAGTGGCGAGAACTAGTTAGTATAACAGAAGTATTGACATAAAACTTGATGGATGCACCTGAGGATCCCGTGTGCAAATATGAACAATAATCTGCTGATGAATCATCGATAGAGACACCTACTAATCTGAAAGTGCAGTGCATACTCTAGGAAATAAGAACAAAGAGGTGCATGGATCAGGCTATGTGTAGTAGCACCATATCAGCAATGGAAGCATAATTATACTGGCTCATCAAGGCCATCAATGATGCAACTGATATGACTGCAAAGGAAATGAAGAAATCAGCGCAAGAAGGATTCTCCGAGGTAAGAACCAAACTAGATCATGTATATGACATGGTTTCCAAGAGAGCACCAAAGAATATGATTGTGTAGGAAAACACATCAATCAACACTGAGATCAAGGATATGAATGTTAGAATTCCATCAACTGCGATTGACGTCAAAAGTGAGGACCTCAATACCTCCCTGCAACAGTTGCAGCAAATCACAATGGATATCAACATGCTACCTACCCCGATGGTGGTATACATGTAGCAAAGTGAGAATCAAGAGTTGGAGGATAGACAAATGGACATCATTGATCAATTCCTATGACCGTAGGAGAAAATAGAGGCAACACAAAAACAAGTTGATGCACTACTGAGTGCAAAGGTGAAGCTAATAGAAGAAAATTCGCAGGGGGTAGAAGAAATAAAGAAAGCACAAGAAGAATTGAATATGAATACTACGGAGGAAATGAAAGAGCTAAAGAAGGAGACATACCATCTCATTGTTGTAGAAGCAGCAGTTGCTGACCCTTGTAAGAATGCCAGAGAAAGCACCGCAGAACTGGAAGCAGTCGTAAAAGAAAAGTGAATTTTGGAAATTATTGTGTAGTTGTAGAAGGATAACAACATTTTTAATGCTTTGGTCTATCCATACATGCCTCTTGAGAAAATTTCCAAGAGGAAGTGTTACGTCCCCTCCGGCCCTGGAGGAGAGAACATGGCCCAACTCTTCTACTTGATTTACCTATCTCTGCTTTTGCATTCACATGATGATTCTATATTCTTTTTTCTTTCTTTAAATATCTACACAAGAAATAATTTCCCTTGCTAAAATTGTAATCCAGGCCATGTATAGCTCTTTATCTTCCCCAATTGTAGAGATATCGAATGGTGGACAATGATCCTGCAAAAAATCAATGATGCGGGGACCTTCACTTGCGGAATTAGAAAAATTTAAAATTTCACTCTCACACCACGCACCCTGCATCTCTCATCACGCATGTGGAATGGCCGTTGTAGAGATCAAAGTTGCAGAAATCAAAATTTACCTTAAGTCATTTCCGCATCTCGCATCCCGCAAGTTGCGGAAAGGGAAAATTGAGGAAAGAAAAATGCGGAGATCGAAATTTCCAAAGAAATTTTCTGCATCCCACTTCTCGCATCCTACAAGTGCAGAAAGGAAATTGTGGAAATCATATTTTGCAAAATGAATTTTCCACATTCTGCATCCTACATCCCCCAAGTTGTGGAAAGGTTAAATCTGCAAAATTTCGATCTGCTAATGAAAATTTTTAAGTCAAAAATTGATTTTGAGCATTCAAGTCATCATGAATCCAGTTGATCTAGCTCCAGAAAAACTTAGAAAATTTATTGAAATAAAAATTACATACACATACACATCATTCATGAAATATACATCTGCATCAACTACAATCCATTGAAGCATTCATCATATTCATATTCATTTATAAACAAGTACAGTTGCAGGGATTGAAACACAAGAAGCTTGTCCCACAACCAGCTATGTTGCTGCAATGTTCCACCCAACCACATGCTAGTTTTCTCATCAATATCTCAGTAACAATGCTACCCCTGAGTTGGGCATGATTTTCCCAAGGAATAAGGAACACTAGCATAATTCCCCATAGCATCGGATACAATAAAACTCATCCAATCCAACATGGTTGGGTTTATCAGGATTGCATAGGTAGTGGTTTACACATAGCCAAAGTTTATACAAGTCACAGCCAAGCCAATAGATGGGTTTATCAGGCTTACATAGACAGTAGTTTACACTTAGCCAAAATTCACATGAGACACAACCAAGCCAACATATGGGTTTATCAGGATACCAACCAAGCCATCCTTCCAGTTGGTTTTATTAGGCTTCCAAGGAGGTGGAAAGACTAACTGTTAAGCTAGTGAGATCAATCTGAGAGCTATGGACACATACACTGGATCTAGACTAACTTCTAAACATTTTCACACCCAAAACAAGGAATCATCCCCTTCTCTGCTACAGAGTCCCTCAAGCCATGCCTTCCGTTCCATTGCTATTCAGGGTATGCAAGGAATAAAATCAACCCTATAGATTGGTTTGTGAGGTTCCTTCAGACACTAGGTTTATCAAGCAAGTCCAAACTCCATTTCCATTCCCCAAATTAGTTTAGATGTCAAACGAGGATATACACACAACAATCTCAATTATGGGATTGAAAAACATATCATAAGCCAAGGAGCACACACAGACACAACAATTACGAATTTATGAGATTGCATAAGCCAGACCGACTACTGCAATTACCAAAACAAAATCATTTGATGGTCATTCACTTCAAAAATAAAATTGGATTCTGGGCACTCACATTCAGGAAATGACTAAGAGACAAGAAAATCGTAAAAAGGAAAAAAATTCCCAAAACAGGAAAATTCATGAAGGATCAAGACTCAGAGGATTTTTCACTTGCTGTGTGAATGCCGGATTCCCCCCCCCCTACTGAAAATGTTCAACACATTCCAACATCGTGAGGGGAAGGTGAAACACGACTACTTGAGGGAAAGGTATGTGTTTTCTTGGTGTTTTCTTTCCCAAGAAAATTTAATAACGTTTTTCCCGAAAATGGTGCTCTGTACATTTTGAATTTTTTCCAACTCTTCCAATCAGCCCCTTATCCTTAGGAAAAATCATGCTCTCATCTTATTTTTTTGCATTGACATAGCTGGCTGTAGGATTTTAATTAAAAAAATTACAAATTAACATGATATCCAAACTTATAATGTTCAGCTAGCATAAAAACACCATCACCCCAAATCTTAATCACCGAAACATAAAGAAGAAATCGATGGTGGGGCTTTTTCCTTGAGATCCACACCATAATTATTTACATCATATTATTTAAATGAAAATGGGGTCAAAACATGGGTGTTATATTCTCATTCCCCTTCAACTGCATTGTCGTTAGTGCTTTACAACATTGAACAAAAATGTTTTTCTGGTACTTCCCTTAGCAATCCAGATAATTGAAAAAAAATGATTGTGCCAGTCGCATGGAATCCTCCAGCTCCCACGTAGCTTCTTCAGGACTTTAGTGCTCCCATTCCACCTTTACATGTCCTATTTCTTGATTTCGTAGCATTGTGACCTTCCTACCAAGGATGCGCATAGGATCGATTTGTAAATCTCCCTCTTGTTCCACCTGCATCATATCCCAATTTATTACATGGCTAGGATAATGTACATATTTCTTAAGCAAGGAAACATGAAAGACATTATGAGCCCTAGTGCTAGCAGGAAAGGCAAGTCTATATGCAACTGATCCTATTATTTCAAGCACTTCAAACGGCCCATAGTATCTACGCGATGACTTGGCACAACTCCCAAGCTTCAAGGAACTCTTCTTTGCCTTCGCCCTGAGGTAAACATGATCACCAATACTGAATTCTTTGCTCACCCTATGCTTATCTGCATAGATATTTTGTTTGTCCTAGGCTACCTTTAGATTCTTTGTGATTTTTACAACTTCCTGCTCCATCTCCTTGAGCCATTTTGGATTGGTCACAACTCTATTCATTGGGATATCCCAAGTTACTAGTGTTTTGCACTTCCTTCCATACAAATATTCATATGGACTCATCCCTAAGGATGCTTGCTGTCCATTGTTATAAGCAAATTCTACCAAGTGTAAATAGTCTTCCCACTTGGATGGCTTTTCCATCACATACATGCAAAGCATGTCTTCAAGCACTTGGTTAACTCTCTCAGTCTGTCGATCGGTCTGAGCATGGTAGGAAATGCTGAAATTCAACTTTCTTCTGAAGTCTACAAACAATCCTTTCCAAAATTTAGAAGTGAACTTAACATCTCTATCAGAGACTATTTCCTTAGGAAATCCATGCAATTTGAAAATTTATTTCATGAAAATATTGGCAATATCATCCATCTTATGCGTTGAATTTACTGGTATAAAATGCGCTACCTTTGTCAACTTGTCCACCACAACCATGATGGAATCATGTTGTCTCCAAGTCATCAACAATCCCATAATAAAGTCCATGGAAATCACTTCTCATTTCCATTCTAGAACAGGCAAAGGCTGCAACAAGCCTGCTAGGTGTTGATGTACAACCTTCACTTGCTGACACTTCATGCATCTGGAAATATATACAACCATGTCCTTTTTCATGCCTGGTCAAAAGTGCCACTCTGTTGCTGTAGCAATTGTCTTCTAATATCCTGCGTGACCAGAATATGGAGTTTGATGGATTTCATCCATAACAACCCCCCTCAAATCTGCCACACTTGGAATATACATTATGCTCTTATAATTAATAAGTCCATCCTCCTCTAAGTTATAACCTTCATACTTCTTTTCAATCCTTTGTTGATGTAGTCTATCCTTTACCTATGCATACATTTCATCTTAAACATTATGGTTAATAATCTAATGTCTCAAATCTGATTGGAAAATGTTAATAGATGTCACATGAATTTCATGTACTTTCCTATTGAGTGCATCGACTACCTTATTCTCCTTACCTTTTATGTGCTTGATTTCAAAATCAAACTCACATAAAAATTCCAGCCATCTAACTTTCCTAGCGTTCAGAGTAGGCCGATTAAACAAATATTTCAGACCACAGTGGTCTGTCCTTAACTCAAATTTTTTGCCCCTTAAGTAATCCCTCCACATCTTGAGAGCATGTACAATGGCTGAAAGTTCCAGATCATGAATGGCATGTTGATGTATTTGTAACTTCGGAATGTATTCACTTGTATATTTTATATATTGTATTTCACTGGTCCCCGATGTTCCTATCGGGATATTCATTAATGTAATCAAGTTATGTAAATTCATAGAGATTAACCCTCATTTTGTGAGTCGAGGGTAAAGGCCCCACCGTTTTGGGGCCCTATGGTTATTAGAATCTCCAAGAGAAGTTGGCCTTGGTAAGTTATTGTCAAGTCAGAAACTAGTATAAATAGAGAGTGAGCCTCTTTATTTATCACACACACTCACCCAACTATAGTGCATAGGTGAGAGAGAAGAATCTCGCTCAAGTAAGAGAGAGAACAGCTGTTGGAGATCATCTTTCTTTCTTTGGGTTTTACTACTTCCATTGGTGCCCATTCTATCTCTGAGGAAGTTGTGAGGTTTTTACTTTATGGTTTCCTCGAGGACAAATCTTTGTGTCTATTATCTCTTGTGATTGATTGCTATGCATGGTATTCTCTTAGATAAGATCGTAAGATCATATTGTCTAATTGATAAAAATATAACATGGTATCACAGCTAACCTGAGAAGAATACACTGTGAAGCTGCAGAAGCTAGGGCTTTTTACTTTTTGGCTCTCTCTCCACAATCCATCAAAAAAGGAAGGCTAGGCTGACTCTCCATTGAAGGGTGGATCTTTCTATCGAAACAAAATCTGATTCTGAGCAATTTTAGTTTTTGACCTACCACTACATTGGGAAATTAGGGATTTTAACTAAAGAATAATTTTTGAGTGAGCCTAGGCTAGGACTACTCTCCTCCTCAAAATTGAAGTTTAGAGACAAAAATCAAGGTTTTTGGTTGGGTAGAACTCCGGGATATTCAAACCCTAATTTTTCCTGGAACCAGAAAACCAGCACTGCAGAAGATTAGCTCCAGATCCAGTTTTCAGCTTCTCAAATTGGTAATATCTAAATATTTTGTATTTCCATTTGAGGTTCTCAGTTAATATGTCTCATCACACCAATCTTGATGAAAATATTGAGGGAGATGATAAATTTCTAGCCTAGAAAAATAGGATCTCCCTGGTCCTGGAAGAAAATGAGTTGGACTCTTACATCAGTGAAGAGGTTCAATTTCTAGAGGGAGATGAGGCTAAGGCCTTACACAAAAATAAATTGGTCATGGCTAAGAGGATTATTGCTGATTCAATCAAGGATCACTTCATACCATAGGTGTCCTCCCTAAAGACACCTAAATAATTTTTTGATGCCCTTC
>LPNX010598797.1:206373-298394 GCA_001517045.1 Pseudotsuga menziesii | reverse complement strand
ATATAATAAAAAAGGCAAGAGAGAGCAGCAAGAATTTTTTCCCTCTTTGTTTTGTTCCATCCTGGAACCCACACCACCACTATGGCTTTTCATGCTCTCAATCTCTTTCACTTCACTGTGAATAATGGACCAATCCCTCTTTGTCATGCCACTTAGTGTCTCCGGTCTATTTCAAACCTCTCAACCATGGATCCTCCCCACATGGTTCGTCTTGGCTGCTAGGACCTTCACAATATCACCAACACCTTTTCCATTACTGCTCATTCTGAGCTCTTCAGGACAGTCACATGTCCACATGAACCCCTAGGATTCTCTCACAGTCCTCGCTTCCAGTGATACCTATATTCAAACATTGAATAGATTCACATGTTTAGTTTATTCCCATAGATTTTTTTACCTCTTAAACAAGAGCTTATAACATCATAACCAAATCATACACACATGTATATTCATAAGCAAGAAATTGCAAAATAATCCAATACTTATCTGTATTGTGCATTTCCTCGCTGGTCCATAGGATCCTGCTTCGCTTTGCAATTCTTGGGATCGCCTATGGACTTGGATGTTAGGTCAGCACGTACGCTACTTCACAACATCCTTTTATATATATATATATATTAGGCACAGTCAAGCCAACCTTCAGTTGGGTTTATCAAACTGTCAACAAATCGCCTGCACTTATATCAACAGTACACTTATATCAACAACCAATCATCATCCAAGCGAACATAGTTGGGTTTATTAGGGTATCAACAATAACACATGCACTTATATCAATAATAAATGACCATTTCCAGGTTTCATTTCCAGTAGTGAGTTTTAATTCCACTACCCTATATCACACAAGAGACCACTCCCTTCTTTGAGTTAACAGTCCCTCAGGAATGTCTCCTTCTCTGTGCTCTTTAGTAGAAGGTAGGATGAGCTCAATCCATTGTCCATTCAGTGTACAATACCAGACTACATCTGTTTAGCCTACCAACATAAACAATATAAGCATATTCATTAGCATTATTACTCTAAAAACTGTAATCATGTTTCATATCATTCTTTATCAAGTTTTGAGACACCAAGAGTGCGTCCACTCCCTATGGTGTAATCAATATTGAAAACCCTTCCATGATCCAACATCGAAAGAGTGTGCACCCTTTTCCGGTGTGTGACATGTAGGCCCTATTCATACTCAAGCAATCAGTCATAATGGAAATAAAACCAAAACATGTTCTGCATATTGAATTTAACAATTTGACATGCATATTCTTATCTAGGGTCACATAACACTTATCCATTTGCCGAAGCAGTTTTCCTTCGTTAAGGAGGAATGGGGGCTCCCTTCTCTGAGTTGACAGTCCCTTAGTTTGCCATCCCAATTCCTCTTTACATTTCATATCCACACATTTCTTACTAACATAACCTATACCATCTCACTCATGTTGCTTACCAAACATGCAATGCAGATGAGGCATATCCAAAATGTCCAATGGAGTTTCACCCGAAACCCATTTCCAAGATAAGGGAAAACCTTCCCATGAAGTTTGGCTCCTGCAGGCCTACACACATGATCTTCCTATAGTGTGTACCCTTGGCACATTCATCAAATAGACAATAGTCAATCATTATTTGATAATACAATCCAAATTGATTGTTCCACAATCAAACAATGACATTAGTAATTAAATTCAATGAGAATTTGCAACTCTGTTTACCACAGAAATTGAAATTCTTGGAAATGAGGTGATCCTCAATTGTGGGTCTCTTGTAAGAAGCACCACTATGCCCACTATAATTTTATGCTTACTAGCATAACATGAATACCCACTTACAATGGGTCCTCCTGACACAATCTTATAAAAGGCCATAGTGATTAGTAGTTGTCAGCAATTTCTAAAATCCGAAATTCACAAATTCAAATTTAACAACCCATTATGCATACAAACTATTTTCACAGCCATGAGACTCTTCTCATAAGGTTTGGCTCTTTCACATGGTAGATTCTGGAATTTGTCAGGGTTTTACTCTCATTTCCATGCTCTAAACAATCTACCTAAAACCTGAACTTCAATCAGCCAAACACTTGGTAAGTCTAGATGAATATAACATTTTCATTGCTGCAACCATCACTGAAGCATTTTCAGAATTTATAAAATTCAAATATTTCCAGCTATTAATCACATCAATATTACCAAAACTCATTTACTTCATGCCATCATTATCATACTTTAATTTACAGGGTATAGTCACATCATTTATACTTAAATGAAATGTTTAGATACTCCTTACCTCACAAGCGTATCATTTTCACCACCTTGCTCTTCCATAGAGCATTCTCGGCATCCAATTGATCATGACTACCCTCTTCATGCACTTACTAACCTCCATTCATAACAGCTCTTGAAATGGTTCTAGAATTGTCATCAATTCATCATTTCAGCACTTAGTTATTCATAATATCACATGCACTATCTCAATGCATTCATGCAATGCATCACAGCATTTGCACCCATACTTATGTAATGCATATCTACAACATCTACTCATCTATTCAATGCATAACCACAAGATTTATAAATTCTTTCAATGCATATCCACTCAATGCTACCTTGCATTGGTTTAGGAATACTATGCATTCAAACATACCATGCATGGCCTAACCATAACTACTTCATATAGGATGCATTACTATAATCAAGATCATTAGTGCTTACTTTCCTTGGGCTACTAAGCTCATAACAACATAATATAGGCATAACATATTTCTAAATGAATGCAGTATAAAATTCAAATGCTCACAAGATATGAGACCTCTTGCTTTTACCATTCCATGCAATTTTCATAATTAAACTCTTACCTTCATGGGTCCTACTTACACCCTTGACATGACCAGTTTGGTTGGTCCTTTGTAGGAGATTGCAGAATTTGCTCACCAATTTTTTATTCTGGACTTGTTTCCTTATCCCTTTCTTCATAGGGTTGCTAGTCACATTCATCAGTATCAACAACATATTCAATCATGTCCATGTTGTCATTGGTTTTTCCACTAATGCCAACACAAATGCAATAATTATCATTAGTGGCTCATTATAAATGTATAATTCTCACTATTCTTACCAACATGTAATATCCTATGCATGCAAGGCATACCCTAATATATTTCATGTATAAAACTTGTACTCATGATTAGCAAGACAGGGTTTAAGGAATTTTCCCTTTTTAAGTCCCTCATCTTTGCATGGAACTACTCTTCCACACAATAGATGGTTTGACTTCTTATTCTTGATACCTCTAGGCATACAATTTATGGATTTTTCCATATTGTCAGCAACACATTTCTCTTTCAAGAAATCACTTAGCACTTTACTGCTCCACACTCAAATTATGGTGACTCTCCCTTTTTCCATACTGGATAAGCTTTCCAATGCCTATCCACGTGCTTCATTTTGACCTCAGGTGTGAAAATCACATCATTTCAAAAATGATGGCAAAACACACCACATAATTTTTGGTCTGAAATGTGAGTTTCAGCCACCTAGGATTTTCTTCCTTGTAAGTCCTGAAATTGCTGAGAACCCCAATGAGAAAATTCACTACAAAACTGAATGCAACACTAGATGGACTTTGCTGAAAATTCCACTAAAAGTAGTTGAAATTTGCTGAGAAAAATTCCACTGAAAAACCCAAAATTTCTTTCTCCCTATTGGGTCTCTTTCCAGCTAAGTTTCTGAAATTTCAGCGTCCAGAAGCTCTAGTTTTCTCCGCGCTCATCGGTGGCTTGTTTGTCTATTTCCTTCATCTATATTGGGCCTGTAGTCATCTAACCTTCCGAAATTTATCGATGATTATAACCCTTAAGCCTTGTGGTGCATCAATGATGCCAAGGACTGTTCATTAGCGGTCAAACAGCTAGTGTCTTCTGTTATTTTGGATCCTCATTCGTCTAAGATTTCGAGCCCTTTATCAGTGCTACAAAAACCATCATCAGAAATTGGATCCCCTAGGCACTACAGCATCGGCGATCGGATCCTCTACCCATCGAGCGGCTAGTTCTCTAAGCTTCTGTAACGGTGGGCGCACAATCATTTGACTCCTCCGACTTCCACCAGTGCTCAAAATCCCTAAGTGCTATGTGTCGGTGATCGATAGTTGAATGTTCTAGCCATCAGAATTCTAGTCCACATGGCAGCCACAATGTTGGATCCACGATCATCTAATTTCTTCCGAAATCAGCCACCGCATCGGCGTTTCCATTCTCTAAAGTTCGCCGATCAAATCAACTAAAATTTTGTCGATGATTTCCATACTTAAAATTTTCGGTGAAAAACTTCCTTAATTCCTCCGCCACGTAGCCACTTGCATCATCTATTTTCCACCAATGTATTGGTGCTACCATCGTCTATCTTTTGCCGACGTTTCTAGTACTTACACAATTTTTTTGGAAATTCCTTTTCCTCGTCCGCCGTCGCATTGGCTCAAACATCTTCTATTCTTCACCGATGTGCCGATGCCTTCACTATCTATCCTCCGCCGAAAGTCTCTGGGCTCATATCCTCTATCTCTTGCCACCACTTTGGTGTCCCTTAGCTAAGCTGAGCTAACATTTCAGCTCAAACTTCATCTATTTTCTGACGACCTTATAGTGAAGCAAAATATTCAAAATTTTCTTCTCATCGGCTGTCGGAAGCACTAGTCACTGCGGCATCAACAATTGAAGCCACTATCCATCAGAAGGATAGTCCACTAACCAGCTGCAATGGTGGGTGCATAATTAGCTAAGTGTTTCGAATCTAGTCATCGACGGTTCCATTGTCTAACTTCTACCGATGGTCTCGACTAAGCAAGCCGGTGTTTTGGTGGCCTTCACGGGATCTCCACCGACATTTCGACGCTCCCATTGTCTAATCATTGACGATGAAATAATCTAACTTCCACTAATCACTGATGATCAGACTTAGAAAAAAATTTCCAAAATTTTCTATTACTTCATCTTTTCTCTGCTGGCACCATCAGAAACTCTTCCGCCTAAAACTTCCGCTAAGTTGGAGGTGTGTCCCACTAAGTTTTCCGACGGCCGACAACTTGAACACTTAGAAAAAATTCTAAAATTTTTATTCCATGGTTCCCTTTGGGTGGCCTTGGCTTAGGTGATTTGATGCATCAGTGGGACTTCAGACTAAGTCCTCTAATGATCTGATGATCCCAATACCTAGAGGAATTTTCCAAATTTCTCTTGTCATGCAGAAGTTTTCTTCTATTTTTCTACTGGGAAGAGGACAATTTGCCTCTTCTAGCTGGATTTCTCATGGCCCTATGAGGCCCAATGCTACAACTATATCTCTATCACTCCATCTTCACATTCCATTCAGGCCCATGCTACAACCTTTAGCTCTGATACCATACTGTAACTCCCCCGACCCTCCAACTGACGAAGAGGATGCTACTATCTCAAAACCTCCAGGAAAAATAGCCCCATGAACATGAACATGCCCATAAAATGAAATAAAAGTCCTAAGACATAAAAAATACTAAGATGTCTATTCATATGTACAGCAGAAACCATCATACATTCATTTAGGCATCAACATTTTCATCATGATTCATTAGACAATAGATAGTAAATGTAAATGTAGAACCAAAATGGACAAGAAAACTCATCTGATAAGAAATCGTCCTGCAACTAGCTATGTCGCTACAACGTCCACCCAACCATAGGCCAGCATGCTCATCAATATCTTAGCAACAATGCCACCCCCGAGCTGGGCATGATTCCCCAAGGTATAAGGGCCAAGCAGGATTACACATAGCCAAGGTTACACAAAACAACCAAGCCAACATGGTTCATTCATCAAGCCATCAAGGATCTAGGAAAGGCTAAATTCTAAGCTGGTGGTCTCAATGGAGAGCTAAGGATGCCTATACCATAGCTAACCTGACTTCTAATACATCCGCACACCCAACACTAGGAATCAGTCCTTTCTCTTCTTCGCAGTCCCTCAGGCCATGACTTCCCTTTCCAATACTCTTGAAGGGTTGTGGAGAAGAAATCTAGCAGTTTAACTCTATTTGAGTGTCTCCCAACACTAGGTTTCCAAAGCATACCCAGCCTCTAATCTTTCTCTAAACAATCCAAAGACCACCCACTGCATACCACTGTAAAACAATCGGTTCATGGCTCTGTGAAGAAAACAAAGAGGATAGGGTGACAACCCAAACGATAAGATGAACACAGCTCAGGTCAAACAATATGTTTCAGAGTTTTTCTTGGCCCTAGCATAGCCAAAGAAACTCAGTGACAACCAAAATATGATTGCATTCATAGCAACACACAATGTGGGGAAAACCACAACAAGCCACAAACAATGGAGGGAAAACCACAGTAAACCTCCAAATCAGGTGAAAAACCACAGCCCCGGATCAACAATGAAGTGGCAGTAAGATTACACAGTCCTAAATGGGAGAGAAGTCCAATTCTCAATCCTAGACAAGGGAGAATAGGTACGCAAACCACAAGCTGTGAGGGTAACACACATACACCTCCATCGCTCTCTACGTGAAGGGAAAAACTTAAACAGACCACTATCATCCAAAAGTGGAGAGCCTACCGACTGCCTGCGTGAGGGTAACCATGAAGATCTCCCACTTGCGCATGAAGAGAACCCTCCCCGTGAGGATGGACCAGACCAAAACAATGGAAGAACCCCTGTCGTGGAAGAGTGGAGAGAATGTGAATCGTTTCTTTTCCCCTACACTCAATGTGAGTGAATGAGCCAGCTGGTGGAGTGTGCATGGGGCAAGTATTGACAGTCCTATCACCCACCACTTCCCTACCATAACTCTTCCCAACTAAGACAACATATGTTTAAAAATGGTGGTCGACAAATGGCAAACTCCCAATGGCTCCCATGGGCTAGACAATTCCCCCCCTTAACCTTTGGAATCATGCCCTTTTCATTTAATGTCGCACCGTCATAGCTAGCTGTAGGTTTAACTTAATTAATGTGCATATTTACATGATGCCAAAACTATAATGTGTCGGATAGCATGGTATACCATCGGCAACGATCCCTATTGCCGAAACATACACAACCAAATCGATGGTGGGGCTTTTTCCTTTAGCTCCACACCACGATTAATTACAAAATATACATCATGTACCTTTTAATTCAAATAGGGTCAAAACTAGGGTATTATAGATAATGTGACCCAAGTACTGTATATGTGGTTTGTAAAAATCACATTTACTAAGATTAGCATAAAGCTGGTGTTCTCTATACACTTGAAGTATTATGCGAAGGTATTCTTTGTGTTCTTATTTATTCTTGGATTAAACTAGTATGTCTTCTATAAATACCAAAACAAACTTATCCAGATACCTACTGAATATGTTGTTCATCATACACATAAAGTTTGTGAGTGCATTGGTCAACCCGAATGGCATCACTACAAACTCATAGTTCCCGTACATTGTATGGAAGGCATTTTTGTGAATATACTCATCATGAATACATACCTGATGGTACCCAGATTGTAGGTTAATCTTTGAAAAGATTCTGGATCCTCGCAACTAATCAAACAAGTCATCGATCCTAGGGAGTGGGTATTGGTTCTTGATAGTCATTTTGTTCAACTAACAGTAATCGATGAATATCCACATCGTACCGTCTTTCTTTTTTACGAATAGTATTGGTGCTCCCCAAGGAGACAAACTAGGTTGGATATACCCTTTTTCTATCAACTCCTACAACTACAGTTTGAGTTCCACCAACTCAGGTGCACTCATGCGGTAAGTGGCTTTGGAAGTCGGAACTGATCTTGGGGTTAGTTTGAAGGAAAAGTCTAGGTCTCGTTTCGGAGGTAATCCTAGGATTTCCTTGGGAAACACATCCTTGAATTATTCAAGAACATGGATGTCTTCTATGTGTTGTTCTCTTTTAGACTCTATGTCTTGGATGTTCACTGCAAACAACTTGCAGCCCTTCCAAATGAATTTATTTGCTTGTAAGGAAGATATTTTCCTTACATAAACTTTCTTTAGAATGCCCTGAACCTTCACTTGGTTCCCTTGGATATCAATACACAAGATTTACTTGTGTAAGCAATTGAGCATGACATGGTGTTGTTCTAGCCATTCGATGCCGATAATTATATCATACGATCCTAAAGTTAGGATGTTCAGGTTTACTTTCATTGAAAAACCATTTAGGTTTACCTCACATTCTTTAACAATTTTCAAGACTTTCCATTGCATACCTGTGGCTAACTGAACCAACCAAGGTTTATCATGTTTTACTTTTCCTAGTTTGCATTCATCAACAATTTTAGGTGAAACATAGATCTGGCAAGCACCAGGATCAATATGTATTGAAATAGAGGTGTTCAAGATCTTACCTTCTATCTAAACCATTGTAGCTTGATGATGTTCCTATTGGCCATCCAATGCTACATAAATATGTAGTTTTCCAGCAATGTCCTCAATAGTTGGTTCTTCTTGTAAGTTGTGCAAGACCCCACTGGTCTTGTTCTTACAATCTCAGGGATAATGAGGCCCATTGCATTTATAGCACTTGATCTATAGCAGGGTATAATTGGATCCACTTGACACTAGCTTGTTAACAATAGAAGCTGGTACATTAGTCTTCGTACCAGATTTAGTGAAGTTCTTGTTTGCTTGAAAGCTATTATTCTGCTTTATGTATGGCTTTGGTTTAGACCCAGGTTTACGGTTATCAGAAAAGTTCTTAGACTTGTCTCTATTTTAGTTCATGTTCTCTTTCCGTAGATTTCCATGCTCATAACATATCCTGGACTTGTACATCATGGTATCCAAAGTCTTAGGAATGTCAAATTCAATCATGTCCCAAAAGCTGGGAGGAAGACATCCTAGGAACTGCTGGATATTTACCTTTTCTTCTTTGATGTATGGTACATAATGTAACATATCTAGAAATGTATTAATAAAAGAATCCATATTCATGGATCCCATACGTATCTCATCAAACTCTTTCACTTTTCTGTCGAAGAATCTTTCCGACATATATTTCTCTTGGAAAAGTTTTCAGAAGTTATCCCAGCGTATTTATCTTAGCTCATATTTCTTGGTGTGTTTTAAATCTCTCCACCACCTTGCTGCCTTGCCATTCAAGTTATAGATAGCAAGATGAGCCTGCACCTCACTTGAGTAGTTATGAACCTGGAAATATTTTCTCATGCCCAATAGCCACTCTTCAGCCTTCTCCCCAGTGTTTACTTCCCCTTCATAGGTTGAGGCTATTATTTTTCTAAACTCACCTTGAATACTATCATTGCTTATTTGTTTCTTTCTTCAAGGAGAAAGAGAGTCATTACTGGAAGGACTGTGATGATCTCCTTTCGGTGTTTCAGGGGTACGTTCCTCTTTTTCTTCTTATCTTGGGTTGTTGGCCCGTTTATGGTACGGATTTGTTTTGGAGCTATTTGTGGACTGAGTAGGCTTGCCCTGCGAGCTTCCTCCCGTCATATTTCTCAGTACTGATTCAATTATAGTTTTCTATTCTTTTCTTTCATTCAGACTATCTTCTTTGAGACTTCATAATCCTGCTTCAAGACTGTGTATAGTCTTCAAAATATTAGAATTCAGCTCCACCACCAGTTCTGCTTCTGGGGTGGGGGTGTTCATCTTTCCTTTCCGGTTGTTATCTTTCTCATTATTCATAAACTAAACTATTCAGTAAAAAGTTTCCTGAAATTTTTAAAAATTTAAATAACAAGAAAATTTTCTGTTAGCAACAAAATTAATAACTTGCTTTAATTTCTTTGCAGTAAAATCCTTGGTGCACCCATAGGTCTCTTAGTATTGAAACCTGGTTCTGATGCCACTTGTAATGTCCCCAAAAATTGAAAAACAAAATTATCATTAGGCTAGTAAAAACTACCTAAACGGAACATTATTATACTTGCGGAATATACGTACACTAGTTGTACCACTGTTTGGTCGTAAGTTGTTCTTGTGTTCTATCATATTACTTTCAGTTGTGAATATTACTATACTCTACTTACGATCTCCTAAAACTTGTTGCTACTCTGATTCCTATAGTTATACCTTTGTTATGTATGTGTCGTTACTTGATTATATGCTTCATTCCTTATGCATAGTCTTACTTGTTATTTATATGGTTCTAACTTTGTTTGTGGAAACAAAGTGGGCGGAGTGGCGGGACTCATTCTCCCCTGATGGTCTGAGAGGTAAAGTGTTCACTTGACTAGAAGGATTAATTAGTTCTTCTAACTAAGGCACCTCTTTCATGTTCATATGCATATTATACTTAGAGACAGGGAGTCGTTAAAGTGTGGTCAATGGTTTCGTTATTTACATACCTAGTATTTGTTAATACGGTCATTTACTGACTCGTCTTGTTAGCAAGGTAGACTCTATTTTCATTATTTATTTAACCTATATGATACCTATCATTCATTATATGTGTTTTTCATGTTTTCTTTATTATAAACATTAACATATGTCTTATTTATTTCTTGGCAGGTTGTAGCTTGGATTAAAGATGAAACCTGGATTCATTTTTCATAGTAATAATACCATGGCATATTTCATATGCCATGGTTATTAAGCATTAACCTTAGGAAATAAATCTATTCAATGCACTAAGGCCTAAGACTATGATCTAAACGATACATGTCATATGCTTTGATTTTGAGTTAGCGTATATAACACATGGAATTGACATTACACTATACACGATACCTTATATTAGTGTTGGATGGCAAGTTATAACGTATAGTTTACAACTTATACGATGGGGTTTAAGTCCCTGCATGAAATGTAAACCATCGTTGATGTTTCGAATCCAAACTATGGAATAGTGGGTATTGGGTTGTTAGTTTCCACCAGCCTGTCACCATTAATGTTTCTTGGGGTTTGGGGCAGCCCGAGCTTAGGGCTTGGGTCCACAAACAGTTTGGTCATTTCTTTGGGTCTGTTGATGGTTGTGGTCTCAGCTCTGTGCTTTGAAGGATGCAACTCCCTTGGTGTCAAAGCTAATCTTCGTTTGGTTTCATGACTGCATTTTTTGTTTGTATCGTGGCTTTTTTATTGTCATACTTCTCATCTCTTTGTGTTTGGTTGCGTTTGCAGGTGAGAGGGTTAGTGAGGGAGGGGTGGCTCAAAGCTTCACTGTCAGCTCAAGGGTGATGCCAATGTGGCCATGGTAATCCTTCTTTACAAGCAAAGTTTGTCACTTCTTGGCATTGGGGTAGGACTGGGTTATGTCGTTGCTGTTGTTGGGGTTTCGATTTACCTTTGGGCCTATGTATGCAATGTTTGGGTTTGTAAATACCTGTGTTGTTAGCAGGGAAATGGGGAGCTCGAGATTCTAGCAGACTCTATATTTCATTTATGAAACTCGTTTGTTTGATCAGGGGTTTTAATTCTAGGAAGAACCATTTCTTTCAATGGTGCCATGGCCCTTGGTAAGACTGTGTAAACTTTGATTTCAGACTTTAAGGTGACTGTGTAAAAAATATATCATGCGTTTACATTTTTGGCAGTGGTTAATATATTGGACTGTGTGTAAATTATTATGCTGCAATAGCTTGGTTGGTTGCAATCTTTATTGTTTCATTTTATTAATAGTGATGTGGGATTGTGAAGAAGCTAGGGGTGAAAACCCATGATGGCTATCGGTTTTGTAGATTTACTTTTATATGGACTGTATTTAGTTATTTGTGGTTGTGGCCTTCATTTATTGTAAATAAATATTGCACAGGGTTCGAATCATGTTCATGGTTGACGTAATGAGTTGTATTTTAAAGTGGATGTGATTTGGGGCTTTAGGTGCCCACATGATTCAATTCTTGCCGACTCTTGTAATTACTTTGGACTGTGTAGAGATTTTGATATGGTTTTATAAAATGATTATTGTGTATGATTTTATGTTGGGGTTTTTAATGTGTCTTGTGACTTGGGTTTGGATACCCACATGGGTCGATACTGCAACCTCTGATAGCTTAAGGGTTTAGTTTATTAAATGGCAAGTTATTTGGATTGATGTTAATTTATTAATTACTATAGGTTTGAATATGAAGGCATCGTGGTTATGTAGCGATTAGAAATGATAGCCTACAAGGTTCGTTCCTGTGACCTTAATGTATTTACTGAGTTCATTGCTTAATGATTATGGTATTATTTTGGTTAACTGTTTTACTATAGCTATGAGTGATATTAAATGGGACTATTTGATTTTTATGGCATATGTTTTGATTATGTGGATTTATAATGTTAGGACTATGGGTTTTAAATATTGGAAAGAGATATGATATTGGACCAAAGAATGGTCACGATACTTACTATGTTCGTTCTTTATGATGATGTTATTTTCAATGTAATGATTTAGTAGTTAATGTGTATTTATATATGCAGACATTGGAAGGTATTTACTGGTTTATTTATTTTAGAAATAATTATAGTTTGTACTTAGTTGATTTAATTTATATTTCCATTCTAGAACTCTTAATGTATACTTATAAATAGTATTCTAATTTGTTTAGTGTTGATATCTATATATTTATATATAGATATAGTAGTTCAATTTGTAGATGATATCTTAAGTTATCTAGGATTGTAAGTTTATACTTATAGGTATGTATAACTTACCTTTGAACTAGTTTATTTAAATCTAAACATGCTTTTGCTGACAAATGGAATATGTCAGTAGAGTATAAAGACCAAAAGAGCACATAAGTAATAGATCTGAAATAAAACATATTTTGTACTGAATCCAGTTTCAATAGTAAAACTAATACATGAATAAAAACTAGGGTGCAGAACCCTTGGAAAACATTTATAAATGAATTAAAGTTGCAGAAGTAAACTGATAAATAAACCTTTGATAAATCTAGTATAGAAAATCACTTCCAACCTAGGGTTAATATCTTAAAATGCAAACCCTAGCAGATTTAAACAAAGAAACAATTACATAGGGTTAGGAAATGCAATGTAATAATTTACCTAACATAGACAACATTTATTCTAGGAAAATGGGATAGGTAGTCTATGGATTCATACCTATAACTTGAAGCTCTTTTAACGGCTGAACGTGCACACTCAAATAACCAGCATTAATAATTCAAAATCAAATTCGACCTCTATTTTTGATGACCAAATCACTTGGGAACTAACATGTTCCACCCAACCATGACCCAAAATCGTTCCTGGTTTTAATTAGGATCTCCACTGAGATGGAATTTAACATGCAAGAAGCTTAGATATCCTAAGGTAGGGTTTCCTATCTGGTATATCAGGTCTGGGTCAGTTCACCTTTTTCCTTCCAAAAAAATGTTCTCCAAGAATTTACTTGAGAGAAAAATAGGCAGAAAATGACTCCTCCCAATGATAGATCAAAACCCCAAACCTTTCCTTGGCTTGAGTCTTTATAGACAGTTTTTTCATTCAAAGGGACAGTTAAATCAAGAAAACTTGGTTTCTTGATTTAACCCTTTTCAATTAGTTTGGGTAATTTTTAATATTTTAACTTAGTAACTTTCAACTAGTTCCTAATTAGACTTTTGTATGTTTGGGAATATTTGTTATCTTTACATAATAAATAATAATTGATGGAGATTTTCTTTATTTATTTCATCATTAATATTATTACTATTTTTATTCTTTATACATCCGATGTATAAAATACATAATAATATAACATTTGTTAACATTTGTCTTTGGGAATCATATACCATGATCCCTAGACTTAATGACACTTCTTCATTAAGGTCAAGTAGGTAGATGGTTAAGTATACTAGGCTAGGAAACTCTAAACATCCTTGTATATTGGATTTCCCTCGTATAACATGGTAGTTCTTCATTACTTGATGAGAATACAAAAATTCAAAAATTCATTTAATCACTTATAAATAAGTATGATGAGGTCCATATTTTCTCGAGTCTTTTTCAATCGAAAGTTATTAAATTATTTTTAGTAACCCCTAGCCCTTACTACATCCCATGCTCAATGCTTTAACAGGAAGCTACAACTTATTACAATTCCATATCTCTTTGCTTAACACTAATGCTAGGATGTACTTGTACGATACACCTAGGGATACAATGGCCAAGGATCTGATGCTCTAAAGCTTATGCTCAACATCAACATGGAAGGCTCTAGGGATTATTCCCAACACTTCCAAATCTTATATTTTCATGTGTTCTAGAACTTCTCGCTCAACACACATGTAAGTAATCATGTGCTCTAAAACTCCTCACTCAACACAAACATTAGTTACCCATGTGCTTGAGAGATCCTCGCTCAACACAAAACATCCATCACCCATGTGCTCCAAATCTCCTTGCTAAACCCAAAAGATCAATCACCCATGTGCTCCAGAGCTCCTTGATCAACACAAAAGATCAATCACCCATGTGCTCCAAAGCTCATCTCTCAACACAAAATATCATTTACCCATGTTCTCCAAAGATCCTCACTCAACACAAAACGCAGTGCGGTCTTCGACCCAATATATCAAAATAAAATATCAATTCAACATCATAATCAATAGGAACATGCCTATAAGTGTTGGGTCCAAAATTTAGGATATTACAACACAATTCTAGAATCACCTCAACTTTCATTCAAAGATGATGAAGGTATAAACATTCCTTCACTTCCTATTGTAGTTTCAGTTTCAAATCCTGACATTTCAGATTCAAATCTAGAAGAGGAGTCATCCGAGTATGATCCAAACCTTGAGCTTACACCTAAAAGGGATCTAGATCTAGATCCAACATCTACCTCATTCCAGCAGCCCAATTGGGCTAAGAATCTCATAGAAGCAGCTGGAGATGGTATTAGGGATCCATATGAAAAAAGAAGAACGAGGTCCCGATATCTGAAGGAGAGTGTTGCACTGTCTCACACAGATCCTCTTCTTCCTGAGAGATGTTTTATGATGATTGGGTCATATCCTCAATCCTTCAAGGAGGATTTCCATGATCCTTTATGGAAAGTAGCCATGGATGAGGAGTTTGATTCACTAGATGACAACCAGACCTGGGAACTTGTCTTCTTACCTCCAGGAAAGAAGCCGGTATAGTGAAAATGGATATACAAAACCAAAATAGCTACCGATGGGACCACAACGAAGTACAAGGATCAATTGATGAAAAAGGGTATTCGCAAGTCCAAGGCTTGGACTACAATGAGACATTCACTCTAGTAGCTAGAATGGACTCCATCAAGATGGTATTTGCCATTGTTGCTTCCAAGAGATGGGAAGTACATCACATGGATGTGAAGAGTTCCTTACTCCATGATGATTTGGAGGAAGAGATATATATGAAAAATCATGAGGGGTTTATTGATAATCCTTCCTTAGTCTGTAGATTGAGGAAATCACTGTATGGACTCAAACAAGCCCCAAGGGCATGGTACTCCAAGATGGATTCTTTCCTCATATCTTTTACGTTTTAAAGGTGAAAATATAATTGTAGTTTATACATGAAGAAGAAGGAGGGGTTATTGCTTCTAATTGTATTGTATGTGGATGACTTGCTCATTACTATCAGTTCTACAGCTGAATTGAGCAACATCAATTCTGCTCTTAGCAAAGCATTCACGATGAATGAATTAGGACTATTAAGACAGTTCATTGGTATTGAAGTAAGTCAAAGGACTTCATAAATCATGATCTCATAGTCCAGGTATTCATCAGAAATTCTTAATAGATTCCACATGGAGTATTGCAAAGTAGCCCCCTATCCTTTTCTATCAGGAATAAGGCTTGAATAAGGTGGTTCCACACCTTTGGTGGAAATCACTCTCTATAGACAACTCATTAGAAGCCTTATGTATCTCACTCATTCAAGACCAGGCATATCCTATGCTGTGAGTGTTGCTTATAGGTACATGTAGGAGCCACATGAGCTGCATTGGAAGGAAACAAAGAGGATATTGAACTATGTGTAGGGTACGATTGATTATTGGGTCAACTATGCTACTGGAGCACAACTAGATCTCATAATATTTATAGACTTAGACTGGGAAGGAGATGGAAATGATAGGAAATACACATCAGGTTTTGTATTCATGATTGGAACTAGGCCAATTTATTGGTCCAGCAAGAAACAAGTAGCACTCTCTTTAGTAGAAGCAGAGTATCAAGGAGCACTAAATGTAGCTATTCAGCTAGTTTGGTTGCAAGGAATCTTTATAGATTTCAGGATTCGTGATTCACATATAGTAGAACTTTATTGTGACAACCAGAGTACAATCAATATCTCCAGTGATCTTGTTCAGAAGCAGAGGAAAACACACATAGAGGTTCACATGCACTACATTCGGGAACTGGTGCATGACAAAACCATCACACTGCACTACTATCTGACAAAGGATCAGATTGCAGATATTTTTACCAAGTCTTTTATCAAAAATAGATTTTCCTTTGTTAGGTCTCTTTTGGGCATTAAGGCTTGATTCTCAGTTCCTATTTGAGGAAGGTTTTCCCAAGACGTTTTCCTACCTCATTTGTATTATGTCTCTTATATTTTATATTGGGTGACCTATGGTATTGTTACCAAGTCCCAAAGTTGTCCAAGTTAGGATTTGAGGGGGGTGTTAGGATTATTAATACTCCCTTGATCATACTTTCTATTAGGTCAATTTTTCCTAACTTAGGAGTCTTAACTAATTAATTGGGTCCACTAGTGTAATTGACCCCACTTGACATAATGGGGCCACATGTACCAGTCACTGGAGTGTGGGGAACACTTCTATAGGATAAATTCCACTTACTGGATGTGCATGCATCTGTTTGGGTCCCCCCTATACCAATCCTTACATTTTAGCAGCCACTGAGAGTCCTGGCACCAACCTACTTCTGTTGGTTGGAGTTATTACTAATTAGTCTCAATTAGTTCGCAAACAAATAGCTATCGCATGTATTGCATGGATAATGCATGGATGCATGTGGAGTAGGCACATTTTCCTACCTACCACACTCAGTTGCACTGAGTTAACTAGTTGTCACTATTTCTTGAGTTGGTTGGACATCTGGGAGTTGATTTTGGACTTCAATATTTATTGAGAGACCATGAGTTAGAGATTCAGTTAGATATAGTCATATCCACTTGGTAGATTTAAATTTATCCCTAATTCATTTAAATTATTCCTATGTAAACTATTGTAACACTAGATATTATTATTGTGAAGGATATTGTAAATTCCTGAGCAATACTTGTTTGTTTCCTATGTGGTTTGTTTTGTTCAGTTTGTATCTTCATTCTCCATTCCTTTACTGCAAAAATTATTAGAACTATCTGCTTGAAGATATAAATGGAATTCAAATTCTAATACTAACACCTACTAGGAAAATTTTGAGCTCACTCACATTGGAAGTTGTTGGCCATTGTCTCAATTCTTTTACACGACCTAGATTTGGATGTACCCATTTGGAATAAATGACAAAACCAAAGTACGTAAATGGAAGACTTACCAAAAAACAATTTATTTTCCTTCACATGTAGGAGTTCCATAACTCGGCCAACATGTTGAGGATATCACTCCCGATATGTGTTGAATACTAGAATGTCATCCATATAGATGACTAAAAATTATCCCAAATATGCATAGAAAATATATTAATTATCTCATAAAGTTGGTTGGAGCACTGGTTAATCCAAACGACATGACCATCGACTTGAATAACCCAAACATAGTTATGAAGGTTTTCTTCCATGTGTTTCCTTCTCTCATGTGGAATTAGTGATATCTGAAAATCAAATACATTTTGGTGAAGAAACTATCCCCTTGCAAGTGGTATAGAAAATCATCAATCCATGGTAAATGGTATCATTTTTTAGTGGTGGATTTATTGAGAACATGATAATCAGAAAGAAAGTACATTTCACTAGTGTTATTCTTAGGATTCATTAAAGAAGGTGAAGCACAAGGGGATAATGAAGGTTGGAAATGTGTGGAATTGATTAATTCAAACAACTGACGTTCAATCTTAGTGGTTTCAAGGTAAACAAGTTGATATATAGAAGCATTAGGCAAGGAATCCATGAGAAGCAAATATGTTTAATGTTCAATGTGCCAAGAATGAGGAAGTCCCATATGTTGTTGAAAAACATCTGAAAATTCATGTAGGAAGAGGGGCATTTCTAGAGAAATGGGATAGATAATTTCTTGGTATTTATGGTACATACTTAGTACAAAGAGACACAATGATTTAGATTCATGTGATATAGGATGGTCTTGATCTATAGTTTATTGATACTTTGGGGTACAAAATATTTATGAACATATGTGTGTCCATATTTCTTTAAATGGTACTTATGTGTCTGGGCATGATAAATCACATAACGAGATTTTTTATAAGGAAGACTCAAAAGAATGTTAGCACAATATAATGGGGTATGTCATATACCACTGCATATACGAATGGGAAAATAGAAAATATAATAACAGAACATTGTGAGTTTAAAATATGAGGGCCTTTCATTTGAACCCAACCTAGTTGATATAGGTGAAGATGTGGTATAGCTGGAAGTTTAAGGAATTGTACACGTTCTCGGGAAAAAAAAGATTCTTCTAGATCCCATTATCCAAAATTAGAGTATTTAATTCTTATTTTATATAATAATTATGTGTAAATATTTAAATTCCCTTTTTGGAATTTTATTAACTGAATAATTTTTCCAGTTTTTCCCCAATTTTGACCTTAACTAGTTTTGATGTCTAGACCTCCAAATTGACCCAAATGATCCCAAATTTTCTCAGAAGGTTCATGAATGATAAGATAAATTAAATATTATTTTCAGGGATGTCTTATTACCCCCCAATTATTTGTGAAAACTTTTTTAATGTTTTTGTTCAAAGTAAGATTCTTTACTAGCAAATTGGTGCTCCAATCCCTCAAGGGTAATTGTCGGAAATGGCTTCTCAAATGGTCCCAAAGTCACTAAAATTTATGAAATGAAGAAGGATATATGTAAGGGACATTATTAAAGTCTCATATGAATCATGGTTCAGTTTAAACAGGCTGTTATGACTCTTTCCAAAACAACTCCCAAATCACAATTTCGACCCTTGGGGAAAAGGCACAAAATCTTCTCCCAATGCAATAAAAATGAGTAAAATGGCTTCCAATTATTAATTAATTAACATTATACCTGAAATAAACATTAATTACAGTCCATTCATCATACATTTATCATATATACATTCCTCCATTCGAAATAATCAACATTATCATAGCATACATCAATGTAGTGGGGAAATGGTCATTGTTTGCTCGTTAATAATCACTTTTCCTTACAACCATTTGATATTTAGACCTAGTAATTTTTAGAATGAATAAAATATCATATTATTGTATTAAAATCAGTAATGGATACTGAAAACTAGTCATCCACCCTCAAAATTGTCCAAGGCAAGAAACCTAGTTATCCACTAGCTCTCACAATTCACAAATGACAATTTCTCAAATGAACAAAATCCATTCTCTTGGTTTATTCCTTTATTTTATAAAAATAATTATCATTCTAAGGTTCCCAATCCATCCTGAACCTCAATCCAATTCGAATTTGGGTGTGTGCTCATGATTTTCCATGTGTCCTCCCTTTCCTAGCCTTCCATCTTCCCTGAATTTGAGTACGAACCCATTGAGATTCCCCAAATCACATGACATCTCTCTTGGATGTTATATTTAGAAATGAAATGTAATATATGTCATATTTCATCCTTAATATCTGATTTTTGTCATAGTTTTTATAGAACATTCATCATTGTCGTCATAGAACTAGGGAATCTAGTCCAAGTGGCTCACTAGCTTCAAAATGACTCTTCCTCTTCCATGTAAGTTAAATTTATTCCCAAATTAGACCTATGAATAAAATGGACAAGTTTATTATCATTATAAATCATCCAAGAACATTTAGTATTTCCATGGATTCGAAATTGCAAGAGGAGGATGCCATGTGTCACATAAATTCTAGCTTATGTGCGCCCCATAGTCTCCATTTGTCTCCATGCTCCATTGCCACTTCAATTTTCTCTTGTATTTATTTATTTAGATTATTTATTAAATATTTATGCCATTCTAATGTTAAAAAATCATTCATTTTCCCCCTTATTCCAAATCCCAATGCTTCGACCCCCAACCTAGGAAACTACTAATTTTCCTCCTTGGCAATTATTTGACCCTTAGAATCAATTTGACAAACTCTAATAAATGTGGAAAATGTGATTAGGCCATATTGACCCAATCAAAAATTTGGGACATGAAAAAAGAGGGGTATAAAGGAAGATGAATATTTCTTTCTAGTCATGAGGATCAGTGATGGATAAACATCCATTGGACTATATAATGACAGTAATTCAGAATTTTCCATGGATGATGATGGAAGATCTTCAAGAAAGAATTTATTATGATATTTAAGGCATTTTAGATCTGAGAAATCATCAAAGGTACGGGAATTTTTTTTATTAAATGTCCACTTAGGTGCATTAGAATTTTGGGTGTTTATATGAGAATTTTTTTGATGTGTTGTGTTTTCGGTAAGAGGGGCAACCCAAAATATTGAGCATTATGAATTTGAGGGGATACTTTTTGTTCCACTACTAAGGATATTAGAAAATATTTGTCTACTAAGCTCCTTTCAAGCAAATCTACATTACGACGTAAAGTCAACAATAAAATGGAATTGACTTTAATTATTAATACCTCATATAGATTGGTGATATGCAGATAAATGTATAATTTGTAGAAGAGATTTATATATCGTGGTACTAACAGAGCAAGAAATTGATGAAGTTGAAACCATCAAGTGACAAAATTCTATAAGTGTCTAAGAATATAGAAGAGGATCCTCTATGCTTGACAAAATGCTTCCCATGCCTTAATAGATGATTGAGGGGGTATCTTTGCAGACCCATGCTCAAAAAAATTTGGTGTTTTATAATTGTTCATCCCACCATGGTTTTGTTATCCCTTCATGTTGTATGCTTGAAATCTATAGTTTAGTCGCCTACACCATCTTTGGGCATGTGTGGAAATACATGGACCTTCATATATATGAATCTACATCATTACCATTCATTTTCTTAGAAAACTTTAGTAATTGGAACTAACTGTCCAGATGCATTGGATATGGAGTATTTCAGATCTTCAATCTCCACAACCTTACATCATCTCATCCATCTATTGCCTATTTATATTCTTCTTGATTCAATGAGATGTGTCCACTTGGTGAAGTTCCTTAAGTTTGGATAATTCCCCATTGGATTGTGTTTTCAACAAGTTAGGATCTACATCAGCTTGCCACTTTCCACACTTTATCTTTGTGTAGTATATGACACACATATTGCAACATCCTTATGGTAATTTTGCAAACATCAGTTTATTACTTATGTTTCTTTACAAATATTTATAACATGTACGATTTTAATTGTGGAACTACACACAGTTTTTTTTCTTTATTCTTGAGTCTCGCAAATGGTATTTGTACATCTGTTCCATATTCAATGTTCTTTTATCTGTGTGATTTTATGCGCATTGAAACAAATGTAGAACTTACATTCATATTTTCTTCTCCTTTATTTGACAAATAGATTTACAAAGACACACATAACACATATAGGAGCATTAATTCCACGTTCATCATAACTTGCAATTATATTATGTGGTAGTAAATTAAATTCATTTTGACAATAATGACAATACACCAACAATATCCCCCTTTGGAATTTATATCAGCACATATAGGATCTACCTATCAATGCTCTGCTAGTCATTATGATCTCTTCGTCTGTCTCATATTCTCTCCCCCATTAACATCAATGGAAAATGGATCTTTTGCTTTGATAAATCCTCCTGGATTTGTGCTTACTACTTGTTATATATATTGACCTTGTGATTGGATGGAATTTTTGAGGTCTTATATCCTTTTATTTGTGATAGAAATTTATTCTTTAAACTTATTTTTGTATGTATAATGTCACGTTCTGCTTTTTCATCTGGAATTAACTTTGATATTTTTGATAATTCCTATGTAGTTTTATTAAGTTCCCTTTGCAATCACAAGAAGGATTGTATAATTGATCAACTTCTTCTTGCAAGGGTTCGAGTTCGCTGACTCTTTGCACATGCTAATTCCTTTATGTGGAAAATTTCCTATTACTGATTTTTGTATTCTTTGATGTTGTTTCTTTTCTCTGTCCCTAATGAGGTAGCTATACTATATCTCTGTTTTACTTTAGTTATTTGTGCTTTTAAAAAAAAATGTCACTTTTTCTTTATTTGATTATCGGCAATCAGTTGTGTCCATAGTTGATAACTTTCATCATATGGATCAACACATTCTTGTTCTATATATTTGATATTTTCAATTGTGCCACTCAATTATTCCAACTTCCTTTTTCTTTCTATCTTTATTTTTGAAGGTGTCTTGATTTCTCTTTCATTGGCCTTGCCTTGAAGGTCTTGAATCACTTTTTCCATCTTATGAATATCCTTCTAGAGAGTCATCCTTATCAATTTTAGGTTCTTTAAGTATTCCATATACTTTTTCCACATCTTTCTATAGTTTTATATTTTGTTGCTGAGCATTTTAAGCTTCTTGCTTCAAGAGATCACTTCTAGTGGTTTCTTTCTTTTCTGTTAGTTTTATATCGATGTTTCTTTGGGTATTATTTTATTGTACCATCATTAATTTGGAACATTATTCTTGTAGATATTCCTTTTCATTTTTAATATTATACCACTCAGATGTAGTGGCCTCATGTCTCAAATGCAATGCTTAGTGCGTACATCTCACATATAGAAAGATGTAACAAAATACAATCAATATTACTTACCATATTCTTTATATACTGATGAAGATTTAGAGATACATATGAGATGTTCACAAGTTTATGTGGTTCTGTCCCTTTTGTTGGGTCAACTTTATGTTTTTGTGAACTCTTAATATGTATTAGTGAGGGCATTTCCTCAATGATTTTCTTCTCTTCCCTTATTTATAGGATTAAATATTTTATCTCTACTAAAGTTTATTCTAGATTTAATATCGCTTCTTCTTTCATGGTTTCAAGTTCATTAATTTCATCCTTTGTCACCACACTTTCCATAGCTTAAACAATTTCATTTTGGGTCTCTTCCCCAATTTTTTCCACATCATTTATTGTCAATATTTTAATTGATTTGGGTTTGCTCATTTTATTTTTATTCCTTGATGTACCTTCTGAAGGAGTCGCTTCTATCCTGTTTCCAACTGGCACATTTCATGTAGATCCATCATATCCTTGTTCAAAAGAGATATTGTTAGCTTCCTGCTACGTGGGTGTAGACATGTTTGATTGCTCCTATTGTTGGGATTCTTCTTCTTCTCAAACATGGTTTTTCCAATCTAGATCCCACTATTGAGCAATATTTTCGACATCATTTTTGGAATAGACATACCTTGTGGTGAACCATCATTTTTCAAGATCTCTTTTGGCCTAAATGTATGAGTGATGCATTCCAATCCTAAAATGTACAAATTATTTGAATGGATCCACCACTTGAGGCTATAATTGTTAATTATTCTTCAGGATATCTCTAATTTATTCTTTGTAGAAAAAGAAATTGATATTATTTTCCTTTTTTCCTTGTGTGATTATGGAAAACCACATGTTTCTATATCTAGTTTCTTGGAAGGTTATTTTATTCTAGTCGGCGAACTAAATCTCTTCAAGTTCCTTCCATCCTAAAATAAAAATATAAATCAATAACCAGGTGAAGTGAAAAGGATTAATTTTTTATTATGTTTCTATGTAGTCATCGATAAATTCGTTGAGCAAAAAGGTTGAATAATTCATTGTACTCTTGCAATGCACTTTTGTGTTTCTCCAATGTCTATTGTTGAATCTTTGTCTGGTCAAATTTTCTGAAAATTTTTGCATGTCAGTAGTTGGACTATGAATCTTACTACATCATCCTTTATTTTTAAAATGAAGAATCCTTTCATCTCCCTCTTATTTCCATATTTCTCAACCATCTTCTTTCCTAAATACTTTTCTTGACTTTGATCTATGAGAAGGTTTACATATTCTCCAATGGAAGGAAATCAAGTGATTGGTTCTATAAGAATAGCATCATTATATATTGGCCTATCCAACCATAGGTATCAACCATGCACTTGTGTTAGCAACAATCTTGCACAGGCCTTTACTAGTGGGTTTTTTTCAAAAAATAGAATCTCTAATAGATTTAGAATTTCTATTTTCGCTAACCCTTCTTCCCAAGTTTGAAATTTCATAACAATGAATACTTTGGGATATGAGATAACTCTTTTTCTTAGGTACTCATCCTGATTCAAACTAGGAAATTTCTCCTTGTAGGTAGGATCATAGTCTGCATAGGCGAATTTGTGCAGTTGTATATACAACCCTTCTTCAATGATCACCCCCTTGGAATCCTTGCGTGATGGAAATTTTCGGTATTCAAAGTTAGGGAGATTCACATATGGTGTTTCCATCTTTATAGAAGGAATATAATCCCAAATATCTTCAAGAAACTTTGAGGAGGACACACCAGAATTTAGGATAGATTTTCACATCATGTCTTTAGATGGTTTCTTTGATTACATTGTCTTTTGCGGGCCATGTCGTCAACCTTCAATATCTTATTCATTGTATCTCAACAGTCATATGTGGGTTTCCACACATGAGGGTTTCACTCCTTATAATATTTTCATTTCCCTCTTGCATCATTAAAGCATTATGTGCTTTGCGAACTTACCTAGATTTGGTCATATTGAGAGAAATGAAATACATTGAGTTTCTCAAAAATTGGTTGATTTGGTATATATTAGGTTAATCATGTTATTTCATTCAATGTTAACATTGCCTAGTATTAATTTTACACTCCTAGCACTAATTTACATATTCATCGATCCATCCCTTTCTGTCGCGACATCTTTGAGCACACATATTATACTGTGACTAGTTTGCATGATTGTTGATCACTATGGTAGTGAATTGCATACTGATTTGTCATCCAAAATTCTCATTTCCATGGAAGAATTGACCAATTTTGGATTAAAATTTTTCTTTCTCTAGATCATACACTTCTCTTGATTTGAAACATTGATCTTAAAAGGAAATATCAAACCATCCTATCATTTCTTCTTTCTACAAACATTTTTTGATCTACAACTTCAATATTTATGACCAACATTGTTACATCTATAACAAGTCAAGATTTTGTATGTTTCCCAGTATGTCCCATTCTTGTGCAATCCCAACATGAAGTAATTTATCTTCGTTCCTTTTGTCTCTCGGCACTTTATACCTGTTTGTATGTTTCATCCTTGTATCCTATGTTGAATTTATTATGAGACATACAATGCCTCCCGAATATGTCATTTAACACTTCTGTTCTTTTGGTAAACCTGTCATTTGTCTTAAATTGGGTTTGTATTCTTTCAATTTCTTGTTCATTTTACTTCAAATGTTTTTCTTTTTTATCAAGAAAATTACTCAAAATTTGTTTCTTTGAGCATGGCCATATCAAGTTGTTCATTTTAATATTTTCTCTTATTTTATTTGATGATTATGCGGTTTCATTGCTTTGTCATTGAATCTTCTAGAATTAGTATTTTAGTGACAAAATTTCTTCAGTTTACCTATATGCATCTTCCTTTTATCATTCTTTGTATCTTCTAATTTATTTCTTAGAAGCATTATTTCCTTGGATATTTTTTTATTTTTTGTTGCTACTTGCTCAAATTTTCCATCCAATGAATTTATTTTAATTTTCTCAAATCTGCATTGTTCATCCATTTCATGTAACTAACTTCTAAAGTATTATATTTATTCTTTGATTATTCTTATTTTCTCTTTATGCTTGCATGAAATTGGTCTCAACTCTTTTTACATTTTCTATAATATTTCTTTGTTTGTGAATATTGTCCCTTTCTTGTATAATTGAATGATTATCTTCACTGTCATTTTCCTGTAACCATGATGCTTATTTTTCATCCATGGATGCACTAGATCTTCCTTTCAGACATTAGTCTGTTACTAAAGACACGCACTCTCATACTAATTGTTGGAATTAACTTTTTATTGAGATAGGGGGGTGAATAAGTAAATGTGCATATATGTATCTTTTAACTTATGCAGGTTTTCATAGATTTAAAATTTGCACCATCCACAAGAACAATCAGAACAACACATAAATATTTGAAAGAATTATGTATCTATAAATGTATATGTATAATTACATCAAGGGGATATTATAATATCCAAATATGAGCACTCACTCATTTCAATTTGTGACCCGATCCCAAGAAGAGTCTACGAGTTGTTCACACTAACTTGCGACAACTTCAATTTTTGTGAGCACCAACTCAAAATATTCAGAAACCAATCTGAACAGATATCACTTTGACTACACAAAATATGACTTGCAGCTTCAATCTCTAACCCATGGATATATGTGCTCTCCAGTTATGGAAGCACCAATTTTCATTTGTTCTCTATCACCAACTGGAAGGACGCTACAACCCTTTGATATTATCTGCGCTAATAGAAAGGATGCTTCTACACCCTTATTGTATTCTCCAACATCAATTGGAAGGAGTTTGAAACCCCCTTATCCTTGCCCCATCCAACCTCCCTAGTATAAAATAACATTTGTATATGAAAACTACAAATAGAGAAATACCTTATGTTCACAATCTGCAATTCTAGTAACTTAATTGATCTGATATTGAGTATCTATGTTTGAACTGATAGTTTCCCAAAATATGATGTGTGACTTTTACTACGTCTGCATCCTTTAGGTTGATCTATGTTTTTTGTCTGAATAGAGTCATCAGATCAGGTGTACATGTTGTTCTATGCTTTGTTTCTTTACTAATCAAGAACATAACACAACAAAATATGTCTATCATTTTCTTCTAGCATACTTACAAGGTATTAATCACTGAACAATTTGTGCACTTTATCTTTGATGCATAAAGATACTCTCTACAATCAACATGCCATTGATACTGCAAAGAAATTTCAAATCCTATCAAAAGGTTATCTCATATCTTCATTCTCCACAAGCTTATTTCACCTCATCCATCTCTTTATTATGTATAGTCTTGTTAACTTAAGAGATGTGTCAAGTTGGTGAAGTTCCTTAACTTCAGATAATGCCACACTAGATTGAATTTTCAACAAGTTAGGATTTGTGTCGGCATGCCACTTTCTGCAATTCATAATTTTTTAGTGTATGATGCACATATGCCAACATCGTTATGGGAGTTTTGTAAACATGAGTTTATTACTTATGTTTATTTATAAATATTTGTACCACATAACATATTCTTTGTGGGACTTGTCAGTGCCAAGATAATTTGAGGACCTTGCAAGCCCTTGAAAATAAATTCAATGGAGTATATGGAACATATTAAACTTACTAAGTATAGGGATCTAAATATTGACAAAACTTAACACGTTCCCAAAAGTCTAGAATCAGGCACTAAGCCAAGGATGAGTGTATAGTCATATATATTCACTTGATTGAATGATCAACATGAATAGTGCTCGGTAAAGCAGTCAAACTTTTAAGGCCAAGGATGGCCAAGTAGATCTTTTGGCCAACCAAATTGATAACCGGACAATAGGTAGGGCGCATGGGTTGGTGTGATGTATGTTTAATGTTGTAAAGTTGGTTATCACTTTTCAAAAAGTGATATTATATCTAACAATGGAGAGCCATCACAAATTCTAAATGTGCACATACATCAGATGGCCCTGACCATGCGAAAAAGGGAAAACCATCAGAAAGACATGTTAAGTTTATTTTGGTTTTGCATGCTCAAGGAAATTTTCAAAACCACTTGTTTGAGCATGCATTACCACCCTAGGAAACCAAGTTTTTTTTGCATATGATGGAACGGTGACCCCACCATTAGGCCTAGTCATCATGTCAGGTTATGTCAGCCAATTAGGCCCGATGTCAATAGTTACATCATTTATTCTATCAGACAGTAATAACATGCCAAGCCAAGTGTCTCTTTAAAACCAACACCCATTAAAATTCATATTTTTTCAATTGTGTTAGTCATTGTCGTTTGTGCATTCACAAATACCTGTAAACCAGATCTTTGAGCATCGAGTACCTCCACTCAACAACCAATTTAATAACGTAAACAAAGGTCTAGTTCCACGTCAACTAACCAGGTAAACTCATTTAAACCTTCTTGTATTCACATTTTACTGTCAATTAGTAAAAATATTTTTAACCTAGTCCTTTAGATTTCCAAATTATCCCTAGCTAGATAATTTAAACTTGTAAAATGGCACATTCAAACTTTGAAGTTCCCCCAAATCCATTCTAGAAGAGAATTCATCCATTTCCAACAATCAAGTTGATGTTAGAGACACAAGAATATCCCATTCAAACATTGGTTGAATCTTGTTATAGAGAAGCCACAAACCAAGAGACATACAAGTTATGGAAGTCTAGCCTAATACGCTCAGTCTGTCCTCCCATGGTACATTTATGTGAATTTACAGTGTGCTACTGGGCATGCTATTCTAAAATACAAAGAACAATTAAATCCTCTAATGGAAGTAGAGTTTTCTATCATATTGATACTAAAAGAATTAGGAAAATGTTCACTCTACCAATAGAAGAATACCTCGTACATTTTGGAGAAAGAGAATTAGCCCTGCAATATAAAAAACTAAGCCTTGATAATAAAACCACTATTAAAAACAATTATATGGAAGTGGGAATGGTAGATAAAAACAAAAAAAAAAACATTTAAAAACTATTTTATTCAATTCTGAGGCCAAAAGGATAATTTTTCTTATTAGTACCATTTTTTGTTAGTAGTTGGATGACGTAGACGTAAGGAGAAATAAGGTATGGTATAGAAAATTTTGTGTTAGGATTATTAACCCTCCCTTGGTCAAATGTCTATTAAATTAATTATTGCCTAACTTAGGAACCTTAAATTAATTAAATGGATCCACTAGTGCAATTGGGTCCACTTGGCCCAATGGGGCCACATGTACCAGTGATTGAAGTGAGGAGAACACTACTAGAGGTTAATTTCCACTTACTACATGTGCATGCATCCATTAGGGAACCTCCTAGACAAATCCCTACATTTTAGGAGCCACTGGGAGTCATGTCACCAACCTACTTCAGTCAATTGGTGTTAGGACTAGTTATTCTTAGTTATCCCCCAGTTACAATCAGTTACTTCTCTATCAGTTAAACTAGTGTTATCAATGCATGGATAATGCATGGTTGCATGGGGAGGAGTGCTTTTCCTACCTACCACACTTAGTTACACTGAGGTAACTAGTTGTTACTGCTTGTTGGAGTTATTGGTCATCAGGTAGTTGTCTATTTGGACTCCAATATTGATTGGGAGACCTTCAGTTAGAGATCTAGCTAGATATATTTTTATCCACTTGGAGGATTCAAATTCATTACTCATGGATTTGAATTATACCTATGTAAACTACATTGTAACATGGGATATTATTATGATGAATATACTGTAAATTCCTGAGCAATACTTGTCCATTTCCTATGTGGTTTGTTTTTCTTAGTTTGTATGTTCATTCTCCATTCAATTGCTGCAACATTATCGAAACTCTCTACTTGAAGATCTAAATGGCATTAAAATTATAATATTTTGATGATATGACCAAGGGTGTGTTCAAAAATGTTCTTAAAGGATGGTTAAACGGTATAAATCCGAAATAAGAACCAGTATTTCTTAGAAAATCTTGGGTTAAGCCTTGGAAATAGGTGTAAAATGAAAATGTGTGCCTCTGGTATAGACCGAAAGGTTTAGATGGTTCAAATATTTAGGAAAAGAGATCAATGGTTGATATTCAATCCATGACCAAGAGATGCAAGGTAAAAAAATATGATGACCAACGGAAAGGATTAAAGGGTGTAGTAGATATATGGTCATGAAAAATGTGGAAGATAGATCGATGACTAGACATGATTGCATGGTGAAACTTGCGCTGAGAAATAAACTTTTCCAATCAACAGAAAAGGGTACGGCTCAGATAGATCTGCGGTGGGAATTTAAACATGAAAATGATCTATGGTGCATAAGGATTTTGATGGGGAAACATGTAGGAAAAAAACTAAGTGGAGAATCAATGAAATTATTAAAATCCAATGCATATCAATGGTGAGTATTAATTCTTGGTAATATCGATAGCGAGAGATGATTCTACTGATGAAAGATGCATCGAATATTGAATTTTTAAGATCAACGGAATATGTTAAAGGGCGCACTTAATCAAAGGAGAATATTTAAAGGTGAAAAGATCTTGGGTATAGGGATATTTCGCATGATTTCATTGAGATTTTGTTGCTATGAGATGCACGGAGGAAGTCATAAGGAAGATTAGTGAAATGTGTCAAAAGACGAAATCAATCAATGGATGAGATTGAAATTGGTAAAGATCTATGGTTGAGATTGAGTCTGCTGGGAAAATATGCATGATAAATGCACAGTTAGAGTTGAGCAGAATGTTTTAAAGGATGAAATCAATCAACGGTTGGGATTCGAAAGGAATAATATCAAGCGATGTTAGAATATGTACTGATCAAAATTGTACACTTTTTTACATTTTAAATGGATAATGAAAAATCAAGGAGAGGATTATGTGTAAGGAAAAATATATGGTGTCAAACGAAGATCCAATATATATATATGGTGGTAAAGGGATCCACTTTTTAAAAGTGCATGGAAGATAAAATACAACTACGATAGTGCAGTTAGAGAAGGAAGGTTGATCAACAATCAAAATTGACGGCTTAGAGTGAACATGGATTAGATCTATGGACAAAGGTTGATTCATCTATGGAAGTTGCATGAAAGATAAGTATAATATTCCACTATGAAAATAATATAAAAGGTAAAGGAACGTAGATGAAAGCTATTTGTATTTTTGTGCATTAGAGAAGAAAAGAATTTTTTGGTGTAAATGAATATGGGGAAGAAATATATTCCTCCATCCATTGGTTTACCAGGTATGCCACATTTTGCCGGTCAAATACTATTTAATTATGGACGATGGAGGAGAAATAAAAGCTCAGGTTTTAGAGTTCTAGAAAATTGAGGAAGTATTTGAATCCATAGATTGTGATATATTTGATACTTTCTTGTTTGTTGGCTCTGTTAACTAGTTGAAAATAAAGATAAAAACATTTAAGGGCCAGGGTAGAGATTTACATGGTGTTTTTAGGTCTCATTTTTACTTTTTCTGTCCAGAAAAAATACGTAAATTTCTCATATTCTATTGAGTAGTGTGCATCTAACTATTCCTCCTCTGAAAGAGTCATCGTGGACTTGGACAAGTCTAAAATCTCATGTTCTATTAATTCCTTATTCATCTGGGATTCAGTTACAGTCCCTTCCTTATTTAACTAAATTGATCAGATTTTAAACAAGAAAACCTAATCCAGTCCTTTTGTGAAGCAACCCTTGAAAATAAGCAATTTCTTTTAACCACTTGCTTCAAGTCATGTGTTTCTCTTCAAAGCTAGTCTTCACCTCTATATGTTAATCTATTCAATGAGGAAACTACGTTGGTTATTTCATTGATGAGTCAATTTTTAGGTCTTGATACTGATAGGTATGTTACTGAGCTACTAATGAGTCTATTATTCAGAATTATCACAAGTCAGTCCAAGTCATAATATTTCGAGTCAATATGCCTTAAATATGATGAATTCTTGGTTGAGAGTATTCATTCTCAACTAGTGAATTTCTAGTGCACAAAACATTTCAGGTTTCAGTCTTATTTAATTAGAATGTTCATGTTCTTTAATGAGGAGAATTTACAGTTTCCAGAGATGGTCCTAATAGATGAAATCGACAATAATTTTTTTAAGTATATGAATTTATTAATGGTAGAGTTCTACAGGGTATTTTTACAGGATAAATTTCCCAGGGTACTACCAATAATGAAGGAATCGTTATAGTTTGCAGCAAACAGAAAAATAGGAGATTGGTCTTTATTGGAAGAGCATACAATTATCATAGTATATGGTTTTTCTCATGAGACATATATTATTCCATCCTTCCTCACTCCTAGGACTTTTTTCTTGGAGTTGGTGAGACAAAAGATGATATTTGAGAATGAACATTTCATCATTTTTAGAAAATATTTAGAGATGGAATTTGCTTGGGTTATTGGACCCTTCATCATAAAGAGCAAGGATGCACTTTCTCTTTAATCAAAATTTCTATCACATAAAGTGCATCCTTTTGAACACCAAGAAGTTGATGGTTTAGCTGAGAAATGAAACTGGTCAGATTATCCCTCACTAATGCAAAATGAACACGATATGTAGCAATATCCTATATCACTAGTACATCATGTAAGTGTCACATAATAGGATCCATTGACTATGATTCCAATAGGAGATGTGATCACCCCCTTTGTAAGACATTCAAATATGACTCGTAAAAGAACTTTCTCAGATGTAATGGAAATAGAGCAAAAAGGAAGTTGAAAAAAACAAGGAAACAAAAGACTGAAGTTGAAGGGGAGTTGGTGGAAGTGGTTAAGACCGAAGGAAAGAAAAGGAAAATGAAGGTAAGAGGACCAGGATTTGAAATCAATTAATATGAATTCTCAGAGACTCCTGAAGGATCAACTAATTGATTTAAATCTAGAGTTGAATTGTATAAATACAAAGATAACAAAGAAAAATCATTGGATGAATCTTTGAAGTTATATTAAAATGTTAGAAAGATGTCTAGTAAAAGTGTTTCTTTAGTCACTATAAAGGAACATGCAAAATATAATTTGAACTTAGAAATGACTACTAAAAATAGGGTGGCATATATGGGTATGAATTTAGAATATATTCCATTCCCATATATGATGCACTTGCACAAACAAATTGGAGAAGTAATCTATGGTGATTTGTTGAAGTATACTCTAAAGGTGTCTAGGGTGCAGTCCATCAAAAAATAAAAATAAAGTCAATTAAGGAAATAAAAGGTGGAAAATAAGTCCCACCAACAGCAAATTAAGAATCTCCAAGGGGATTTTTTAGTAATGGATAGTAAATCAAATAAGGGATAAGCTACATAGAAAATTCTTGCAAAAAAATAAAACACCATTCAACTACTGAAGAAGAAGTTATAAATCCCTACTACACATCTCATTCAAGCATCAGAGTTGATTGAGTTGGAAATAGATAAGGAATTACTAACTGATTAATTAAGTAGTTGTAAATCCAAACTTTTGAAGTTTGATGATGAGAGAAAAAAGTGGGAAAAAAAGATTCATTTGATGGAGGATCTAAAAGTTTTAAAAGAAAAATAGTTTGTTTTGGAGAAGTAGATTGAAGATAAAAAACAAGAGCCTAATGTACATGTAATTGAACCTGTTGCAAAAAAAATGAAGAATCTATTGTGTAAGTTGTGGAATTTGAACCCAAGAGATAGAACAATTACACTCACAAAATTGCTAATCAAACATGCAAAATTCACACGAAAGGAGACTGAAATTGGAGCATAACACTAATCTGTATTCATTAAGTGTACAATAGCCAACCTTGTGAAGTAATCGACTGATGAAATATATAATCACATGAGAGAATTGAATGCATAAATATGCCATTCGAAATAGTCAAAATGTAGTCTTACTAAATCTAGTCAAATCCTCCATAGGTGCATAAAACGGTTTCCAAATCTATGAAGATGCTCATGAATTTGATAAGTCAAGTGGGAAAACTAATGAGGGATGGAAAGACAACTCATACATGATTTTATTTGGAGAAAAGGAGGGAGGATGATGTCGGAAAAAAACAAGTCAACTACACCTAGTCTAGATTTTCCTTTTTCCTTAAATTAGAATAAAAAAGGCAGCTTTTCAGAAAAAACAGATATGCGCTTTGGAGGATCTTGAATAAAGTAGACATGCTAAATTGGGTTTCAAAAATGTTTCCCAAGTGCTCCATGTTTCATTTTTATCATGTTTTGACTTCTAGGACTTGTAGAAGGAAACTAGCATAGAATGGAATCTAGGAAACTAGGTAATAAGACAAAAATAGTTAAATTAATGTCTAAGGTAGCTAACTATGGGTTGATTATTCTAAAACCCCCCCTTAAGCCTAAATTTATGAGTAAATATAAAAAACCAATAGGTCCTAACAACAATGCTTAGTCACTCTTTACATACTGCTTGTCCATACAACCAAGGAAAGAGGAAAAAACCTAGTGGAAAAGTTCTCCCTTAAACATGGACAGGAAAAAATTGTTTTTGGAAATATTCTCATCAATCATGCTTCACAACATGATCAAAAATTCCTAGCAGTGATTTGATATTTGTGAAGGTATTCTCACAAAAATATTTGGTGAAGATGTATGCTACTAGTTCTGAAGATGCACAGAAGAGTAGATCAATGGTTCCATGAAGCACAAGCTATCTAATGTAGTGCATATGGATCTCAATGTGCTTGGTTCACTATCTCTGAACTGGATAATTATAGATTTGAACTATGATTTGATTATCACAATAGATAATAGTTGAAAATTCTGATTCGAAACCACATTCTCCAAGTATCCCCAGCAACCACAAACATTGATTTGTTGTGTTTACAACTCCTCTATACTCTGCTTCTATAGATGAGAGTGCTATGGCACTTTGCTTCTTTCTTGACCAGCTGATTGGTCCTTATGCAAGCATGAACACATATCCTTATGTAGAATTTTGATCTATGTTGTCACATTCCCAATCACTGCCACTAAACCCAATCAAATCAAGATCATATTTTGCTTTGTAGAAGATCCCATGAGTTCTTGTTCCTTGAACAAAGTTTAGGATCCTTTTAGCTGCTCTCTAGTGGATCTCATGAGGCTGATCCATGTATCTCAAAGCCACACTAACTGCATAATATATATCATTCCGAGTGTGTGTAATATAAATAAAACACCCAATCAACTGCCTATATAGTGTATTATTTACCATAGGAGAAGAACCTGCTTCTTCAAGCTTAACTCCTAAAAGGAAGGGACTCTTGCTTGGCTTGCAATATTTCATGTTTAAATTGTTGAAAAAATCCAAATAATACTTGGACTAATGTGCTTTGATTCCATGTTGGGATTGAGCAATTTTGAGACCCAAGAATTGGCTCAACAATCCCAAATATGTCATAGAAAATGCATGGTTCATTACATCCTTCAAGGAGGCAATCTCTTTATTTGAACTTCTTGTAATCAAAAGATCATCCCCATACAAGACAATAATCAACAAATAACCATGAATTAGCTTAAAATAGACATTAGGATCATACTTGCATCGAACAAAACTCAGTAATAGGAAAAATCCATCAATCTTGGCATACCAAGCCCTTTGGGCTTGCTTGAGCCCATACAATGATTTATTTAACCAGAACACTGAAGATGGACTAGAAACAAACCATGTAGGTTGTTGCATGTAAATATCTTCAGTGAGATCTCCATTTAGGAAATCACACTTCACATCCATGTGATGTACCTCCCACTGCTTCGAAGCTGCAATGGCAAGAGCTAGGCTTATGGAGTCCATCTTTGCCACTGTTGAAAAGGTTTCATTGTAGTCAATACCATGTACTTGTGAGTACACCTTAGCTACCAATATTGCCTTATATTTCAAATGTGAACCATCAGCAGAAAAATTAGTCTTGAAAACCCACTTACATTGAACTAGCTTCATCCCTCGAGGAGGATCAACATTCCCAAGTGTTGTTCTTCTAGAGAGAGATGAATTATTCTTTCATGGTTGTTTTCCATATTTTATAATGTGCTAAATATTCATATTTATATGGATCTGATTCAACCATTAGATAGCATTTCTCAGGAAATAGAGGATATTTCACACAAAGGGAACTCTCCAATTGAGATCTAGTCCTCCTAGTGTCACTAGGATTTCCAGCTAGTTTCCCAGCTACATGAATGGTATTTGATTCCCATTTTCATATTGTAGGAATATTATGATCTACAATCAAATCATCATTATCAAACATATCAGAATCATAAAACTCATTAGTCTCTTCACTTACAATCAATGGATCTGGTGGTGAAAAAGACTCTCTAACTTCAACTTCTACTAAAGGCTCTTCTTGGAACTGGACACTTCTTTCAATGAAATTTATGTTAGTGATCAATTTGATCATCTTGTACCCTTTTGAGTCTTCAAAATACCCAAGGAAATCTTAGCTTTGGGGCTGCAAATCCTTCCTCTTTTCAGTTGGAATTCTAGCCCGATCCTTTGAGAAACAAATCTTGAAATGGCTCACATTTGGCTTTTTCCCACTCCAAGCTTCGAAAGGAGTAATACCATAAATATTCTTATGAGGAACCCTATTCTGAATGTAGGATGCATATTTTATAGCCTCAGCCCAAAACTTTGGTGGAAAATTCTTAGCCTCCATCATGCAAGTTTCCATCTCCTTCAGTGATATGTTCTTTCTCTTAGCAACACCATTTTTCTCTAGTGTGTAAGGGATTGAATGCTGCATCTAAATACATGCATCATTACAATACTGAATGAACTCAGAATTGACATAGTCACCACCATTTTTAGATATGAGGATCTACAGTTTCCTCCCAGACTGGTTGTCAACCAAGGCTCTAAAGACTTTGAAGAGGTCAAGAACTTCAAACTTATGCTTTAGGAAGTGAACCCAACAATACCTAGAAAATTCATCTATGAAGTTCAATGCATGTTTGGCTTGACTCATAGAAATATGAGGGAATGGACCAGAAATGTCACAGTGGATCAGCTCAAGAGGTGCAAAGGTTCTCTCATGACTAGCTTTCTCATACTCGTGCTCTTGGTGTTTTCATAGGATACAACCTTGACAGACTCCCTTAGAAAAATTGATCTTTGTTAACACTACGACCATATCTTTTTCACTCAAATCAGAAAGATACTTGTAGTTAATATGGCCAAATATTTCATTCCAAATCTTTCTTGATTCATTAGCATGAATCATAAGATCATAGGGGTTTGAGTAGGGTAGAATATGGGAAAACTTGTATACCTTCGAAGTGTGATCTACAACACCTTTTTCTATGACTTTACCATTCAAAATATCATTGATTTCAACATCATCAGGGGAGAATATGAGCTTCTTTGGAGACCCAGTATTAGTCATTTGATATATTGATAAGAGATTAGAGGCAAGACCTGGAACATACAACACATTATTGAACTTACCATGGTCAAGATCAATCCTTCCCTTCCCTAAACTATCAGTGAGAGATTCATCTCCCAAAACTATTGGTGGACCTTTCGACATGTCAAGAGAGGAGAATGTCTCTTTTTTTGAAACCATATGTCTAGAAGCTCTAGAGTCTATGATGAAGCTAGGTGAGCTTGATGTGCCAGCAACCAAGGCATGTACTCTCTCTTTGTCCTCTGAATTTTATCCTCCTTCCCTCTTCTTTGAGCAATCAGAAAGGGAGATGTTATTCTTCTCTAGGAGTTGGGTCAACATGTCAATTTTATTCTTCATACAAGAGATCTCAGGATGATAGCCCTTACTGCAGTATGTGCACTTGCTCGTTTCTCCTTTGTTCTTCTTCTCCTGGGAGTTCTTTTTGGAACCTTGGGGTTCCTCTTGAGACTTGTTCGTGTATCTCTTTTTCTCAGGTGGTTTTTTATCTTTTTTCTTGCATTTTGAATCCACCCTTGAATCTCCAGCAACCAAATCTTGGTCTTTGGAATTTTTTATGGTGCCCATCATCACCAACTTACCTTGCTCCTGTGTGAGGGATTCCATGAAGTCTGCAAGCTAAGGCATCTTCCAAGCTCGAGATGTGAACTTGGTGGCATGGAAGTTATAAAAAAACACTAAATAGTTAGGACCAATCTTAGAGAATATAGCCAAAACTAGTTCATCTTCCTTCTTTTCGATCCCACACACTTTCAACTACAAAACAAGGGCCTTAAACTTGGAAAAGTAGAGTTGCAATGATTTGAAGCTACTAGGACTCAAGGAGATCAACTCATTCTTGATTTGATGTCCTCTCATCTCATCTATATTTCCAAAAATATCTTATAGCTTCTCACACCCTTAATTAGGTTATTTCAATCCATCAATATGGAAGAGGAGGCCTCTTGAAATGCTCAGACACAAAATACCATAGGCCTCATCCCTCCTATTGTACCATTTAATTTTCTCTGCAGTTGCATTGGGCTCTGCCTAAGTGGCCATAGTCACCCTGTAGAGACCTTTCTCTCTCAACAATATCTCCATCTCATATTTCCACTCAAATAAATTGAATGGAGTCAAGATGATCTTTTGAGATTGGTCCATAGCTCAGAAATTGTGCCCTCTAGTCAGCAGAATGCACTCCCAATCAAGATGTAGAGACTACAATAGCAATAATGAAGGAGAAAAATCAATATACAAAGGCTCTAATACCATGTGGAAATTGAACCCAAGAGATAGAACAATTACACTCACAAAATTGTTGATCAAACATGCAAAATTCACACCAAAGGAGATTGAAATTGGAGAAAAACACTAATCTGTATTCAATAAGTGTACAATAGTCAATATTGTGAAGTAATAGGATGCTGCAATATATTATTACATGAGAGAATAAAATGCATAAACATGCCATTCGAAATAGTCAAAAAGTAGGCATACTAAATCTAGTCAAATCCCCCATAGGTGCATAAAACAGTTTCCAAATCTATGAAGATGCTCACGAATTTTCTAATTCAAGTGGGAAAGCTAAATAGGGATGGAAATAAAACTCATACATTCTTTTATTTGGATAAAAGGAGGGAGGATTATGTGGGAAAAAAACAAGTCAACTACACCTAGTCTAGCTTTTTCTTTTTGCCTTAAATCAGAATAAAACAAGGCAACTTTTCAAAAAAAGAAAATATGCACTTTGGAGGATCTGGAATAAATCAGATATGCTAAATTGGGTTTCTAGGATGTTTCCCAAGCTCTCCATGACTCATTTTTAGCATGTGTTGACTTCTAGGACTTGTAGAAGGCAACTAGCATATAATAGAATCTAGGAAACTAGGTAATAAGACAAAAATAATTAAATTAATGTCTAAGGTAGGTAACTATGGGTTGATTATTCTAACACAAGCCATGTCCTAGGTGAGTTTGAGGGATTCATAAATTGTTAGTCTTAAAAAACAAAAACAAATACCTAGAAAATGCATCTCTGAAGAAGGAGGATGAAAGGAAAGTATTGGAAAATAAATGCAAACAAGTCCTAGAAAAAAAATGATAAATTGACAAAGCAATTGACTGGGAAGATTCCACTGCAGGGAGCAAGACATTTAATATGGAACATGATCATTGCACATTATATAAAACATAGTCCTTACTTGAACTACATTATCGATAAGGATATAGTCATATATGCTGCCAAGCAAAGATGTACAACAGTAATGGAGATTATGAATAAAGAATCCATAGATACAACCAAACATACATTTAGTTTTCTAAATAGTTTATCATAAGATGAGTTAAAAATAATGGCAATAATGGACATGATCTCAGTGATTACTAGGACAAGAAAAGTAGTTGGGAAACATCAACATCTATACACTATCCATGCCAAAATTGATATCATGCAACAACAAGTGAAGTTGTTTATAGGTTTATTCAAACAATTGTTTATAAATGGTTTAGCTGCTTTTGGGAATAAACTGGTAAATTATTGTCTCTAGTTGAATATCAAGCTTATCTAGTCAGATGCAGGTTAGATCATAGAGATTTTGAAGACATGCAACAGTCCTTCTCATGGAAAAAAATAATTGAAAATTTATCAGTAGATTTTGAGATAATTGATATTTTCATAGCTATTTGTGCTCTGCTGCAAGAAATTTCATATGTGGACTATGTAGAGCTATAGGTGCTATCTAAATAAATGGATAATTTAGAGCTGCCAAGTGGTGATCAGTGGAAAATAGTGGAAAATTTTGGAAAAACAAAATACAAGTTGCACCAATGAAGGAACTTCGAGATTTGTTGAAAACTATTTATTAAGTTATGTAATAAATTTCTCAAGCAGTTAGCTAGTTAGGAGTTAGAAAGACAAATGTAAAAAGCCAGCTATTTTGTCGATTTTTAATATAGAAGTAGTTTTCAAATCAACGAGAATTTCTATATTTAAGCAACATTTTGTAATGTATTGAGGGTGGGAACCCATGAGAAAGATCTATTTTTATTGTAAGAGAGTTCCCAAGTTAATAAAGATTTCAGAGCCAAGCAGGCATTTTATAGAGATTCGTGTTTTATCCAATTTGAAGTGTGTACTTTCCCTTTTTTATGTGAATATTTTCTTGTTTATATTTCCATTGTGTTTTCCTTTCATTATTGAAGAAGTTTACATTGGAGTAGAATTCACAACCATATGCTCTGACTCCATGCCCAATGAGCACTAGTTTTAGCCACATTCATTATTAAACTTTATTTCTTTGCAAATATTTCTGGCATGTGAGTTAAACTATTGAGATATCCCTCTATGGAAAGAAAGAAGCCATATTTTTTCCGAAGTATTGGTTTTGTGGTTACCTTGGGATTATCCTTTCATAACCGGGGGTAAATTTTGAGTGCTAATATCTTGGCGCCATTTCTAGGGAATGAGAGTTTAAATTTGTCATGGGAGGAACAACAATGTTATTCAAGAAGACAAAATTTTTGTGGGAAAACATAGGTTCTTGCATTTAAGGTTGGTTGTGTTTTTGCTCCGGTGAGTCCACATTGATTTTCAAAAGGGTATTCAAAGACAGAATCCTTTCTTTTAAGACAAAACATACAATAGGTAACCCTGATTCTAAAACTTTATATACTATGGAAAATACACAAATTTTAATTAGGCGCAGACATGGTAAAGAACAAGTAGGTACTTCTCAAATTGAAAGGTCATCTTCTGAAAATGAAGAAGAGTTTCTTAGTTTTTAATATTTAGAGTTGGAAACAAATTTTGAAAGGTATGTATTAAGATATAAATATGAGTCAGTTTTGAAACACGCTAAAATCAATCCAAGCAGACTTCAATCTTATTTGTTAGACTCACTTTGGCAGAATCTCCAAAATATTGTAAACACAAAAGAAAGTAATCCTCCAATGCAAAATTCCCAGCCTCATATTCATAGTCTTGTTAAACATATTCATTTTGTCCAAAACCATATTAGACACATAGCTTACATATTTTCTCCCTTGGCGTTTCCTTCCCTGTTACATGATTTACCCCAAAATTATGCACAGAGAATTTCATTGATTGATTGAGAAGGAAATTTTACAGTTGGGAAACACATGGATATGTTTGAGGATTTTATTGATTTGGAAAAATTTGACTATGATTATGATAAAATGAGACTATTTGCACAAATTTTGTCTGGTGAGGAAAAAAGGTGGTTTAAACATCTTCCTAGAAGATTTATTCTTGCTTTTGAGGTTTTCCAAACTCTTTTTCTAGATAGGTGGGAAGACAAAAAAAGTCGCTTATAGGTTTTGTCTCGGTACAATAATTTAAAGACAGGAAATCTTAAGTCATTGCATGAATTCTCTAGCAAATTTATGAGGTTTTATAATTCTATACCAGCTAATATAAAACCCTTGTAGGAGCTTCTAAATTACATTATGCAGATGCATTTGATAGTGATTTGGATATATTTTTGAGAGAGAGAAAATCGTATAATCTTCCTGCCATGTTTAAAGATCCTTTGGACACACAACCCAATTTGATGGAATTTGGGAAAATGAAACAAAGAGTGGAGGTGGATAGAAGGAAAACTAGAGAAGAAAATCAACCTTCTACCTCCTTGTCTTCAAATGATGGCAAATTTGACATAAGGATGGAAACAATGGAGAGATTAATGAATAGTTTGGCATTGGATAATAGGACACCAAACAGAGAGTAACCTAAGCCATAAATAAGGATTCCAAACTTTAGAATACCTCTCCCTCCTATTAAATTTGTGAGCCGTTGATCTATAGGAAAATGATAGCATTTGAGAAGTAGAATTATGCAGTGGAATATCAAAGAAAATGTACACTGCAGAAATTTTGAGATAATTCTAAAAATAATTGGTGAGTTAATTACAAAATTAATCTTCATTCATTATAGTAGTAATACAATGGTGTTACAATAACTGGGATTCGAATCATATGGATAAGATTCAAATCTACCAACTAAACTTGACTGACTGGCTAACTCAGTGTGTCGAAATCAGTATCGGTGCTCACTATTCTAACTCCAGATGTTTAAATTAGTTCTAGAATCAGTTAATTAATGAGGTAAGTGGAAAAAGTCACCACTCTCCCTTCATTCATGCATAAGTGGTGCTAGGCTAACTGAAATAGATCTAACTAATTGTAACTAGAGGTTAACTTAGCATAACTTCCCACCTAGCACAACCAACCGATGGAGGATTCTTGAGGCACTCAGAGTGGATCCTAAAATATAGGGATTGGCACTAGTGGAACCAACGCCACAAATGGAATCAATGGAGACAATAGCATAGGTACCACCAATGGCACTAGTGGCACTGATGGCATGAATGGCACCAATATTCATGATGGTTCCACACTCTAGTAAATGAATCCTAAGTTAGGAAAGATGATCAATTATACTATATTTGTTCAAGGGAGGATTGAGTAATCCTAACACCCTCCTTAGTCCTAACTAGGACAAATTTGGGCTAAGGAAACTAGGCTAAAAGTCACCCATCCAAACTAAAAGAAATAAAAGATGATTAATAAACAAAGGTAAATGGGGAAACCTCATGGGAACCCCCCCCCCCCCCTCAAATACGTAGTGAATCAGGAAAACAAGATATAATTAAGAAGATATTTTCCTCTTTGGGTAAAAAGTTGTAAAATTTTGCTGCAATTTGCAGCTCTGTGGAGAATCCATGCATAATCATGCTTCTTCTATGCATCAACATCCTGGGACTATGCATGTGAACCTTTCCATCTTCTTTTGATTTGTTGAGTGTTTCCTTTGTTTCTTCTTTCTGCAGGAGGAATTGAATGATCCATTGTTTTCATCAATAGGACTAAGTTTGGATCAATCTTCAACATCAAGTAGTGTTTCTATGGAATTCTGTGGCAGCACTATGTAGGTATTGAAGTTGTGTGAGATAGTGCAACACTTTCATTCTGATACTAGGACCTCATTTTTTCTTCTATCATCTGGATTTCGAGCTGCTTCAATGAGAGTTTGGGACAATTTAGGATTATGATTTGGAATAGGAGTTGGATCTAGATTTAGATCATTTTGAGGTATAATATCAATATAAATATCATCTTGATCTTGTTCCTCATCGTTTGAAATTGAAATAGTAGAAAAAATCTCATTATTTGAAAATGGAGATGAAAGATATTTCTTACCTTCCCTTTCGAATGGCTGTTGAGATTGTGCTAGAGCTTAGAATGGAAGAAAGTGCGAGAATTCATATGCCTTAGAGGCATGGTTTGTAACACCCTTCGCTATAATATTCCCAGTTCATATATCTGAGATCTCCACTGAGTCAGGACCAAATGAAACTTTCTTTGGCGAGTCAATATGTGTTATCTGATAAACATACAACAAACTTGTTGCAAGAGAGGGAACATAAATTAAATTCTTGAACTATCCATGTTGTATTTTAATAGAACCTCTCCCAATAGCTAGAATTTGGGAGTCATCTCCCATATGAATGTTAGGTCCTCCTATGATATTCAGAGTGGTAAAGGATTCACTAGAGGAAACCATGAGGTTGGATGCTCCATAATATATCAAGTAATTATTTGATGGAGTGAGGAATTATTTCAAGGTATGGCACGTCTCTTGATCTTATGTCATTTGTCAAACATCAAAATTATTTTCTCCTAGTGGAACCAAAATATTGTTATGTTCAAGGAATGTCGACAGCTGGTCAATGGTCTTCTTCATGCACTGTCTCTCTTGATGAAATCATCTCATACAGTATGAACACTTCGTCTTGTTTTTCCCGAAGCCTGATGCTCCATCGTAAGATTCATGATTCCCATTTTTCTTTGAATCAGTATTTTCAGTATCCTTCCCTTGTTTCTTCCCTCTTGCTTACACATTGTTTGAGTCTAATACTAAGAGTGATAGATTCTTGGAGGTATGAATCACTCCCATTTTAACCAATTTATCCTGCTCTAGGATTAGGGACTCAATAAAAGAATCTAGAGAAGGAATATGTTCCATAATGGAATGTAGAGACAAAGACTGAGTACTCTGAGCCAAGCTTAATCAATACTGACAGCACAAGATTCTCATATTTCCTCTCTAATCCATATTGTTTACATTGTAGTATTAGTGCCTTGCGCTTTGTAAAGAATTACTTAATAAATTCGAAATTGTTGGGTTTTAGTGAAATGAGCTCATTCTCCAATATGTTCCTTGGAAGCTCATCTTGTTTTTTAAACAAATATTCAAACTTATCCCAAGCTTCCTTTGGAATCCTTAGTCCCTTAAGGTGGAACAAAATATCCCGAGAGATGTGAGTGTACATGAGGCCGAAGGCTTCATCAAGCCGATTCAAAAACTTGTTCTATTCAACATGATGTTGGGGATCAATTTATATGCACATTTTCATCATAAATAGGACAAGCATGTGCAACGACACTTGCATATATTCCCTTGAATTAACATAGTTGAAGGGTATAAGTATTCAGGGTATGAGAGCTGAAGAATCCATCTTTTTGTATGTTGATCAATCAGTTCCTGAAGAAGATACATAGGTACTACAAGTAACACTAAAAAATCCAATTCAATTCACAATCATATGCCAGTAAATTATTTCCACCTTGACATATGCACTTTCTTGGAGTTTGTCACACCTACAAAGACTTCTCTCGACGAATCTAGAGTTAGCAAGGAAAAGAATTGTAGAATTTATGTGGAAACGTAGCTGCTTCTAGTGAACAATGGATATATGTGATAATTTTGATTTAAAACATGATATAGGATCCCAATAGACTATCACAAATCAAATTACTTACAAAAACCAGCAAAGAAGCATGAAAGACGAACAATTTTACATACACAGTGTGAACAGAAAATGGATAGTATTTCAGCGTCTAACATGTGAATATGTTTAGAATAGGTTTATATTATATCAAGTTCAATTCAAGAGGATTTGGAATCCAAATCTGAGTGTGCATGTGAAAATGGCCAAATTGGCCTCAATCCCCCCTAGGTGGGCCAAACTCGCTCCAACTGAAATCAAATGTTCAAAAATAGTGGTGTGCATGTTATTGAAGTGTGCTAGAGAAATGATGACTCCTTTTCATTTGTGGGTGCACAAAATTATGTGATTAAAAGGATCAAGGTTGGCATTAAATGCTCCAACAATAAAAAAAATGGGCTAAAAACACCCCTAGCACTCCTAGTCGACCACAATTCCTCACATGAAGGAATGGGAGTACACTTTTCATAAATGATGGCACACATGTGGATTTTGACTGAGCTAAAGCACTCCTGTAGGTGTGAAAGCATCAAAATATCTGGTTATTATGTTGGATTAACTTCCCTAAGTCCAAACCATATCATATTATTGTATAGATGCAAATAAATTTGAATAAGGATTTATACTAATGTATTAAGTGGTTTATTAATATTATAACACCCCCCTCTTAACCATAAGTTAGTACAACTCATGAAATTATTATGGGAGGCCTTGGCAACAAAGGATCAAGTCACCTCAATACAAACAGAAATTTTATTTGTCCATGTAAAATGAGGAAAAGAGGAAAACCTCATGGGACAAACCCTCCCCTCCAAAATGGATATGGGGCTGAAAAAACTTCAATAAATATAAACAATAACCATCCATAACTTACTCCAAGTAAATATTTCAAGTGAGTGAAGGTATTCTTAGTAAAATGCTTGGTGTATATATCAGCAGTTTGCTCGGTGGATGGGAAATATTGCAAGGAAATCACTTTGGCATGCACTAAGCCCCGGATGTAGTGCATATGGATCTCTATGTGATTTTTTCTCTATATATGAACTGGATTAGTAGATATCTTGATGTCACTTTTATTATCCAGCCAAATTTTAGTGGGAGAATCAAATGCAACATGAAACTCTTGAAGAATTCCTTGCAACCATACACATTGTGTGGCTGCATTCATCGTTTCCCTATATTTGGCCTCTATTGAAGAAAGTGAAATTGTGTGTTGTCTCTTAATAGACCAGAAAATAGGACCATAATAAAGCATGAAAACACAAACTGAAGTGGAATTTCTGTTAGTGGGATCTCCAGCCCAATCCAAATCAAAAAGTACAACTAGTTCAAGTGAAGAACTAGCTGCATAGTGTACCCCAAAACTCTTTGTTCCTTGGACATATTAGAGGATTTTTTTTTCTTCCTTCCTATTGATATCATGTGGTTGTTTCATGTACCTTTTTACATCACTAACAACATGTTCCTGGAAAAATATCAGGTACCAAACAGTAGGGTTCTCCCCGGTAAACAATCCCAATTAGATAGTCCACCATTTGGTGTGGGGAAATGGTACGGTTTGCGGTTTTGACTACTATATATTAAGTTCTTTAAATCTTTTACTGGTTACAGTCCAACCTTCCGTTTATATAATTTTTTTTAAAGAATGAAATGCAAATTCCTAAGCTAAATGCAGGTCTAATCTAGATCTAAAACTAAATTATTCTATCCCCACCTAGGGAGAAAATTTAGAGTTCAGAGTAATATAATATAAATTCTCATAAAGGTCTAATAGATGGTTGTACCGACACAATAATCACATTCATAGCAGAAAGAATACCAAAGATAGCTCTAATAACCATTTATTACCCTGTTAACAAATACAATTATACAGACAACAGACCATTCATGACCAATGAAATAGTTCAAGGGGGTTAGAACAATCTCACTATATGATGTACAGAAGCAAGAATAAATAGTTATACAGTATGCATTCCACACATCCCGAGTAAATATATGTGCAGGCCTTTGTTCCATCAAAATGATCCTTCCTATTATAAAAGAGTTAGCTCTTTTACAAAATAGTCCAACATTCTTTTCACCGGGCCTAAAAGTCCTTATATGGTGCTCTGCACCCGTATTTATATTATCTTTATCCATCACCCGAGATATTCCGAAGATTCTTATTTGCCCACCTGGTTGAATATAAACAATTTCATAAAACAAATAAATCTATACGGGCCTTTCCCTGCTGAAAATACACACTTATTTTATTTTTCTACATTTTTGAATATCAGAGCAAATCTCCATCATTGATGTAAAACTTTCCCAAATATGATTCGTCCATCTGCATGGTGAACAATAATACCTATGATATACAAAGAAAACATCATGATATATATATATATATATATATATATATATATATATGATCTGGAAACAGACATAACTCACATTATTTCAATTTAATGATATGCATCGATTATTAAACAGAAAACAGATAATGACCAGTGCCCTGTTAAAGTAATTTTATGGTGCACTAGAGGAGAGCGAGCTCTACAATCTTATATATAGAAACCAAGAATTTCATTAAGTTTAGCCCCTAAAGTGTTGCACCTGCACAAACATATATGTTATGATGTGCTGAAAATTTGAAAACCCAATTTAAGGGATACTAATTTTATAATCATTTACACAAATTTTGTATAGATAAAAGTTATATATTATGAAATATTATTCAATTACCTAACTTTTTCTTTTTATGTCATCTTCAAATCAGTTACAGAAGTACCTCTAATTGTCACCTAAATTCAAAGGTTCCATGTTTTTTCAGTGTTACGTGGCATCTAAACCGCCTTTAAAAGAGTCCATGATTATGCATCATCCCTAGTAGAATCTATTGGTATGATTTGGTATTGCTCAAATCCTTTTGTGATTTGTGCAAAAGTATAGAGTAGTAAATATGATGAGATAATACATGGTTTTGGCTGAGAATCCGTAATAGAGGTTAATGGTATCTTGTGGAGACTTTGTGGTATGTGTTGGTTTTAATGTCTACATTTTGATCCATACTTGGCTCGCCTTTAGGACATTATCGATGCCTGGGATGATCCTTAAATCTCCAATTCATATAAATATAGAACACACATAAGTAGCTGACACTAGGGTTTTAGGTTAGAAAGTAAGCTTTGTTTATTTATTGTATTTCAATTAATTTTAATTCATTTTTTATATAAATGTTTGTAAATTTATTATTTATTATTTTCTTATTATTCTTTAATATCAATATACATTTTTCATTTTCTTAATATTCTTCAATATTTAATATATTATTGTCTTAGTTGTAAAATTTTAATTACAAAATGTCTTATTACTATTTATTAGTTTTTCTAATGTATGTTATTGTATTAATTATTTATTAGATTAACCTATGTTAGTATTATTGATTTTTTTATTATTTTATGTTATAATTTTTTGTTTTGTTATATTTTATTAAAGCATGTTGTTTTATTAATAATAATTATTAAATTATCTTAACCTATTACTATTAATATTATTATATGTTATGTTTTTGTTTACTATATTAGTCTATGTTATGATTTTTTTATTAAAGGTTAAATTTATATGTTAATTTTATTGAATAGTTAATAAGTTGTTTAATCTTTTATGTTTTAGGTTAGTTTTATACGTTTTGTCAATTTAGGTTATTAATTAGTGTTGTGTTTATTGGTTGGGTTAATTTAGTAAGTTTAGGAAGCCACGATTTGTTCATGGTCAGGCCATCATCCATGTTTAAACAATTGGGGTTTTTTGCAATTTCATGAGCCTCCCTAATTCTTATTAGGGACAAATTATCTACCTGATTAAGAACTTTCATGTCTTCTATCGTGATTGGGTGTTTTATGCCATGAGAGTGTTCAACCAAAGAAAATTTGTGTGTTCTATCTAGCCGGATGTTAGCGCAATGTTCTTTAACCTTGGTTTGAATGGATCTCCCCCTTTTCACCAATGTAGGCCTTCCTGCATTCACATAGAATCATGTAAACACCCTTTTTTAGGGAAGGATCTATGGGGTCTTTAACTTATTTCAGGAGATTTCTGATGTTATTTAGGGGAGAGAACATAGAGTCAATACTTTTCTTCTTCAAATTTTTCACTATGTTGTCTGTTACACCTTGTATGTAAGGAAGAAAATCCTTGTGTTCCCCTACCTTATTTTCTTTTAGTTAATATTTGGGTTTTTTATTTTTGGCAAAATCTCTCTAGATTTGATCTGGATCATACCCATTACTTAGGAAAACATTATGCATGTGTTCTTTTTCAGCTTTTATGTGCTTTGTATCTGATATCCTTATGGCCCTAGTGATCAGTGTGTTCAGGACTCCCATTTTTTGTTGTGGATGATGGTGAGAGACGTTAGAATAGTCAACCCATAGTTAGATACCTTAGACATTAATTAATCCATTTTTGTCTTATTTTCCTAGTTTCATGACTCCACCTTATGCAAGTTGTCATCTACCTATCCATAGTGGTAAAACTTGCTAAATTTGACTCATGGAGCTCTTGGGAAACCTCAAGGAATCAAATCTTGTTTATTCGTAGCCTCCTAAGCACCCTTCTTCTTTTTCTGCTTTTTCAGTGTTTTAAGGCAATTGGGAAAGTTTGACTAGGTGAGGTTAACTAGCTTTTGTCCTCCACATCCTCCACTCTTTTCTCCTATGAAAAGCATGTATGAGTTGTCCTTCCATTACCTTTTAGCTTTCCTAAGTGATTTTTCCAATTCGTGAGCTCCTTGACTGTTTTGGAAACTACTTTATGCACCTATGGGGGAATTGCTTAATTTTAGAAAGCCTTCTTTTGACTAGATTGGAATTGCCTCCTCATGCATTCGAATCCCTTATGTAATTATTTAATGCAGTAGCCTATGTTATTACAGGGTTGGCTATTGTACACTTATTCAATACAGTTTAGTGTTCAGCTCCATATTCAGTCTCTTTTGTGAGTAATTTTGCATGTACAATTGATAATTGTTGTGAGTGTAATTGTTCTATGACTCGGTTCAATTTCCACATGGTATCAGAGCCTTTGTAGATCAATTTCTATCCTTCCAATTTGTTTTGTAGGTTCGACATCAGTGACTGGGAGCCTTCTACTAACAGCCGGGACAATTTCTGAGCTATGGATCAATCTCAGAAAATCATCTTGACTCCCTTCAACTTATTTTAATGGAAAGCTGATATGGAGATACTGTTGAGAGTGGAAGTCCTCTACAGAGTGACTATGGCAATAGAAGCAGAGCCCAATGCAGCTACAGAGAAGATAAAATGGTACAACAGGAGGGATGAGGCCTATGGTCTCTTGTGTCTGAGCATATCCAGAGACCTCCTCTTCCATCTTGATGGATTGGCATCACCGAATGAAGTATGGGAGAAGCTTACTGATATTTTTGGAAAGACAAATGAGATGAGGGGACATAAAATCGAAAATGAGCTGATCTCCCTAAGTCGAAATAGCTTTGAATCCCTACAACTCTATTTCTCCAAGTTCAAAGCACTTGTTTTGCAGCTAAAACAATGTGGGATTGAAAAGAAGGATGATCAGCTGGTCTTGGCCATACTCTCAAAGCTTGGCCCTAACTATTCAGTGTTTTTTTTGACCTTCTATGCCACAAAGTTGACAGCTCGAGCCTGGAAGATGCCTAGTCTTGCAGATTTCATGGAATCTATCACACAAGAACAAGATAAGTTGGTGATGATGGGCACCATCAAACCTTCCAAATACCAAGCTCTAGTTGTTGGAGATTCGAAGGTGGATTCAAAAATAAAAAAGAAAGCTAAAAAGCCACCTAAGCAAAAGAGAGACAAGAACAAGTCTCCGGAGGAGCCTCAGGTTCCAAGAAGAACACCCATAAGAAGAAGAACAAAGGAGAAATGAGCAAGTGTGCATACTGTAGTAGGGGCAATCATACTGAAATCTTCTGCATGAAAAATAAAATAGACATGCTGACCCAAGTTTTTGGCCTATTCAAAGTCTTTAAGGATTTGGTTGAAAACTAGTCTGGGAGGAAACTCAAGGTCCTCAGATATGAAAATGGTGGTGAGTATGTCAATTTTGAGTTTATACAATATTGTGTAGATGCAGGTATTCAGATGCAGCATTCTATCCCCTACACACCACAGCATAATGGTGTTGCAGAGAGGAAGAACAGATCATTGAAGGAGATGGCAACATGCATGATGGAGGCAAAGTATTTGCCACCAAAGTACTGGGTCAAAGCTATAAACTGTGTAGCCTATATCCAAAATAGGTTTCCTCATAAAAATCTTGAAGGTATGACTCCTTTTGAAGCATGGAGTGGGCACAAGCCAGATGTGACCCATTTTAGGATTTTTGGCTCAAAGGCTTGGGCTAGAATTCCAACAGAAAAGAGGAAGGCTTTGCATCCCCAAAGAAAAGAGTGTATATTTTTTGGGTACTCTAAAGATTCAAAATGGTACAATTTGATAAATTTGAGCACAAACAAAGCCTTTATTGAAAGGTGTATTCAGTTTCAAGAAGAACCCCTAGCAGCAGTGGAAGTTGGAGAAGCCTCTTCACAACCAGAACCTCTGAATGTAAGTGAAGAGATAGTTGAACATACTGATACTGATATGTCTGATAGTGATGAATTTATTGCAGATCCTAACATCCCTACAAGGCCAAAATGGGCATCCAATACCATTCATGCAGCAGGAGAGCTAGCTGGAAATCCTAATGACCCTAGGAGGACTAGATCTCAATTTGAGAGTGCTCTGTGCATGAAGGATCCTATGTTTGCTAAGAAATGCTATCTGATGGTGGAATCAGATCCTCAAACATATGAATATGTAGCATATGATCCAATATGGAAAGAATCCATGAAGGAATAGTTCATCTCACTCCAGAAGAGCAACACTTGGGAGCTGGTTGATCTTCCCCCAGGGAGGAAGCTAGTTCAATGTAAGTGGGTGTATAAGACAAAATTTGGTGCTGATGGTTCACCTATGAAGTACAAGTCCATATTGGTAACCAAGGGATACTCACAGGTTCATGGCATAGATTACAATGAGACCTTTGCACCAGTGGCAAAGATGGACTCCATCAGGCTAGCCTTAGCCATTGCAGCTTCAAAGAAATGGGAGGTACATCACATGGATGTAAAGTGTGCCTTCCTGAATAGAGATATCACTTAAGAGATATACATGCAGCAGACTCAAGTATTTTCTACTAGCCCATCTCTTGTGTGCAGGCTTAGGAAGTCATTGTATGGGCTAAAGCAAGCCCCCAGGGCTTGGTATGCCAAGATTGATAGCTTCTTGCTATCACTGAATTTTGTTCGATGAAAATCAGATACAAATGTATATTTGAAGCTGATTAATGGTTCATTAATGGTCATTGTGTTATATTTTGATGACCTTCTCATTACAGGAAGCTCAAAGGATGAGATTTCCTCCTTGAAGGGTGCAATGAACCAAGCCTTCTCCATGACAGATTTGGGGCTCTTAAGCCAATTCTTGGGGCTTGAGATTGCTCAAACCAAAGATGGAATCAAGGTGCACCAGTCCAAGTATGCCTTGGATTTGCTGAACAAATTCAGAATGAAGGATTGCAAGCCAAGCAAGACTCCTTTCCTTTCAGGAGTGAAGCTTGAAGAAGCTGATTATTCACCTATGGTAAACAATACTCTGTATAGGAAATTGATTGGATGTTTGTTGTACCTTACACATACTAGACCCGATATTTATTATGCAGTAAGTGTGGCTTCTATATTCATGGATAAACCTCATGAGATCCATTGGAAAGCAGCCAAAAGGATCCTTAACTTTGTTCAGGGAACAAGGACACATGGGATCTTCTATAAAGCTAAATCTGATCTTGATTTGATTGGGTTTACTGACAGTGATTGGGAAGGTGATAGCACAGATAGAAAGTCCACATCAGGATATGTGTTCATGCTTGCAGAAGGGCCAATCAGCTGGTCAAGTAAGAAACAGAGTGCCATTGCACTCTCATCTACAGAAGCAGAGTACAAGGGAGTTGTAAATGCAACAACTCAATGTTTATGGTTGCAGGGATTACTTGGAGAGTGTGGCTTCGAATGAGAATACTCAAATATCATCTACTGTGATAATCAGAGTACCATTCAAATCTGCAATGATCCAATTTAGAAGCAGAGAACCAAACACATTGATATCAATATGCACTACATCAGACAGCTTGTGCATGATGGCACCATTCACCTACTCTTCTGTTCATCTTCAGAACAAGTAGCTGATATCTTCGCCAAAGAATTTTGTGAGAAGACCTTCAGCAATCTCAAATCACTGATGGGGATTGCTAATAATGCTGTGAAGCATGAGTGAATACAAGATTTCCAAATTTTGTTTTACAGTCCATGTTTAAGGGAGGATTTTCCCACTGGGTTTTCGCCTCTTTCCTTGGTTAAATGGACATGCAATATGTAAAGGGTGACTAAGCCTTGTTGCTAGGCCCTATAATTTTCTGATATTTTACTCATAAGTCAGGCTTAAGGGGGCTTTTTATAATAATCAACCCATAGTTAGCTACCTTAGACATTAATTAATCCATTTTTGTCTTATTTGCCTAGTTTCATGATTCCACCTTATGCAAGTTGTCATCTACCTATCCATAGTGGTAAAACTTGCTAAATTTGACTCATGGAGCACTTGGGAAACCTCAAGGAATCAAATCTTCTTTATTCCTGGCCTCCTAAGCGCCCTTCTACTTTTTCTGCTTTATTGCCTGCTTTTTTAGTGTTTTAAGGCAATTGGGAAAGTTTGACTAGGTGAGGTTAACTAGTTTTTTTTCCTCCACATCCTCCACTCTTTTCTCCTACGAAAAGCATGTATGATTTGTCCTTCCATCACCTTTTATCTTGCCTAAGTTCATTTGCCAATTCGTGAGCTCCTTGACTATTTTGGAAACTACTTTATGCACCTATGGGGGAATTGCTTAATTTTAGTAAGCCTGCTTTTGACTAGATTCGAATTGTATCCTCATGCATTCAAATCCCTTATTTAATTATTTAATGCAGCAGCCTATGTTATTATAGGTTTGGCTATTGCACACTTATTCAATACAATTTAGTGTTCAGCTCCATATTCAGTCTCTTTTATGAGTAATTTTGCATGTACAATTGATAATTGTTGTGAGTGTAATTGTTCTGTGACTGGGTTCAATTTCCACAAGAGAGAGCATGGAGATATTTCTCAATGTGGATTTTCTTTCTGTAAAATTTATGAGATACGCTCTTGTCTTGTTTTCTAATAACTAGTGTATTAATAAATGGGAGGAAATTACTCTCTTGCATCTCCATTGTAAATTTAATGGAGTCGGATTGTTTGTTAAGGTGATCCACAAATTTTACCAACTCCTCTCTATCATGTGCCCATATTATGAATGTATCATCCATAAACCTATACCAGCACTCAAGTTTTGAATGTGTCGTGCTTAAAGTTTTTTATTCGAAATTTTCCATGAATAGTTTGGATATAATCGGTGAGAGGGGAGAGCACATGGAGACTCCACAATTTTTTCATAAATTTCTCCTTGAAAGCTGAAAAAGGTGGAGCTAATAAATAATCCTACTAACTCAGTTGTTTCTTGGTTAGTAAGATTCTCAATGACTTTGACTACCTCATTTATGGGAATCATTGTGAAGAGGGATACGACATCTAGGCTTAGGAGTAGCTCATTCTCATCCATATGCCGGCCTTTAATTTTCTCAATGAAGAATAAGGATTCTTAGATAAAGGATCATGTGTTCCCTACTACAAGATTTAATATGTTTGCAAGGAATTTGGCAAGCCTATAGGTAAGGGATCCTATGGTATCTACTATGGGTCGAAGAGGAATACCCGGTTTCTAGATATTTGGGAGTCCATATATCCTTGGAATCAATGGATCAGAAGTAAGGAGTTTTTTCTTTAAGGAGATAATACAAAATTAGAAAATTTTCCAATTCATACTTACCATGTTTATTGCAATCCATTTCCTATAGCTCAACAACTCAAATCCAATGAAGAACAAAAAGTCTCAATTACACATAGTGATTCTAAGAATCATGAGTGGGCTATCATTTGTAGATTATATAAAAATAAAGTTACAAACTGTAATGAGTTTGATATGATTGGACATAGGGATCATGATGAAGAAAATAATTGACATTAACATGAAAAATTCCATTCACACATTATGTCAAACACTTAAATATATAGGGTTTTTAATTAAAATTTACTCATAAATTTAAAATAAAAACCACCACTTCAAGACCTTATTAAAAATTGAAGTATCAATCAAACATATGAGACAAATATATTTTTGGTCAAAAGATCGAGAAAAACCCCAACTCCAGGGAAAACACTAGAAGAAGAAAATTATATTAAGAAGAGCACTCATAAATCTTCATCAACACAAGAATTAATTCCTTCAACCCTCACTCACATAATTACACCAAACTGGAGAATCAAAGAAAATACCTCGAAATTTTTTCCAAATAACAATTGTGTGACCTATTATAAACCCCCCACACGTGTCGTACAAATGTACTTTTTTGGTGTACTTTTCTACCTCAAAATTCATTCCACACGTCCTAGAAATCAATGTTGTTGTATGGAATGTCATTCTGTAATAAATTTATCATCGATACCTTGGGAAATGTTCCCACATGTGTTTTCGTATGGTGTGTCAGTCTACTGATGAACATCCTTTTGGAACCATTGGAAAATGTGTTGTTTCTCCCTGCCTTGGGAATCATGCCATTTATGTAGAGTATATATTCTCTCTCTTCACTTCTCTTCTTCCTCTCTCTTCATTAATGGTGTGTGGAATTTGACCTTCCTCTCTTTGTTTCATACTTTAAATTTGTAACTATCTATCTTAACCACCTAATCTAGGGTTGATATTCTTATATAAAATCAAGGGCCATCATTTAATGCATTCACATTTAATAATTAATTTACTTTAATTATTAAATAATTTGTTAAGTGAGACGCATTCTATAAAGTACAAAACATCACTTTATTTATATAACATTCACTTATTACATAAATATGCAAAGGAAAAATTCTAAGTCCTCCTCATCAAACACAAACCAAAAATATGAATGAGGACCTTCAGAGTTATTTTTCAACACTCCATGTTAACAAGGAAATTCCACAACACCATTACCATCTTTGACTCCTTAAACAACTCCCTCTTGCTCTGGAATCACTCTTGTATACAAGTGCTCAAATCCATATTGGAACTCTAAATCTTGAGACTCGACATGATACTCATCCACCTTGTCATCAACACCATCATAAGATTGACTAAGTCTCTTTTCAGTTCTATGGAGAGAACCACTCTCATCATCAGAAGAAATGTAAATCTCATGTTGATCACATGTATCTCTTTCCCCATCCTCTCACTTTGACAACCACCCACATTTCCATGTACATACAACACTTCTTCTGCATTTTTTTTATACTATGAAACACAATATTGAATCCTACTTCAGTATCACTTTGATACCATGAACAAAATAATTGAGATTAACATGAAAACTTACATTCACACATTCTGTCAAACACTTGAATATCTAGGGTTTTTTTATTAAAATTTACTCATAAATTTAACTTATAAAAACCACCACTTTAAGACTTTCTTAAACATTGAAGTATCAATCAAACATGCGAGACACATATATTTTTGGTCAAAAGGATGGGAAAAACCCAAACACTGGGGAAAACCCTAGAAGAAGAAAATTTTATTAAGAAGACTACTTGGAAATTTTCATCAACACAAGAATTAATTCCTTCAACTCTGACTAACATAATTACACCAAAATGGAGCAACAAACAAAATACCTCAAAATTAGTGCCAAGTAATAGTTGTATGGCTTATTGTACAACCCCCACATGTGTTGTATGTATGCCTCAAAATTCATGCCACGCGTACCAAAAATCAATGTTGGTGTACGACCTATCAGTTTATAGGAAATGTAACAGTGCTTCCTTAGTAAATCTGCCAACATATGTTGATGTACGACATGTCAGTCTATTGATGTAAAGTCCTTTTGGTTTCCTTGGAAAGTGTGTTGTTGCTCCTTTCCTTGGGAATCATGCCACTTCTCTAGGGTATCTCTTCTCTCTTCACTTATATTCTTCCTCTCTCTCTCTCTTCATTAATGGTGTGTGTCATTTTTCCTTTCTCTCTTTGTTTTATACTTTAAAAATTTTAACTACATATCTTAACCACCTAATATAGAGTTGAGATTCAAAATCAAGGACCATCATTTAATGCACTCACATTTAATTATTAAAACTTTTTAATTGTTAAATAATCACTTGCATGAGACCCATTCTATAAAGTACAAAAAATCACTTTATTTATATAACATTCACTTATTAGATAAATATGCAAAGGACAAAGTCTAATTCCTCCTCATCACACCCACACCAAAATTATGAGTGAGAACCTTCAAAGTTATTTTTGAACACATGATGGTATATATAACTTGAACATTAATTTTTTGGATGAAGACACTTCTAATTCTGTCATTCATTTCATATCTCAGAAGCGTATTTGAATTTCATTCTTACTAATGAGCATTCAAAAAATTATTCATTTGAGAGTTTGGGGGTTCATTAAAGGAGATCTTATGATAGTATCATTTTCCATTATAGAATAGTAGTTGATCTACTATGTATGATAGTCCAAGAATTGCAGGTACAATAAAGTCATATTTGATTAGAGCAATTAGAAATGGTCTTGAAACAAAGTCTCTATTGGAGAAGAGCCCATTACTCTTGTTGGCTCGTACGAGGACAACAACTTTCAACATATCAGCAACAACAATTTATTTGACACTTCATATACCAATCAAAGAGATGACTCATTTACAAGGATCACATCTAATTACCTTGCAAGAAGAGATGAAACATGTGAGATATATCTTAATAGGTGAAATTTGTTTTATTTAGAAGAAATATATTGATAAACATTGATTCAAGACTTCGGCAAGATTTCCCATAAAATGTAAATATTTCTTTTGGTGGAAATGCAATTATATTGGTTGGTGATTTGGGTCAATTTCCACCTATCATGGATATACTTGTATATGCATATGAATGTATTGAAAAAGAACTGTGGAACTCAATCGTAAAAGTTATGTCCCTTGATATTGAGTTTGACAATATGGACAAACCAAAGAGAAATTTTTTTTCTCCATTTATGGATAAATGTTAATGATGTAGCGCCAATAGTGAAAGAATGGAGTTTAATCATTACTAGTATAGAGACTTCATTTAATTCTACCACAAAATGATAATTTGATAAGGCCATACATTTGTTTGCGACAAATAATAATGTATATCATAATAAGAGTCGTATAAGAAATTGAAATTGTCACTTTGCAAACAATGTTGTTAGAATAATACGAAGCAATTATTATGTGAAAATAGTTGAGGATGACATGGAACTTGAATTACTTAATGAAATTGGAGATAGGGTGATGCTTGCATCAAATAGATGGAAAAATGTAGGTGTCATCAATAGTGGGCTGAAAACATGAAGTTGGGAAACACTTTTGCTTGTTTTTTGACAAAACAAATTGCAAAATTTTATGTTTTTCAACTTCAGCCCCGTCAAACCGATATCTCCCTTGGGAATTTCACCTTGAAGAAACAAAATTTTTTTAGAGAATTGAATTAGATACATACTCATATTTTTTTCAAAAAAAAATATCGGCATATAGTGGGGAAAATTTTGCGTGCACTGACATATACTTTAAAATTTTAAGTATGAATAATGAGTGACCTTTGTACCTGTTATAGCTGATTTTACCACACATGGTGAATCACACTGTTATGGCCTTCCCTGTCCCTCTACAGACTCCTTAGACCCCATGGACCATTTTTGTACCTTTGATGTTTCCCAGATCATCCCTAAAAACATGCAAAAATTGCCATACGCGACTTTTACTCCCTTTCTCGTGTATATACGTGGATTTGACCCCTAAAACCATGTCCATCGGGATGTGTGCAAAAGGCTAAATCCTTTTGGATTTTTCCTTGATGTGGATCCGACTTACTTGTCTCTTGGCCTTCCATATTCCTTGAGATCGCTCGGATTCGACCTTTCATTACCCCATTGAAGAGCTATATAAGTAACCCTTTGGATACATTGAAGGCATGAGGAATTGAGAGCAAGAGAACTATAGTCCTTTGTTTCCAAAGCTTATACTTGAGTCTGCATCTCTTTCTCCCTTGGAGCACTTTTTTGTTCTTCCCAAGCTTGCCTTTTTCTTGTGATATTGCTATCGAGAGATGGAGGATTGAAGTGGTAGAGGCCCAAGTGGGGGACTTGGTTTCTCTAATTCACATACGTGCTGACAGAGGTTGTATCTATTGTAATCTCTATTTTATATTAATAGAAATATCTTTTCCTATCCAATAATGTGTATTTGAATGAATATTTGATCCATGGATGATTTCAAATGCTTATATGTTATTGATTATATATTCTAGAGTAGAGCTAACACAATTATATATAGTATGCTTGTCTTGTTTATTGAATGTTGAGGAAGCAATTTATCAATTCAAGTGAGAGTTGGAAAGCTCAACAGGGATCTACATCAAACATCTGGAATAAGGTACGAATAGAGATCCTTTAGTGTTAGCTATTTGGTTTCTCTTGCATATAGGAAAGGATTGATTTCTAGAGTTAATTTTCCTGTTGTGGTACCCCAATCCATAGGACTTTCTCTCCGTAACAGAATTAGCGACTCTGCTGGGGGCGTTCCTTGTTTTTCTTTGGGGTTTGGGGGAACAATGTGCTTGATATTCTTGACTTGCTCTTTGTTTCTCCTTGTTTCTATGTTTCATTTTATGGTATGTTCATCCATTGATACTCCCATTTACATGGAAATTGAACCCAGGTGTTAGGACCATTACACTGACAACAATTTCTAATTACACATGCAAATTACTCACAAAAGGAGACTGAATATGGAGCAGAACACTAATTTGTATTGAATAAGTGTACGATAGCAAACCCTATGAATTCATAGTCTGCCACAATAAATAATTACATGAGAGATTCGAATGCATGAAGATGCCATTCGAATTTAGTCAAAAGAAGGCTTACTAAATCTAAGCAAATCCCCCATAGGTGCATAAAGCAGTTTCCAAAACTGTCTAGGAGCTCACGAATTGGAAAAATCAATTAGGCAAGCTAATAGGTGGTGGAAGGACAACTCATACATTGTTTTCACAGGAGAAAAGAGTGGAGGATGTTGAGGACAAAAAATAAGTTAACTTCACCTGGTCAAACTTTCCCAATTGCCTTAAAACTCAGAAAAAGAAGGCAATAAAGCAGAAAAAGTAGACATGCGCTAGGGAGTCCAGGAATAAATCAAATTTGATTCCAAGAGGTTTCCCAAGTTCTCCATGACTCAAATTTATCAAGTTTGACCACTATGGATGTGTGGAGGACAACTTGCATAAGGTGGAATATGGAAAGTAGGCAAATAAGACAAAAATTGGATTAATTAATGTCTAAGGTGATTAACTATGGGTTGATTATTCAAACACCCCCCCTTAAGCCTGAATTTTGAGTAAAATATCAGAAAATTATAGGGCCTAGCAACAAGGATTAGCCACCCTTTACATTATGCATGTCCATTTAACGAAGGAAAGAGGCAAAATACCCATGGGAAAAATCCTCCCTTAAACATGGACTGTAAAACAAAATTTGGAAATCTTGTCATCACTCATGCTTCAAAGCATGATCAGCAATCCCCAGCAGTGATTTGAGGTTGTTGAATGTCTTCTCACAAAAAACATTGGTGAAGATATCTGCTACTTGTTCTGAAGATGAACAGAAGAGTAGGTGAATGGTGCCATCATGCACAAGCTGTCTGATGTAGTGCATATGGATCTCAATGTGTTTGGTTCTATGCTTCTGAACTGGATCATTGCAGATTTGAATGGTACTCTGATTATCACAGTAGATAGTAGTTGAGTATTCTGATTTGAAGCCACACTCTCCAAGTAACCCCTGCAACCATAAACATTGAGTTGCTGCATTTACAACTCCTATGTACTCTGCTTCTGTAGATGAGAGTGCAATGGCACTCTGTTTCTTACTTGACCAGCTGATTGGCCCTTTTACAAGCATGAAAACATATCCTTATTTTGACTTTTGATCTGTGCTATCAACTGCCCAATCACTGTCAGTAAACCCAATCAAATCAAGATCATATTTAGCTTTATAGAAGATCCCATGTGTCCTTGTTCCCCGAACAAAGTTAAGGATCCTTTTGGCTGCTCTCCAATGGTTATCATGAGGCTGATCCATGTATATTGAAGCCACACTTACTACATAAGAAATATCAGGTATAGTATGTGTAAGATACAACAAACATCCAATCAATTTCCTATACAGTGTATTGTTTACCATAGGTGAAGAATCGGCTTCTTCAAGCTTCACTCCTGAAAGGAAAGGAGTCTTGCTTGGCTTGCAATCCTCCATATTGAATTTATTTAGAAAATACAAGGCATACTTGGACTGATGCACTTTGATTACTTCTTTGGTTTGAGAAATCTCAAGCCCCAAGAATTGGCTCAATAAGCCCAAATCTGTCATTGAGAAAGCATGGTTCATTGCATCCTTCAAGGGGGCAATCTCATCCTTTGAGCTTCCTGTAATGAGAAGGTCATCAACATATAAAACAATGATCATTAATGAACCATGAATCAGTTTCAAATATACATTTGGATCTGATTTGCATTGAACAAAATTCAGTGATAGCAAAAAGCTATCAATCTTGGCATACCAAGCCCTGGGGGCTTGCTTAAGCCCATACAATGACTTCTTTAGCCTGCACACAAGAGATGGGTTAGTAGAAAATCCTTGAGACTGATGCATGTATATATCTTCAGTGAGATATCCATTCAGGAAAGCACACTTCACATCCATGTGGTGTACTTCCCATTGCTTTGAAGCTGCAATGGCTAAGGCTAGCCTGATGGAGTCCATCTTTGCCACTGGTGCAAAGGTCTCATTGTAGTCTATGCCATGAACCTGTGAGTAGCCCTTGGATAGAAATCTAGCCTTGTACTTCAGAGGTGAACCATCAGAAAAAAAATTGGTTTTGTACACCCACTTAAACTGAACTAGCTTCCTCCCCGGGGGAAGATCAACCAGCTCCCAAGTGTTGCTCTTCTGGAGTGAGCTGAAATCTTCTTCCATGGCTGCTTTCCATCTTGTATTATTTTCTACATCTTCATATGTATGTGGGTCTGATTCAACCATCATATATCATTTCTCAGCAAACATAGGATCTTTCATGCACAGAGCACTCTCAAACTGAGATCTAGTCCTCCTAGGATCACTAGGATTTCCAGCTAGTTCTCCAGCTGCATGAATGGTCTTGGATTCCCATTTTGGTATTGTAGGGATGTTATGATCTGAAATCAAATCATCATTATCAGAAATATCAGAATCAGCATGTTCAACTATCTCTTCACTTACATTCATAGGTTCTGGTGTTGAAGAGAATTCTCCAACTTCTACTGCTGCTAGGGGCTCTTCTTGAAACTGAACACACCTTTCAATGAAGGCTTTGTTTGTGCTCAAATTGATTAGCTTGTAGCCTTTTGAATCTTCATAGTACCCAAAAAATAGACACTCTTGGATTTGGGGCTGCAAAGCCTTCCTCTTTTCTGTTGGAATTCTAGCCCAAGCCCTTGAGCCAAAAATCCTGAAATGGGTCACATCTGGCTTGTGCCCACTCCATGCTTCGAAAGGAGTCATACCATAAATATTTTAATGAGGAACCATATTCTAGATATAGGCTGCATATTTTATATCTTCGGCCCAGTACTTTGGTGGCAAAGTCTTAGCCTCCATCATGCAGGTTGCCATCTCTTTCAGTGATTTGTTCTTCCTCTCAGCAACACCATTCTGCTATGGTGTGTAAGGGATAGAATGCTGCATCTTAATACCTAAATATGCACAATATTGAATAAAATCAGACTTGAAATACTCACCACCATTTTTAGATATGAGGACCTTGAGTTTCCTCCTAGACTGGTTTTCAACCAAAGCCTTAAAGACTTTCAAGAGGCCAAAAAATTTAGACTTGTGTTTTAGGAAGTAAACCCAGCAATACCTGGCAAAGTCATCTATGAATGTCAATGCATATTTGGCCTGACTCATTGACATATGAGGAAATGGGATAGAAACATCACTGTGGATCAACTCAAGAGGTGCAGAGGTTCTCTCATTGCTAGCTTTCTCAAATTTATGCTCTGGGTGTTTTCCTAGGATGCAACCTTGATAGACTCCTTTGGAAAACTTAATCTTTGGTAGGGCCTATGACCATTTCTTTTTCACTAAGATCAGAAAGATACTTGTAATTAAGGTGGCCAAATATTTCATGCCAAATCTTACTTGCTTCATTAGCATGAATCAGAAGAGTAGAGGGGTTTGAGTAGGGTAGGAAGTGTGAGAACATGTATACCTTCGAAGTATGATTTGCAATTCCTTTTGCAATGACTTTACCACTTGAGGTCTCTATGATCTAAAATTCATCAGGGGAGAATATGACCTTCTTTGGAGACCCTGTGTGGGTCATCTGATACACTGATAAGAGGTTAGAGGCAAGACCTGGAACATACAACACATTGCTAAACTTACCATGGTCAAGATCAATCCTCCCTTTGCCCAAACTTTCAGTGAGAGAGTCATCTCCTAGTACTATTGGTGGACCTTTCGACATGTCAAGTGAGGTGAATGCCTCCATGGTCGAAACCATATGTCTTGAAGCTCCAGAATCAATGATGAAACTAGGTGAGCTTGATGTGCTAGGAACCAATGCATGAACTCTCTCTCTGTCTTCTGAATTTGATCCTCCTTCCCTCTTCTTTGAGCTGTCTAGAAGGGAGATTCCATTCTTCTCCAGGAGTTGGGTTAGTATGTCTATTTTCTTCTTCATGCAGGAGCTTTCAGAATGATTTCCCTTACTGCAGTATGCACACTTGCTCATTTCTCCTTTGTTCTTCTTCTTCTAGGGGTTCTTCTTGGAACCTTGAGGCTCCTCCGGAGACTTGTTCTTGTCTCTCTTTTGCTCAGGTGGCATTTTAGCTTTCTTATTGAATTTTGAATCTACCTTTGAATCTCTAGCATCCAGAGCTTGGTATTTGGAAGGTTTGATGGTTCCCATCATCACCAATTTATCTTGTTCTTGTCTGAGAGGTTCCATGAAATCTGCAAGGCTAGGCATTTTCCAGGCTCGAGCTGTCAACTTTGTGGCATAGAAGGTTGAAAAAAACACTGAATAGTTAGGGCCAAGCTTTGAGAGTATGTACAAGACCAGCTGATCATCCTTCTTTTCGATCCCACATTGTTTTAGCTGCAAAACAAGTGCTTTGAACTTGGAAAAATAGAGTTGCAGGGATTCAAAGCTATTGGGACTCAGGGAGATCAATTCATTTTCAATTTGATGTCCCCTCATCTCATCTGTCTTATCAAAAATCTCAACAAGATTCTCCCATACTTCATTCGGTGATGTTAATCCATCAATATGGAAAAGGATGTCTCTGGATATGCTCAGACATAGGAGACCATAGGCCTCATCCCTCCTGTTGTGCCATTTAATATTCTCTACAGCTGCATTGGGCTCTTCTTTTGTTGCCATAGTCACTCTATAGAGGCCTTTCTCTCTCAACAGTATCTCCATCTCTTCTTTCCATTCAAAGAAGTTAAATGGAGTCAAGATGATCTTTTGAGATTGATCCATAGCTCAGAAATTGTCCCTTCAGTCAGCAGAATGCTCCCAGTCAGTGATGTCGAACCTGCAATACAAAATTGGAAGGATATAAATTGATCTACAAAGGATCTAATACCATGTGGAAATTGAATTCAGGTGTTATAACAATTACACTCACAACAATTGCCAATTACACATGCAAATTACTCACAAAAGGAGATTGAATCTGGAGCAGAACACTAATATGTATTGAATAAGTGTACAATAGCCAACCCTGTGAAGTCATAGGCTTCCACAATAAATAATTACATGAGATATTTGAATTCTTGAAGATGCCATTCGAATTTAGTCAAAAGCAGGCTTACTAAATCTAAGCAAATCCCCCATAGGTGCATAAAGTAGTTTCCAAAACTGTCTAGGAGCTCACGAATTGGAAAAATCAATTAGGAAAGCTAATAGGTGGTGGAAGGAAAAATAATATATGATTTTCATAGGAGAAAAGAGTGGAGGATGTTGAGGACAAAAAACAAGTTAACTTCACCTAGTCAAACTTTCCCAATTGCCTTAAAACTCAGAAAAAGCAGGCAATAAAGCAAAAAGAGTAGACATGCACTAGGGAGACCAGGAATAAAGAAGATTTGATTCCAAGAGGTTTCCCAAGTGCTCCATGACTCAAATTTAGCAAGTTTGACCACTATGGATGTGTGGAGGACAACTTACATAAGGTGGAATATGGAAACTAAGAAAATAAGACAAAAATTGGATTAATTAATGTCTGAGGTGATTAACTATGGTTTGATTATTCTAACACTTTATTGGTTTGACCTTTGGCCATCTTTTTACCACTGTCATCTTTGTATACACAGGTTTTTGGCCAAAATTCGCATACATACGCGTATTTTTGGCCAAAAGTCACGTATACATGCAGGTTTTTGGCCAAAATCCGCATATACATGCAGCTTTTTGGCCAAAAGTCACGTATATACGCAGTTGTTCTTTAAACAATCACGTACATCCTTTCTTTTGGTGATTTTGATGCTGTGGGAAGGTGTTGGATGGGTTGTGAGTGTGGTTGGGTCTTCCTTGGGTATCATGTTGTCTATTGGATGCTTCTTTTGTAACCAGAGACCACATTTTCATTGAATTTTATTTGAAAGTAGTTTTAGTCGTTTATCATTTTTGTTTTTCCATTAGTGCATTACTCTTTTTTGTCTCGGTGTCTTGTTGGGCTTGTGTTTTATACTTGCTGTAGAGACTGAGAGTTTTAGATGACTTTTATTGCATTTTTCATTCTTTTATATTGAAAAATACAAAGTAGTTGCATTTTTTACATATGGATTTGAAGAGGTACTTGCATTGGATTGCTTAGATGAGAGTTTTATTTAGGATTTCATATAGGAAGGATTGCATTGGCATTCGGAAAGAAATATATATTTATGCATCTCATGTAGTGGCATACCCTATTTTTCATTTGACAAATATTGCACTTAGCATTGTTTGTTATGCTATGCATATTTACTTCACTGCTAATTCATAACTTCATTAGTTGCACAACCATTTCCCTTTGAGTAATTACAGCCAAATAAAATCAACGCCTAAATAAAATGGATTACACTATTTTCTTTGGTAGGGTACACCAACATGATTAGGTTTTAGGGTCTTGGAATAGTTCATTGTGAGTAAATTCTCGAAGACCACTAAACAACAACATGTCTGTGTCTGTCCAGGTGAGAGTGTGAAATTCCTTGGTATAACTAGTGTTTCTCAGGTTCCTCCTCTTACAAGGGATTTAAGCATGAGGTAGTGTGAGCGGTTATTGATTGGGATGACCCCTAGTCATAACTGAGTAGCACCGGAGATATTTCCAGGATTGTATTCATATCTGGGGGATCTTTTGAGATTTTTGGGCTTTGCTACCCTGGCCATAAGGTTAATCCCGCCTGCGACTGTCTGCCTAGAATTGATTATATTGAGGTGACCTTAGTTGCCTTACCTAGGTTATAGAGGGGGTACTTTACAGGGGTTATTCTGTAGGTGTCCCAGCTAGGTTGGGGTCGGACAGCATAGCCTCTATATGCGTTGAAGCTGAGGGCCACAATAATTGGTTACAAACCTCTACTTATTGTGTATGGGAGTCTCAAGCCTCTCCTAGGCAAGACATACCTGCTTCATTCAGGAACTCACATATCCTACCCTTGTTTACTTGAGATTGGCTTTAGATTATATTGGTGTATTCTCTATGTATGTTAGCTTGCTTAGGGTTTGTATAATTAGAGAGTCTTTTTCATTTGTGAGTCATTGTGGATTCGGGTGCGGCACCTCGCCATTCTTGTCGTTTAGCAGGACTTCCACCTTCTACATCTCCTCCTCCTTTAGGAGAGAGAAACAAATGTTCCAGGAAGATTACTTCTCACATTGATTCACACGCGATGGGAGATCATGAAGATGAAATCCCTGAGCTACCTTCTTCACTTCATGAGATTGAAGAAGAAGATCCTACCCCTACATATGATACTTCACCTGATATACCTACACACTATGGGTATGATTTTCCACATGATATACCTACACACTCTAGGTATGATCCCTCATTCACAATTTACTGGTATTGGATGTGAGCACTAGTTATGTTAGTTATGATATGTCTGGTATTCTTGCACATGATTCGGTACCTCATGCTGAGTCGAAGTTTGAAACCAACACTATGCATGGGGGCATTCCTAGTCACTTCCATGTGGAGAGATTTGGGAACACAAGTCATATTTCACCCTCCATCCTGATGATGGAGGTCACATCACATGTTCTTCCTATACCTAGTGCGAGTATTCCTATTTGGATATGAGAGCCAAGACGAGTGACTGTAGGGAATACCACTTACATAATTTCACATGTCCCTTTGTCCTTTATTCCTAGTTCCTCGAATGCTATTCCTCCCCCACATTCACATGGTCTTTCGGGCTAGAATATTGCTACAAGTCATGTGCGTATTGCTACTACTCATGTAGTTGTGTCTCAGAGTCAAGTACCTCATGTTGTATCAAGAGGTTGTATTCCTACTTCTTGAGGTCATATTCCTACTTCCAGAACGTCTATCCCTACCTATGGAGTTTCTCATGGGACATATCATGGGACTTCTTATGGACCATATTATGGACCACAGTATGCATAGATCTATTCACTTTATGGGTATGGGTATCAACAACCCACTTACTCTCTGAATTAGGATTTGTACCCCCACATAGTCAAGGTACACCACGTTATGGTGCTTCCTTGCCACCCTACATGGGTCAAACGGGAGGAGGATATTATGGCCATGGCCATGGTGGTTATGGTAATCAGTCCTATGTGAATCAAAATTATCAGGGAGCGTCTCATCAACCTGCTCAACCTAGGCTCCCTTTCCTCACAATGTTAAATATGCCTAACCTATCAAGACTAATGAATGATCCAGTATCTTATGACCCGGCTTGGCCGGCTGTCTGTACGATGCTTCCCTTGGACATTCCCAAGTTCGAGGGAAAAAATAGAGAAGATCCGAGGGAACATGTTACTACATTTCACCTATTGTGCTCTTCTAATTCCTTACATGAAGATTCGGTCCATTTAAGACTATTTCAATGCACCCTCACCGGGCCTACCGCGAAATGGTACATAGAGCTACCTAGGGGGGCATTCACTTTTTTCTATGACCCAGCTATGGCTTTTCTCAACCACTTCCAGCTACCAGTGCATTACGACGTTGGTACAAAAATCTTGTCAACATTTCAGCAAGACAAAGCCATGCATATCTTGAACCATATCCAAGAGTGGCGTAGACAGAAGAGATTGATTAAATCCTTCATACCGCCAAAGTTTCTCCTTCAATGGTTCCTTAAATCATTACTTCCTTATATAGCGAAGGATGTTTCTACATCCGGAGTTCAAAACAAGAAACAAGCCATTTTTAGGGCACATGAATCGGACTTGATTTATGCTCAATCCAGTTTGTTATATGAGATTATTCCTAATGCTTCGCGTTCTAGTTTCGACCCTAAGATCAAACCTGGACCACATGCTGACATCATTGTTGGTTGTACGAGTGCCAAACCTACAGATTCAATTGTGAAATAGGTCAATCAATGATCTATCAACCAATCTACCTTAGGAAAATCCATGACTTCATCTCAACCCACCAAAACAGTGAGTGTGCTTTCGGTGCAATCGTCGGACCAGAAGGGTAACCAACAACCTGGAAGGAATAAGAATAAGGGTAAAAACAATTGTAAGGGTGGGAATAGGAATGAAAATGTCAATTTTAATGACAAGAATTCCCAAAATGCTAGGGGGGACAGGCAGCCTAAATGTAAGGTTAAGTTTCCTTTCAAGTTGTGTAAGGATGACCACCTCACTCACTTGTTCCCTTGGATAGAAGAAGCCTCGAGATTCATAGCACAGGGCCTAGCTGTGCTGACCAACCCTTTACCTCATAATCAAAACATGAACTCAAGGACCCATGATCAGTTTGGTGTGGATCAAGATCCTTCAAAAGCTAGTGGTGGTCATGGTTGCATCAATATGGTGCATGTTACTAAGGTTGTGACTCATGCGAAGGACTATGGTTCGCCACAACCAGACCTTGGAAAGGAACCTGCTCCACCTGAGAGTCCTTTGTGTATTGAAAACCCTGTGGATAAACTTGAAGTTGATCCTTTCATTCCTAAGGGAGTCCTTAAGCGTTCGGGGCACAATCCTAATGCCCAAGATACCCAGAACTATTCTGTTGTCGAGGCTTTGGGCCACACTCCTTGTGCGATGTATGCACTCGAAGTACTTCATATTTTTCCTTCACAAATGAAAGCTTTGCTTTCTGCTCTTGGTGTTAACGATGATAATTCTTCCTCCATCATCAAATTTGAAACTGGAATACTACAGCCTCACTTTCCTTACTATGTGTCTCTCTTGATTCATGTAGAATTTCTCAACATGACCGTCGAACATACTATGATTAATGAAGATGTTACTACTTCCATGATGTCTTTAGCATGTTGGAAGGGTTTGGCTTCCCCCGAGTTGTCTAAATCCGCTACCATGTTGACTGCTTTTGATGGTAGATCATTTCAGCCACATGGAATTCTTTCTTCTCTTAAGGTCCGTTTGGGAGGGAAGACCATTGCGATCGAGGTTGAGGTGGTTGATGCACCCCTTGACTACAATTTGTTGCTAGGTAGAAAATGGATGTACAGTATGCAATCTGTAGCTTCTTATCTATTTCAAGTTGTATGCTTTATGTTTAATGGGAATATATTTATGATTGATCGAACGTCATTCAAGAATTTTCCTATTACTGCATCTTCGGGAGCTTCTATCTCGATTGTCGAGCACTCTCAACTGGAAATTGGGAGTGTGGGTGTTGGCATGTATCCATCCCTTATGGGAAGCTTTAGTTGTCCTTCACCTGTTCTTATGATCGGGTCTAGTTCTAGTGAGGCTTCATTGTCAGTGAGATCGGTGTCTTTTTTCACAACCCATATGGAAGATCCTTGGATTCAACCTACACCGAGTCCTTTGAGTGAGCCCATCGGAATAGACGTGCCATTGCCTGCAACTATGATAGCATATCAAGCTAATCTTGAATGTGTTGCAGAGCCTAGTCCTTCCTCTTCATGAATAGAGGAGGAGGACCCATATGTGCTACCTGCATGGGCAGTTCAATCTTCTCATGCACATGACTACCTTGATAGTGTTTCTCCTTCAAATGAAGCTATTATTGAGGCTATGTCTGGGGTTGAGCCACCTTGGGAAGAGTTGCATCATAGATCTTATTTTATTCCTGATCTTGACTATTTGGAGTGTGAAGAATTTAGGGAGATTCTTAGTGAGAGAATTGGTAGTCTTGTGGTTCCATTAAGCTCTCCTGGTCCAATGGCTAATGGAAACATGGTGAATATATCTCCTACCATTCCTATCAATATCTCTTGTGATCCTAGCAAGATTGAGAATGTCTATATTGGGGCATAATGTTCCCATGCTGAAATTCAAGAGTATACCGAGCTGTTCAAACAATTTCATGATGTATTGGCTTGGTCATACAAGGAAATGCTAGGTATCAACCCTCACATTATTGAACATGAGATTAAAACTTATCCCAATGGTAAGCCTGTTCGACAATGCTTACATGCGGTGAATCCTAGGAAATACCCACGATTAAGGCTGAGAAAGAAAATTTGTTGGATGTCAGTTTTATTTATCCCATTCCCTTGACAGAGTGGGTTTCAAATCCCATTCTAGTTGATAAGAAGCAAGGAACGATCCGCATATGCACTGATTTTCGTGACTTGAATCGTGCATGTCTTAAGGATAATTTTCCCACACCATTTATCGATCAAATTTTGGATGAGTGTGCGGGAAGCAAGGTATTTTCCTTTATGAATGGCTTTTCCAGATATAATCAGATGCAGATCAAACCCGAGGACCAACATAAGACTGCCTTTATTTTTCCTTCGGGTACCTTTGCATATCAAAAGATACCTTTTGGCCTTAAAAACACTGGATCCACTTTTCAGCGGGCTATGACCTTGATCTTCCATGATCTCAAATTGATTATTGAAGTCTTTTTGGATGACCTTGCTGCTCATTCTTGTATGAGAATGTGTCATTCCTACCATTTGAGATTAGTGTTCAAAAGGTGCCGCCATTACTTGGTTAGGTTAAATCCTCACAAGTGCGTATTTTGCGTGAAGTCTGGTCACTTATTAGGGTTCATTGTATCCAAGGAGGGTATAAGAGTTGACCCTTTGAAGGTTGAGGCAATACTTCAATTGTCTCCCCCGAGAAACATTAGACATCTTCAATGTTTGCAAGGCATGGAAAATTTATTACGGAGATTTGTCATGAACTTTGCCAATTTGAATAGAGGCTTTATCCGTCTTTTGAATAAGGACACTACCTTTTGCTGGGATGAGCGAGCCCAGGAGTCCTTTGATGTAATTAAGTGATCCTTAGCATTAGCTCTGGTAATTAGTCCACCTGACTATAGCTGTGACTTTCTACTTGATGTGGTCGCGTCCATGGGGACTATTGGTATGGTTTTGGTTCAAGAGGATGAGGAGCTCCAAGAGAATGTCTTATATTATCTGAGTCGAAACCTTATAGATGCGGAGATCTGGTATTCCCATGTGGAGAAGCTTGCCTCAGCTACCATTCATGCGGTTCAAATATTGAGACACTATATTCTCCTTCTCCAAACCTTGGTGGTATCCCATGTCAATCCATTTTAGTTCATCCTCACTAGAAGGATGATCGGGGGAAAATATAATAAGTGGATTGTCATCTTGCAAGAATTCGATCTTGAGTTTGTTTCGTCAAAATTGAAGAAATCGTTGATTTTTGCGGAGCTTATATCTGATTTCTCGAGCGAGGAGGAGGAGGAGGCTTGTGAAGATATGTTTGTCAATGAGCACATCTTCTTGATATCAACTTTGGATCCATGCTATGGGGATATTATAATATATTTACAAACATTGAAGGTCCCTACTCACCTTTCACAGGATGAACGACAACGATTACGTCACGTATCCAAGAATTACCTCATAGTGGATAACACATTATACTGCCATGGGGTAGATTTCATTTTACGTCATTGTTTAACTCATGAGGAGGCTGAACTTGTGCTGAATGATTGACACAACGGGGCATGTGGTGGTCATTTATCTGGGCTTTCTACAGCCCAAAAAATCTTGAGAGCGAGTTATTTCTAGCCATTGATTTTTAAATATTGTGTCAATGTGGTCAAGAAGTGCCACCCTTTCCAGGTATTCACATGTAATATGCACTCGTGTTCTGCAACATTACATCCAATTATCACTGCTGGTCCCTTCACTAAGTGGGGGCTTGATTTCATAGATTGCAACCTAGCTTCAGCTGGGGGGCATCATCATATTATCGTAGTTATTGACTACTTCACGAAATGGGCTGAGGCTATGCCTATAGTTAAATCTGACGGTGAGACAACTGCACACTTCGTATTCAACCAGATTATTTCTCGGTTTGGTATTCCGAAAGAGCTTGTAACTAACCATGGTAGGCACTTTCAGAATCAGATGATGGAAGAGTTGGCCTCAAAGTCAGGGTATAAGTAATAGCATTCTTCTTATTACTACCCTCAAGTGAATGGAAAGGTTGAAGTAGTGAACAAATCACTCAAGTCTATTCTCCAATGAATCGTCACACAAATCAAGACCAATTAGCATATCATGTTATATCCTACTTTGTGGGCTTATAGGACTGCGGTTAAGACTGCCACCAATTTTTCTCCATATTAGCTTGTACATGGAGTGGAGTCTATATTGTTGGTTGAGTACGAAATCCCTTCTTTGAATCTAGCCATAGAGCTCTTACCAGACACTTCCCCATTGGAGGAATGTTTGGTCCACTTAGAGCAGCTTGATGAGCAGTGCTGAGATGCCTTGGTGGCTCTAGAAGTGAATAAGCGTTGCATTAAGGTCTAGTATGATAAATTTGTCCGTCCAAGGAGGTTTAGTGAAGGATATTTGGTCCTTTTGTGGGATCAAGCTAAAGAAACCTTGGGGGCAAGAAATTTCAACCCCATGTGGCATGGTCCTTACATGGTTAAACATGTGTTAGAGAAGGGATCTTATGAGCTAGTACATTACGAGGGGATGGCCTTAGCAGAGCCTAGAAATGGGTTCTATCTTAAAAAGTACTATGCATGATTTTCAACCAGGGTTGACTATTGTATATTATTGTACAACATTTTGCATAGTTAGGTTTTTCTTATGGTGATCAAGTTTGTTGATTAGCTTCCGTTTCTTATGGAAGATGTCAATGGAGTCTTCCATCTATATAGGATTCACGGATGGTGCAAATCGTCACACTCAACACTCAGCCTCTGCTGCTTTGGTTATTTATACTCCTACAGGTCAAGTATTGTCTTCAGGAGGCATATGTTTATGGCTGTCTTCAAACAATGTTGCTGAATATAGTGCCGTTATCGAGCTTCTACAAGATGCCATTTCACATGGTGTTCTATATCTTGATGTACGTCTTGATTCAGAGTTAGTAGTGTCACAGCTTAATGGCTTGTATCGTGTTAGGGATCCAACATTATTACGGATATTCTTACATGTGAGATTGTTAGAACAACAATTTGACAACATAACATACATACATGTTCCAAGAATTTATAATCAAGTTGCTGACTCATATGCTAACTACGTGTTAGATTGCCATTTGTTTCATAGACATTAAGCTCATCACAAACATACATTTTTACACATGTAAATAAATAAACCGATCATCATAAAAGTTTTTCATAAAACATCCAAAATGTGATAATACATAGTGTCATAATACAAAAATGGGGCTTCTGAGCCACCAAAATATAAATACATGGTAGTACAAAATGTATCACTCCTTGGTATCTAAGCCTGGGGAGGAGAAGGGGGGTTTTGATCATGAAATGTCACCATGGCTCTAGATAGCCGTCAAAACAAAAGTACCCATGCCCGTGGCACACCCACCACCTAACGTTGCATGGCCTTCTTACCACCTAAGTTGTACTTAATGGTTTTTTATCAAGTGAGACTGGTGAAATGGACAAGGATAGCTTGTTCAAACTTCAGAGAACCTTCAGTATTGCTTCTGGGAAGCTTTGTTGTACTATATCACATGTTCATACCCCATGGGGGAATTGTAATAAATTTTCTAGCATGATAGTGTCTGTAAAAGACTCGGTCTCCTAGACTTTATTTGTCAATCAGATCAGCCCAGGGTGTTTTTTCCCTTGCTTATTATTGGTTGTTGAATAAACGACTGATAATTTCTGAGTTTTTCACTCCATACCTCCAAAGTTGGGGTGGTCGTCTTGGCATTTAGGCCTATTGAGGTTATTAGAGTCTATGTGTCAATGTATAAACATGCTAGACATAATGGTCGATTCATATGAACATGTCTAAGTCCCCCTAGGTTTTTTCAATTTTTTAAATTTTTCAGTGTTTTTTATTAAAATTTATTTTTTCCAAAACATAGCCTATTTTTTAATAGTTTAATTGGAAAAATTGATTTTCTAATAAAAGTGGGCCAAATAATCAGTTTCAGTCATGTAGGTGCTCATTTTCAAGATAAGAGCACCATGTAAACCCATGGACCCACTATTTCCTAGTTTTGAGTGATTTTCCATCACTCAGGTCAGAAAGCCCCAAAAATCAATTACTGATTATTTTAATTAATAAATTGAGGAATAATGGAGAAAATCTAGAATCATAGATCAGTGGATTCTCAGCCGATTTGATTGATAGATCTGACAAATCCTTGACTAAAGGAGGTGATCAAATTAGATCCAGAGTTGATCTTCAACATCCTTTATGGGTAATTTCACCCTCCCTCTCTCTTCCACACGTTTTTGGCTCATATGGATGATTTTTGGTAGATGCTTCAATCAATAGGTTGATGTGTCAGTCAGACCAGCCCCCCGATTGACAGTTGCACTCAATGAGACTCAGATCTGGCTCAGCTAGACATATATCAGGCATTGATGGACTCTCCTCTATCTGATTTGATCTATCTCCTTAGGATTTGTTCCCCCCTGGGATGGATCCCCTGGTTTTTGTATATATCCAGGCACAAGCTCCCTCTTCTAAGCTAGTTAGAGCTGGATTGAAGGGATTGCTATTGTAATTGTGTATTGATCATCATTTGTTGAAATAAAGAGAAGCTTTGGAGGCTCAATTGTGGAGTACCTTTCATGTGTGGATCATCATTATCATGCTGCATTTGAGGTGAAACTGCTATTTTTTCAATTTTTTGCACTTAACTATTGTCTGCCTGAATGGTTATTGGAATCATAGGGATAGATCATTGTAAGTAAGATTACTTACTTCTATTTTGTTGCATATGTTTGAATGAGCTAATACATGTATGCTAAATAATATTATTTACATGTTGTATCATCTACTTCTCATATGTATCTTCAGATTTAATAGTTCTGTTTGCAGGATTTGTTGTGTAGCTTACAGGTTTTCCGTGACTGGAAGATCTATGGTTCAGGTTTGATTCCATTGGTTTCCAATAGATATTGCTAATATCGTTCCCCTTGGTGCTTCACTACCAAGTTTCCTTTGCATATCTGCTTCAGCAACAAGCACTTCTCTTCTCCTTTTCCTCCTTTAAAAATCTTAAATTTTCTTCAAACTAGTTACTAGTAAGGAATCTTATTGCTCAGATCTATCTCATTAATAAAATTATGTATATATATAGTCATTAAGGTCCCTTCCTATGTCTATATCTCAGTTTAATTTTGCATATAAAGTTACATTTTAAGAGATCTAGCTAAACTTAACCTATTTTTGCAAGCATTTAAATGAAAATTTGTAGCTCGCTTTTAAGGTAGTTTATTTTTCTGTACATTAAAATTTCATATTCTACAATAAAATTTCATATATTATTGGATTCCCAAAATGCAAGCCAATATCTCAAGGAAATCCTGCTTTCCTTGGTTCCTTTTTTACCTTTTTAACTAGTTTTGACTTAGTTGTTTTTGGTTAAAAGTAAGCTGACCCAAAGGTGCTTTCAGAGTGATTTTGGGAATATTTTAGTCTAATATTATTGCTCTTTTTTGTCATGTGTGACAGAAAATAAATGAATCTTCTACTCGAAAGTGGCCTCGGGAGCGTTCAAATCCCCCCAAGGGTCTCCCATTTGACTAAAACCTTAATTTTTGCACTTTTTAAGCTCTTGATTTTACTCTGTATAAGGAATATTTTATATTGTAACTGCTTTTAATAAAAATAATTTTTGAATAGGCTCTTTCGAGCCCATTCCCCACCCCCCCTGGGGGGATTTGCGTCGGTGTCATATTTTTTACATTTTGTTCATCTCTTTTCAAACTAGTGTAGCTCTAATATGCAGGGTAGTATAATTTAATTCATTACCAATTTGATATTCCATATTTGATATTTCAAAGTAATCTTAGTACTTACCCCATGACTTCCCGATGGACCCGAAAGGGGAAAGAGATTCGTGGTAGGAATAATTAGAAAACCAGAATTATGTATCTGTTTTCTTTTCTATCATTTGTTTCTTTGGTTATTATAAAATTAACCCCTCCTTGATTCCCCAATTGAGATCCACTTGGATCAAAAGAGGTTCCTGGAGGGTTTTCTTTTTAATAGGAACACCCAATTTTAAACTTTACTAAAATTGACAAGACTCCGGTGTGTATGCTATGCACTTGGCTGTGGTTCATCTGATCATTCAAGCTGTATCAAAAGCATTTGAGTGACTATAATAATTAGGAATCACTCTCCCTAATTGACAAACCATCAGGTGAAAATCCAACACCTAGATCAAACCATTACGGTGGAAAAATACCCAAAGGAAGCGGGAACTTCCGGAAAGTGACCTCGGGGCACCGATCTTTGTCACACCCTAATAGGTGCATTATGAACAATAGCCCCATAGACTCCATTCATCCCACATATTCCTTGCGGGTAACCATGAAGGTTTAGTTTTGGACATACTCCAAGTGCTCTTGGGTATATCTGGAGTCCACCCCTTCGCCTAATTTTAATCAACTCACACCTCAAATTTAACTTAAAACGTACCAAGAGGCAATTGCAAAAAATTCACTCCAAGCACATGTAAGTACATAGATTCTTTTATTTTACTCCATTCTAAGGCATTGGTTATTTTCTTGCTTTATATATATATTGTGTCTCAGCATTGTGCTTTCGTGTGTTCATTTTTGTATCTTGTCATCATTGATTGTCTATAGTTAAATTTCAAACTCCTAAGTAACTCATTCAGTTTAACATCACCATACTAAGTAATTATCCTTAGTAACTTAATAGGGTCTACCCCCTTGGCTTTGTTAGGAGTTGAGCTTAAATGGAGGAGTTAAGAACAAGGTGACATCCTTGACTCGAGACTTACCCCCAAGGACACACCGAGTGGCTTGAATATCTATGCCATGTGACCCAAGTGTGTGAAAGGCAACAACATGCATCAGGCAGGTCCTCAACCTGTGCCATGGGTACCCTATGTGTTAGCCGCACGAAGTTGGTATGAATGCTTTGGAGCATCCGCTCTGCATCCACACCCATAATGTCATCTCCTCTTCCCCTCCGTCTATGATGAGGGAAGCCTTCAGGCCACTGTGGTCCTACATATGCATGCATATGATAGATCATGACTATGTATTGTCATGCAAAAACATGTCTTTTTGATTCCATATATCAAAAAACACAAAAAAATTAAATAACTCAAAAATTTTAAAAAGAGGGTTGGGATCCGTTACCAATGTCACCATATGCCGATCCTGGTGGTAGTGGCATGTCGAGGTCTCCCTGAAAATCTATCCCTACGTAGGGGTAATCATCAATGGAAACTATCTACCAGCGCCACCATGGAAATAAATTACCTGGATAGGGGTTGGACACCCTACCTCCACCCACTCTACCCATAGCATCTACCCAATGTAATTGTGTCATATCTCGAACCCCGTAAAGAGGAACGTCAAATATAGGGCTCAATCCTAGAACATGCTCAAAGAAAAATGTGCTCAGTATACTACTGAAACCAAAGTTTTGAACCTTACCCATCTTACAGTCGCTGAGATGTTTCTTCATGTTTCTCAAAAATGAAGTACTCCAATCGTAAACTGTGGACCTCATGCACTCCATTGCATAGAACATCAGGGGCTATGAGGCCTGGTGGAGTGAAGCTAGCCCTGCTATCCTATCGAGTGTTAGTAGTATGGCATTCTGACTCCTGACCTTCTCTGTGTCTAGATAACAGTACACTGCTATGTAATCATCTATGGTGAGGGAACCTTCGGGCCCATAAGAACGTAGGTTCACCACTTCCCCCCATCGGGACAGTCCAGTAATGAAGTATATGTCCTCCACTTCTATGGTGAGGGACATCCCATCAATCTGGAAAGACTCTGAGTCAGGATTCCAGTAGTCTACTAGCATCTGCAGCAGTCTTGGTTTGGCCCTTAAGCCACCAAGACACCAAAACTTGTAGAGCCCACATGCACAAAGAGCTTGTTGTGCTATTAGATCTCCCCATATTGCTTCTTCTACATCCTTGTGCTCACATTCCCTCCATTCTAGAACCATCCTGCATATTTAATTCAATTTTGGGTCATTATATGTCTTAGAAAAACTTGAACGCAGCCGCATATGCGACTATTTGCTAAACAACCGTGTATGTGCATGACTTTGAGGCCTTTTTCCGCGTATATCCAGCCCTATATGCGAAAAATTCCTCGATTTCCACATGGGCCGTGGCGCATACTTTAGGATGGCCTAGAATTCAAATTGGACCATGGAAAATTGAAAAATTTACATGTAAATGAAAGAGCAGGGCATAGGAAATTACTTGGAAAAAATGGTGTTAGATTTTGCCGGCTGGATCTCCTGGAATTTGCGTTTGAAGTTCTGAGCTCAATTGGGTAAAAATTTCAAATGTTATATAATGTTTTGAATTATTTACTATTTATAGAAATTTTTCAAATTTTTGAAAAGTTTTATCCCCTTTTCTATAGTTTTGGACCATTTCTAACCCTTTTGGACCGCTTTTTACTAATATATGATCTAGGAGACCGTTTTAAGCGCCATTTCGACCGTTGTTTTGACTCGTTCATGCCGATTTTAGGTATCATGTTTAAATTGGCATATAGGTTAGGTTTCACCCCCATTTGCATTTTGCATGACCTTATGATTGTTTCATTATAACCGTAGGTACGAACCCATTCTATCTTGTCACAGAACCTTCTTGATATTTTAGAAGTGGCATGATTTGAATGGTAGAGCTTAACCTTACCTGGGTACCCTAGTTAGCTCCTTATTTCCATTTGGTTCACATGCAGATAGTTTTTCTTTTAGGGTGTGGGAGTCTGTTGTATAGTATTGCCATGAGATTTTGCAAGAGCTTCATACTCCTCTTGATCTTTTGCTGGCCTGTTTCCTCAGGACTCCCTTATGTCAAGTTGTAATTGCATTATCATGAGCTTTGCCTACCTCATTGAGCCTTATGCCGGCTTCCTTGACTTTGAGTATCAACCATATAGCCTGAGCTTGTCTCATTTCTATCCACACAGAGCCATTTTATATATCCTTTGCATCTTGATTCCCTATTTTTACCAGGAGGGGACTTTCCCCTGAGTTTTGTTATCCTACACATGTGTCCTTGCATTGAGGATAGGTATGTTTCACTACTTGGAACTAGTTTTTTTTCCCATTTGACACTCGTCTCCTCCTAGTCTGTAACTTTAAAGCAATTTAATTCTTTTTCAATCTTTTCAAATACTTGAAAAAGTCCAAAAAAAAATTAAAAAACCAAAAAGTCAGACAAGAAAAGATGTTATATTTGGTAGCAGTCGAGTCATGTCGCCTTCGAACAGAGCACTGTATATCAAATACATTGGTTGGGTTAATAGTTTGACTTTAGGATTTGTACTCATTTATATGAGTTTATATCCACTGATTGGTTAATATTCCAATCCCTATGGATCCTTTGCCAATGCCTCCTGTGTCACAGAGATGTCCCAGTTTCGTATATCGAGTCTATGCTTCCTACATTCAGTCACCATTCGCCTTTATGCTCTTGTTCGAAGGAAGTTGATACATGAGTTGGTCATTCCTCAATTATCTTGACTTTGGACATAGGCCATTCTCGGTACAGTTACTGGTTCATGCACCTTATGATTGAATCCTATTAGTTTTTCATCAAATAAGCTAGCATTATGATCTTAGGATATTTTCACTGAGAGAATAACAAGCACAGCAGTAAAACATAAGCACATCACAAGAGACAAGAGAGACAAAGAGTTTTCCTTTGGGAAACCATAAATGAGAAAACCCTGCAACTTCCTTAGAGATAGAATCAACACCAAAACAGTAAGAGATCTCCCAAAACAGCAGTAGTCTTCTTCTTCTGTCTAGTCCCAGTATTTCCTTCTTCACTAGTGCACCACACTTGAGTGAGTGAATGATGTGTGTGATAAATAGAGAGTCTCACTCTCTATTTATATTCTTTCGTTCACTTGAAGTGCACTAAATCATGTCGGCCCAACTTAACAATTACTTACTAGAGCCTACATCTCTATGAGTGTATAATAACCCTAGTTCCCCACAACTTGTGGGGACTTTGCCTCCTCCGACCAATAGGAGGGTAACACAATGGTGGAGACTATTTCCCCTACTTACAATGACTCACCTAGGGTCGACTTCACTAGGATAGTCTAATAACCCAAGGGCCCCACAACTGTGGGGACTTTAACCCTTTACAAATAGGAGGGTTACCCACAATGACTTGACATGAATTTCTCATTATAGCAACTTCCATATCGGAATATCGGGGCATGACATGACTCAAATACATCCTGAAATAAACATTGGGTTACAATAGATAAGAAATACAAGTGAATACATTCCAAAGTTACAATTACATCAACACTCCCTATTAACTAGGAAGGTATTCTCTTGACACAATTTATCAGCACAAGTCTTCTTCTCTGTATCATCTAGGTCATCGTCATCTTCAAATTCATATTCATCTTCAATTCATCTTCATTTGTAAGTCATCTTCATTTGTAAGTCATCTTCATTGGATCTGGATCATCTCTCGATCTGGATCATCATGGAACATCATCACTGGATCTGGATCATCTCTTGATCTAGATCATCATGGAACATCATCACTGGATCTGTATCATCTCTCAATCTGGATCATCATGGAACATCATCACTGGATCTGGATCATCTCTCGATCTGGATCATCATCACTAGACTGGATCTAGATCATCACTCGATCTGGATCATCACTGCTGGATCATCATTACTGGATCTCGATCATCACTCGATCTATATCATCAGTGGTGCTATCTCATGATTCTTCTCATCACAGGAAGTTCTACAGAGCCAGTCCTTTTTCATACTAGATGTATCATCTCAGAGCTGGTCCTTTTTCATACCAGATGAGGTAGCTACTCATAGCTAGTCCTTTTTCATACTAGATGAGTCTTCCCAGAGCTAGTCCTTTTTCAAACTAGATGAGGCATCTACACAGAGCTAGTCCTTTTTCAAACTAGATGAGTCTTCCCAGAGCTATTCCTTTTTCAAACTAGATGAGGAATCTACACAGAGCTAGTCCTTTTTCAAACTAGATGATTCTTCCCAGAGCTAGTCCTTTTTCAAACTAGATGAGGCATCTAAACAGAGCTAGTCCTTTTTCAAACTAGATGAGTCTTCCCAGAGCTAGTCCTTTTCCAAACTAGATGAGGCATCTACACTGAGCTAGTCCTTTTTCATACCAGATGTGGCATCCACTCAAAGCTCGTCCTTTTTCAAAATAGATGAGTCTTCATAGAGCCAACCCTTTTTCATGTTGGATGTGGCATCCTAACAATGGAAGGAACCAATCCTCTCACCATGTCACTGCCCTTACATCGGACTTTCTCGTTGGAATGGCCAACACTCACATCTGACATGGAAGGAACTTAATCCTTTAGCCATGACAGAATGGTTTAGCCCTTACTTCTGATCAAGTGGCAACACATCCCTCTATCACATCAGAATGGCTACTCGATCTTGCACTGGGTGATCCTGGTAACTGACCAAGTGCCTCCATTCGTAGAATGGAAATTGCCCTTACATCTTTCCTACTCGACATAATGGCCAGCACTCATATCTGACATGGAAGGGAGCAACCCTATCACCATGAAAGAATGGCTCAGCCCTTATATCTGACCTACTCGTCAGAATGGCTATGGATCTCAGCACTCATATCTGACATGGAAGGAACCAATCCTCTCACCATGATAGAATGGCTTAGCCCTTACATCTGACCATGGAAGGAACTAATCCTCTCACCATGTCAGAATGGCTATGGGTCTCATCAATTTCTCTTGGAGGGAACCTTGATCTGGAGAACATCAAGTCTCTCCCGGAAGTACTCGAGCTTCAACCTAGCCAATGGCTTCATCAATACATCAGCTATTTGTTCCTCTGTCGCAACATACAGGAGCTTCACTGCTCCTCTCTGCACCATATCCATGATATAGTGATACTTGATGTCGATATGCTTTGACTTGTCATGGAACATTGGATTCTCTGACAACTTCACGCAACTCTGGTTGTCACAATGTATACAAGTAGCATCCAACTGGAGATCAAATATATCAGAAAATGGCTTCCGCAGCCATACTTCCTCACAACTAGCTGAACAAGCTATGACATACTTTGCTTCAGCTGTACTTAGTGCCACACATGATTGCTTCCTGCTAAACCAAGAGATCACACCTGATCCCATACTGAAGCAACAACCTGAAGCACTCTTCATGTCGATGGCACTGCCTACCCAATCTGAATCAACATAACCCTCTAGGTTAATCTTTTGATTCACATCATACTTGAGTTGATACTAAACTATAGCCCTGCATGCTTTGTAACCATCAAGTGAACATGTCTCAATGTGTTCACAGCAAAGCAAATATCTGGTCTCATGTTTGTCAGGTATATCAAGGAACCAATCATCTAACGACACATCGTAGCATCAACCGTCTCTAATGAAGTATCACTTAACAGCTTCAGGTTTGATGCCATAAGTGTGGTCATGCAGTCCATCATCCTGAACCTATTCAGGATCTCTACTGCATACTTCTGTTTTCCACACTTCCATGCCTAGAAAATAATGCATCGACACATAACAGGAGCATCACTGGTCTTCTGCCTTCAACCTTGAAGCAAAGGTTGTAATCCACTTTACTCTCAGTAAATCCTAGAGTCATCAATAATCTTCCCATCCTATCGTACCATGTCAAACCTCAATATATTCTATAGTCACTCCCTTTGAAGTGAAGCATCATACTCCCTCTGTCTTCTGTGCTCTATGCACTAAAAACATTATGTATTAGAGTGACAAGTAGCTTCCTATGCTACTAATATTCTATGTGACCATCTAGTGTATAGACTTGCATCTTCAACCTTGTAGCAAAGGTTAATATTTTCATCAGGCTCATCATGTATGTGTTTAAACTCTTATTGGCTGCAAATTTCTTTTCGTAGTCTAGGCCTTCTTTTCATGAGAAGCCTCATGCTATGAATCTTGCTTTGTATCCCATGATGTTTCCATATACTGCATGATGGAACTATGAACTTTTCTTCGGGTCTCAATACTGCGCTCTGACATCATTCTTCTTGAACAAGTCTTCCCTTTCTTCTTGGTGGCTGGAAGATTCTGCATCAATGATGTCACTGCACTCATCATATTATACTTTGTCTTTGAACTGTCATCACTTGTTCTTCGAAACAAGTCTTCATTCTTCTTTTCTTGTAGGCGATTATGTATGCGGTCTTTCCTACAAGTCAAATACAGTTGTATGGTTAGAAACATTTCATAAGGAATATTCATATTGGCATATTTTTATGCATAAATATATGATCATGCAACTACTTTAGCCAATACAACATTCATTCATATCTCACTGAAACTTTCTAGATGCCTTCCATCTCTACCAAGCCAACATTGAGATTGTGCACTAATCCAATATGTCAGGAAAGAGGTTTCATTCTAGATAAGTAGCAATGGAGAATTTGTATAGCACCATGAGCTACTTACCCATCACATGCATATTAGTATTATACTGTCATTAATGCAAACATCCTATCATGCATAATATATCAACTAAATATCAACAAATGCATGACAATTGAATACTTATCTTTATTTGTTTCGTGGGTAGATTCCTTCTTGAGCCTTCAGCTTCATCGTCTTATTAATTCATAATAGCATCGTTTCTTATTCAAGAGTTGAGTTCTTCATATTCCTCATTGCTTGAGGGATCGTCTTTGGATGGTAAGAGTTTGTTATTCAGTTGCTCTCATCTTCTCTTCTCTTCTTATGAGTCGAGCTTCTTCTTCTTTTCAGAGTCTGCTGAAAGTAATCACTTCCTTCTGGAACACATTCCTTGAATGAAGGAATTCCACGATCCTGGGAGGCCATTCAAGGTGGCCATCACCACTTCTGCATTCTTCACTTTTTCTTTTACCGCTTCAAGTTGTTCTTTGATTTGAGAGACTCTTATGACTGCATGGTCTCTACATTCTGGATCTTCACATTCTTCAACTAGTTTCTTAAGGTCATGTTCTGATTTCTGTTCTTCCCTTCAAATAGCTTGGTCAAGGAATCAACATCTTCAGTGTCTTTAAGGAAGACACTTGTGGTACAAGTTGATCCATGACTGAATCAACCATGATCTTCTTGGCCTTGACCAAGTTCTTTTTGTGAAAGGCTTCTAGCCTCATCTCCCTCTGAAACTAGAACCTCCATACTCATGTAGGTGTCCAATCCATTTTCTTTAGAGAGATCATATACTTCCAGGCTTGGAAGTTGTCAAATTCCCCAAGCTTGTCACCAATCTGATGTGATATATCATATTGAAATGATAACCTCAAATGGAAATAGCAAAGGATTATATCTTACCGATTTGAGGTGTCTGTCCTTGTCCCGGAGTTCGCTGATCTAGGGTTTGTCATAGAAATCCTAATTTTTAAAACTTGGAATCTTTAAGATCTGATTGAAAAAACATATATATCTCTTCAAATGGAGCTGTCCAATGTACTCCTTTTCTGAAAACAGTGGAGGGAAGATCCCAGAACAGGAAGCCCTAATTTTCCAATTTCTTCTGCAGAAATGCCTGTTACTGTTTCTATGATATCTCTGAAATTATTGATCCTCTGTGTCTGAAATTTTGCACTGAGGTAACCCCACATGTATCTGATATAAAAACGAAGGTTTCATCAGAATTTGTTTCACAATTTTGGATTTATGATCCTTTTCCCAAGGTGACCTGTTACAGGACTGTTCAGAACAACGAAGTTGTACGGAATTACACGTGTCACTGGTTCATCTTCTGAGCCTGATATTCGCACCAATGAGACTAAAGTCCGTGCCCTTTCTAGAAAATCTTCAGGAATTCCATTTGGACCTCTGTAGCCCAAGATATTGCAATTCTCCCCAGGTGTCCTATTTATGGATGATTTCTGGAAGAGGATGGAACCCTGACTTTGAGAGATCGTATCTCCTGGAATATAGCGAATATGAGGTGGAATTTTGGACACAATGTTATTCTATATTTTATCCTTGGACCCTACAATTTTCAGCTTCTGAGACTTCGCCAACCTTAGAATATAGTGACTGTACCAAAACGTATCAGTTTTAGTATTTAGGGTTTTTCAAGCTCGGGGTCAAACTAGGGTTTGACTTTCCCGGAGTTTCACCCAACCAAATTTCTTGATCCAGGTCTCTAACCTTCGGTTTTGATGAGGATAAAAATCCTATGCTGGTCTCACTCAAAAATTCCTCTTCTGTACAAAGCCCTAATTTTTGCACCGAAAACTGAAAATGCTCGAAATTGAAATCTGCTTCGACAGAAAGATGCACCCTTCAATGGAGAGTCATCCTAGCATACTTTTGCTAATAGATTGTGGAGAGAGACCCAAAAATTAAGAATCCCTAGCTTCTGTAGCTGTACAATGTCTTCTTCTCAGGTTAGCTCTGATACCATGTTAGTTTTTCATCAAATAAGCTAGCATTATGATCTTAGGATCTTTTCACTGAGAGAATAACAAGTAGAGCAATAAAACATAAGCACATCACAAGAGACAAGAGACACAAAGAGTTTTCCTCAGCGAAACCATAAAGGATAAAACCCCACAACTTCCTTAGAGATAGAATCAACACCAAAACAGTAAGAGATCTCCCAAAATAGCAGTAGTCTTCTTCTTCTGTCTAGTCCTAGTATTTCCTTCTTCACTAGTGCACCACACTTGAGTGAGTGAATGATGTGTGTGATAAATAGAGAGTCTCACTCTCTATTTATATTCTTTCTTTCGCTTTAAGTGCACTAAATCATGTCGGCCCAACTTAACAATTACTTACTAGAGCCTACATCTCTATGAGTGTATAATAACCCTAGTGCCCCACCACTTGTGGGGACTTTGCCTCCTCCGACCAATAGGAGGGTAACACAATGGTGGATACTATTTCCCCGACTTACAATGACTCACCTAGGGTCGAATTCACTAGGATAGTCTAATAACCCAAGGGCCCCACAACTATGGGGAATTTAACCCTTTACAAATAGGAGGGTTATCCACAATGACTTGACATGAATTTCTCATTATAGCAACTTCCATATCGGAACATCGGGGCATGACATAACTCAAATACATCCCGAAATAAACATCGGGTTACAATAGATAAGAAATACAACTGAATACATTTCGAAGTTACAACTACATCAACAAATCCTTCCACATTATATAGCTTTGCTAAGTACCTTGTGTTGGATGATGGCGGATGCCTTAATGCCCTCCTTCCAGTGGATTTCATCCCATCGAATTTAGATCATTTATTCTACTATAGGAATCTAGAGTCATTTTTGAGTTCCTTGAGACTTGCAGTTATCAGTGGCAGGTTCTCTTACCATCAATAGTTTTTGGGAATACATCAATGTCCCTTGATCGATGGATTCTCTCAAGTGTTTGAACTCAACACATTTATTCACACTTGTTAGTTTGCACTCTAGTACCTTGATTCCCATTTTCATTATCGGTGGGTGATCTCGCATCTGTTAATGGTATACATCAATGACCAGTAATCAGACGATGGACTACTATGTTCGGCCTCGACACCTCTATTCACATATTAGGACATGTACTCATAGCATTTGTGTAGAAGACCTTCCATATTGGTGGAATCTCTTATATGCTACCTCCTTGATTGTGCTAGTGTTCATGAGATTTCAACTCCCGTGACTTGATTCCAGTATATGTTAGACATTTCCAGCCATTATGGAGATCTTGATCCTTATATATCTTCAGCCTTCATGGAGATCACGATCCTTTGTATATCTTCATCATGGAGATTCTGATCTATTTATATTGTACATGGCGATAACCACATATCTCATATTGTATCATGCATATTCATGGCCATTGTACTCTTATGTATCCGGGACTGCTATATATATTTGATATTATGTGCAGATTTGTATCATTGTATAGTGTTGGTTGCATGGCTAGTTCTTCCACTGGGTTCTTCATCACTCCACTTCTGGGATGGAATTATAATGTATTTCGGCCATCGTATGACCCCCTTAACCTCACACATTAGGGGGCATCTGTTATAGCTGATTTTACCACACATGGTGAATCACACTGTTATGGCCTTCCCTATCCCTCTACAGACTCCTTAGACCCCATGGACCATTTTTGTAACTTTGATGCTTCCAATATCATCCATAAAAACATGCAAAAATTTCCATACGTGACTTTTAATCCCTTTCTCGCGTATATATATGGATTTGACCCCTAAAACTGCGTACATCAGGATGTGTGCAAAAGGCCAAATCCTTTTGGATTTTTCCTTGATGTGGATTTGAGTCACTTGTCTCCTAGCCTTCCATATTCCTTGATATTGCTTGGATTTGAACTTTCATTACCCCATTGAAGAGCTATATAAGGAACCTTTTTGATACATTGAAGGCATGAGGAATTGAGAGCAAGAGAACTATAGTCCATTGTTGCTAGATCTTATACCTGAGTCTGCATCCCTTTGTCCCTTGGAGCACTTTTGTGTTCTTCCCAAGATTTCCTTTTGCTTGTGAGATTGCTATCAAGAAATGTAGGATTGAAGTGGTGGAGGCCCAATTGGGGGACTCAGTTTCTCCGATTCGCAGACGTCTCGACAGAGGTTGTATTTATTGTAATCTTTGTTTTATATTAATGGAAATATCTTTTCCTATCCAATAATGTGTATCTGAATGAATATTTGATCCATGGATGATTTCAAATGCTTATATTTTATTGATTATATATGCTAGAGTAGAGCTAACACAATTATATATAGTATGCTTGTCTTGTTTATTGAATGTTGAGGAAGCAATTTATCAATTCAAGCTATAGTTGGAAAGCTCAACGGGGATCTACATCAACCATGCAGAATAAGGTATGAATAGAGATCCTTTAGTGTTATCTATTTGGTTTCTCTTGCATATAGGAAAGGATTGATTTCTGGAGTCAAGCTGTCTGTTGTGGTATCCCAAGCCATAGGAATTTCTCTCCGTAACAGTAGCCTACATTTTTCTTAGAGATAGTTATTTATTTTAGGTAAATGAAATGTATACTCTTAATATACACTCATTGCAGTTGTGCATGGACTATATGTTGAGTATTTTCAGACTTATATGCTAATTTTTATTATTTATCGAAATAACATATGTACCAAAAATGGTGCCTTATTGACACATGTTTTTTTCGTCTCATTTTATCTCAAATGTGACTCTTATCAAAAAAACAAAAAGCACCCTTTTGAAGAAGACACTTCTAGGAACAACCTTGTGATTTAAAAAAAAAAATTGGCTTCGTCTTCGAGATGATATTGAATTTTCATTGTCCCTGATTTTTAAGTCACTAATGTTTTTAATGATAGATTTTAGAAACAAATAGTAAAAAATAGAAATCCTAAATGAAATTAAACTATATATATATACAATGAGAAAGTAGATTGAGTGATGAATTTACGGGTATAAACTCTGAATGGTAATTCTCATTTTTTGCAATGTTTCAACCTTGCTAAAGTTAGATATTTATGAAAACTATAGAAATGGTGCTGGAAATGTTGACTAAAAACTCTCCACCGAGAGATTTAAAATATCTCAAGCAAGAGTTATTTTCGCTTAAAATATAAACCAGAGTTAAGCAAATCTCTTGGCTAGAATTTGTTTTAAATTCTTGGATGAAAACTTAAAAGATATCTTGGCCAAGAGTTTTGTCACATAATGCTTCAAGAATCTTTTAGGAGTTGATCCTGTGATTCTGATAGGATTCCACAGCTTTTCGGCCGAGAGGTGTATATATAGGCTCTCATCCGAGATAGTTTTCATCAAACTCTCAATTGGTAATTGTTAATATGTTTTTTAGCTGATAGTTTGCTGAGCATTTTTCATCCAAGAGTTTGCAGAGCGTTTTTCAGTTGAGAGTTGGCAGATCGGTTTTTAGCCTAGAGTTTTAAAATTTCTTGTTCAGCCGAGAGTTTTCATATCTATATTGCAGCTACGAGTTCACATATCAGAGTTTTCAGATATATTGATATTTTTCATTATCCAAGTTCTTCGGGCGACAAAATATTTTATTTTATCAAGGTATTTTCTTTAACCCCTATTTTGGCAGGCTCCTATTTTTTTCATCATACACCTATTGTGAAAACTAAGACTATGGGGAGATATCCTTCTTGACAAGATAGAGCATGGTAGTTTCAGATTATTTTTATCATTCACCCATTAGGTATGAAAATCATTTTCTCAATCCCACCTAATCCATTTTCTCAACACTCAGTCATTTTCATGAATTTCTAAAAAGTTTATGCTGAAACCCTATTTTGAGAGATCCATAACTTCTTCCTCAAGAACCTTCAAGTCGAGCTGAAGATGTGGATAGGTAGAAAAAACACCCATATACAAAATTACCATATGGTGTGGTAATTTTCTTCATCCCACAAGATATAGTGGGCATTTTCCTGATGCCACTTAGGTAAATTGTCTACTTTGGTGTAAAAGCAACTTGAACCCCTATTTTGGCAGGCTGTTAATTTTGTCATCAAACACCTTCTATGAAAACTAAGACTATGGAGAGATATCCTTCTTGATAAGTTAGAGTATGGTAGTTTCATATTATTTTTATCATTCACCCATTAGGTACTAAAATCATTTTCTCAAGTCCACTTGAGCCAATTTTCCAACACTAGTCATTTTCAGGACTTTCTCCAAAGTTTATCATGAACCCTATTTTGGTAGATCCATAACTTCTTCCTCAAGCACTTTGAAGTCGATATGAAGATTTGGACAAGTAGAAAGAATACCCATCTGCATAATGACCATATGGTGTGATAATTTTCTTCAACCCACAAGCTATGGTAGGCATTTCCTTGAGGCCACTTAGGCAAATTTACTACTTTGGTTTAAAAGCAACTTGAACCCCTATTTTGGCAGGCTGTTAATTTTGTCATCAAACACCTTCTGTGAAAACTAAGACTATGGAGAGATATCCTTCTTAACAATCTAGATCATGGTAGTTTCAAATTATTTTTATCATTCACCAATTAGGTATGTGGGGCATTTTCCCAAGGCCACCTAAGCTAGTTTCCCAACACTTAGTCATTTTTAGGACTTTCTCAAAAATTTATATTGAAACCCTATTTTGGAACATCCATAATATTTTCATCAGACGTGCTTAATACAAATTGAGATGATGTTTAGGTATAAAAATCAATAGAGTACAGCTTGACCATATGCTATGGAATTTTACTTTAATCTATGATTTATGGCAGTCATTTTCTTGAGACTACTTCTCGGTAATTTTACTTTCTCTGGTGCAAAACCTTGTTTTCAAAGACGTATAAGTTCATCCTTAGAAGCGATTAAGGAAACATGAGACCATGAATATATATCCACTTCAACAAGCTATAGCATGTTATCATGGTGTGGGAATGTTATTCAAACCCTTAGTTATGGAGGGCATTCTATTAGAGTAGTTTTGACTCATTTTTCCATACTCAGTCAATTTCCAAAGTTTTGAGAAACTTGCAATTCATCTTCCAGAATGATGTCAGGTTTCAAAACTAACTTAATGATAGCACCAGGACACAATCATGTATCTTGCCAGCCTCATGACACATGCCACATCATCATACTTTCCATGTCATCAAGTTTCCTAAATGTCATTCAAATTTGTCATTCACTGAGTTTTTCCCTGCGAGATCATGTCCTTGCTTATTCATTTGTCATTACTAAACTCCTTTGACATCAATGAAAACCACATTCAACAATTTGGTAATTTTTTTTGTACAGTAGTGCTTAGCATATTACTCTTGTTGGGTCTTGATGTTATCTTTTTTTCAATGTATGTATTTAACTCTCAATTCTCATATCTTTTCATGCATTGGATTTTAGGTTTTAATTCCTTCAACATGGAAAATCAAAGGAATCGTGAAAGAAAATATGATCGCACCAGAACTGATGAAGAGGCAAGGAAAGAGATAAAGCATGAAAACATGAGAAAGTTAAGAGAAAAAAGAGCAATGGAAAGAAATGTGAAGGAACTTGGAGGTGATGAAGAAATGAAAAATGTGAACCTCGCACATGGTGGTGATGAAGGAATGTAGATTGTCGAGGAACACATTGATGAAAGAAATGAAGAACATGGAGGTTACAAGGACATGACAAATGT
>LPNX010598797.1:26737-204321 GCA_001517045.1 Pseudotsuga menziesii | reverse complement strand
TATTTATTTTTATGTAGGGTCGATATCCAACATACAACGTCCTACAACACTTACCAATTCATGGAGATTAATTAGAAGTTGCAACAATATCGTCATTGATGATACAATTTTGGAGAATATGGATTCAAGTAAAATTGAAGAAATGGGACCTCCGATGTATGATCATACAACTCGTTATAGAGTAAAAATGATAGTCAAAGAATATTTTGAAGGTATTTCTGTCATAGAACAAGCTCAATTGTTAAATAATTTGTTAAAGCGAAAATATCTAAGAAATGTAATGACATTATTGGGCATTAAAAATGTCAAAGAGGCTAAATCAAATGAGAATGTATCACAAAATATGACATTGATCATTGCATCACTTGCAAAAAACGATCTCAAAATTACATGGTTGCTCGTAAATCTATTCTAACAGGGTTCATGGCAAAAAACACTGTAAACAGTCAGTTGTTGTCTACTACTGCAAGAATGTTAAAAACATCAAGAAATTTTTTATGGAAGCATAAAAGTGTTAGGGTTCAATTTGATGAGGGTGATGAAGTTGAATGTTGGGGTGTTATCTGTAAGCAACCTTATCAATATAGACTTCCAGATAATGTGAGAGATAGGGTGAAATAGTTTTGGCATTTAAAATCTCGTGTCTTACCAAATGAAAAGGATGTTGTGTGACATCGTATATCGAAAGGAAACTATGAAAATCATGCCAAACAAATAACAAAAATCACTCAAGTGGAAATGTTCAAAACTTTTATGGAGAGTAGTGTTGATGCGAAGATTGTCCTTAGCACATTTGTGAAGCTTAAACCATAGTATGTTAGGCCCATCATTGTTCATGACACATGTTGTTGTCGATACCATGTAGAATTTGAATTATATTATGAGACATTTCTATATTTTGGCATGTAGTGCTAAACAAATAACCCCCCTCCTACGATTGTTCGTGAATTTGTATCTAAAATAGAATGTGCGCGAGAGAATGATCAAGAATTATATAAGAAACAATGCATTGGAGGTAAAAAATGTGAGGAATGTTCTCATTTGGCCCTTTCAATGCTAACTACTACATTGATGCAAACGATCCTCAAATATCAAATCACATTGTGAAATGGAAGAGATACGAATATGTTGATTATAATCCTATTACAGATTCAACAGCAACATCAAGAAAGATTAATTTAGTTAAAAGTGATATCTCTTTGACAGATTTTATGAATTTGTTCAAGGATAAAATATATAAATATCAATCCCTCTCACTCAGAATGATGGGAGGAATTACAGTTCAAGCAATCATGAGATGTATTTGGAAAAGGAACAATATTATCCATTGTCAATTTTGCTAAAAATTACACTTTCACTCCGCAAAGGGAGATACAGAGTGAGTATTATCATTCAGATCATGTATCTATACTTGTTCATATTATTTATAGACATGCAGAGCTTGATGTTGATGGTTTTGATAGCAATGAAAATAATTGTGAAGTGATTAAGGAGTATCATTTCTACATCAGTGGTGATTGTACACGTGATACATGTTTTGTCCAGCACTTTTTGGTATGCTTTATAAAGAATTTGTTATACTGAAATCTCGTCACCCTAATGTTATGAGATAGGTATTCCCTTGATTGTTCCAATCCCTCAAAGTTTTCCCTAGAGAATGAAGGTTCAAATTAACCCCTTGCAATTTTTCCTTGTGTTGAGTTGGTAACGCTCCTCTCCCATTGACAAAAAGCATTACCTAAGTCAGCACCACTCCTGATACATGAGAAAAGAGAGTTGCCACCTCTCGTTCCCTTACTGCAAGAAGCAGAGCCCCCTTAGCACCACATGTTTGCTTCATTGGAAGAGAGGTGCTTGAGTTTTGGAGGAAAACAAGAGAAGCTTCGAGAGGATTCTTGAAGCTGACCTACGTGGAGCCTCATCTGTATTGTTTAGGACAAGCTAGAGCTCAAGATCCTCCCTTTTAGGATCCTATCTCCACCTCACCCATGAGATCCTCAACCATACCTATCCTCCCATTCCTTTAAATATTGTCTCACCCCCCATGGGAAAAGGGAGGAAGAATTGTGTTTCATACCCAAACTTTATCAAAATCATTCTTGAGTCTTTGGAGGCAAGGTGAAGTTACAGGAAACGAGCCATTGGAAGGAACTCTCAACACCAAGGCATGAAGGTTGTAGTCTCTCCAATCATTTATTAATAAAGAATGTATGTTCTTTCCCATATGTATGTATTGCTTGATTCCTTGGTCACAATCATAGATCTAGTTGATTATATTGTATGCTATCATGTTTTCTTTGTTGTCTTCCATATTTTACAGGTTCTTTTGCAATAAGATTCAAGGATAGCGAGGACAACCATTGAGAGAAGAATCATGGCATTCCATTCAAGTGATTAACCATATCTAGGGAGAGTCTAGAATTCTGTGTTTGTTTTTTGTTCTAGATCTGAACCATTTAGACTAGGGAACCAACTCTTGTCCACAGGAGGTGTGTATTTCCATCTAACAAAATTGGCGACTCTGTTGGGGATCTACTACGAATTCTGGATCATTCGTAAGTTGAAACCTCCACCTTCGTTTTCAATTTCTAGATCTACTTTTCCATTTATAGATCTGTAGATTTGCTTTGAATTTTATTGTTTTGCCTCTGTCTGCATTTGGATATTCATATTTTTTCTTCGCTAGGTTTTTTGCTGATTGTTTGGGTTCATTTTTTAGTCTGCAACTTCCTTTTCTATTTCCATTTTAATTTTCAAATCTCCATCTCAGGCACCGCTCTTGATTTGTGTTATAAGTGTGGCTCTGGAGCTATCACTGCTCTTCCTCTGTGTTAAAGAAGTGGTTCTACCTCCCTTTCTCTGTGTCCAAAAAGCAGTGTTGGACCTGGTAATGCCCTGGTGTGAACCTACTGTAAGCGGTGCCACCACTGTGTTCCTATGTGCAAGAAGCAGTGCTCAGGATGGTCACGCCTTGTTCAACACCTGTAGAAGCGGTGCCAAGTATTCTTCTTAGCGCTATTTGGTGTTTGATTCTTAAATGCCTCTTTCGGTATCTGAGATGCATGCTTTAGATTGTTACACTTGTGTGTTGAACTCTACATTTCATTTTTGAACAGAAAACTCAATCAAAAATAAAAAAATTTAGATAAAAAAGCGAGCCAAAAAATTTTCTCAGGGGCTCACGCCTCCAAACCCACAAAGAACCCTCAAGCCATGGGGGAGAAGGCCCCCCCTTCGAACACCCCTTGAGCGTGTATGAATTCATATGTATTTTCAAGAATTTTGATTGATGTTTCTCTTTTAAAGCTTCATGGTTGCCTTTGAATAGAACTTGCTTTTGTTGGATCTCTAATTTTTGTCTTCTTTGATAGAACAAGAAAAGATTCATTTCACTTTTTCTTCATTTGTTATACATGATTTTTGTATGTTTTTTCCATTTTTCATAAAGTTGTGGAAAATTCCATATGAAATTTATTGTATAATTTTATGATTAGTTCATTCTATCTTTAGTTGAAAATATGAACATTTTTGTATAAAAGTTGTAATTATCTTTTCTTGCTTTTCATTAGAGATCTCACTTCTTTTTCAGTTCAAAAGAGAATATTTTGTTTGTTTCAATTAGGAAAGGACCATATAAGCAAGTGTATTTTATTTTTGTATGGGATTTATTCTATGTTTCAAATGAATTGAACCTCTCTCTCCCTTCCTTAAGTAGGGCATACCTTTAAAGTGAAAGTCAAAATTTTGCACTATCATACTACATGGTTTTACTTTTATGTCCTCACCTCATGCATTCACCTAACCATTCAAGATAAAATTAAGTGCTAGCTTAGGTTTAAAATTTTTAGAAATTTGTGTGATAGGTTAAAAACGTGTTCGGGTGTCGTTAAACGTAGGAACTGTCGTTATTTGTCCACACTACATCCCAGGACTTGCACGGTTCTTCCATGTACCATTGATATATCAAACAGCCTTTCATGTACCCATGAGGTATATAGAAAGGTACTTCAGATACTCGATTGTATATAGGAAGGCCCCTTGTGAACGATTGTGCATTAGACATCACTAGTACCAATTTGAGCTCCCACGTCCCTTGTGTCTATCAAGAGACACTTTTAGGAATCCTGAGACCATCTGAGTTAGGCCTTTGGTCGTCTTGGCATCACACTAGTTGTGATAGTTTGAAAATCTTGTGAGGTTCCAGACCTTTAATCCACTCCTCTCACATATTTTTCTTTCTTCTTTAGTTTGAGTAGCACTTGTTGTCTGTATAGTTAGGATTTTTTAGAAGAGAGAGATAGTTTTTCTACATAGTTATGGCTTCACCTTCTAGGACTACCAACCAAGATACTCCTTTACCAAGCATGTATTTTGTATTCCCTCCATATGGGGATGTTGGTCCTCCTCTCATGGGTACGTTAAGCCTTTTTGGATTGACTATTGGATTACCTGTTTGGTTATTCTCCAGTCCAATTATCCCATGTACCCTAATTTCTTCTGATCCTAATCCTTCATCGCAAGAGCATCAACCTCATGTTGATCCCTCTCCTTCTTCACCAGATGTGTCTTCTCCCATTTCTCCCTCTTCGCCTATTGAAAGTTGTAGTACTAGTAGTCGGGCGGATAAGAAGAATAAGAAAAGGAAGATTAAGAAGAAGAAAAAAAACAAAAAACCAAGTCTCAACCAATAACTTCTCCTAGTGCGGAGAGTGTTGATCTGCACACCCCAAGATTGCATAAGCCTAAATTCCCTTGTAGGCTTTGCAAAGGTGATCACCTTCTGAAATATTGTCATGGTTTGGTCCTAGTTTTAGAAGAGTGGTCTAAAGTTTCTTGAAAAGATATTTCATTAACATCTAGTCATCATGCTTATGATCCCCCCTCAACCAGTGACTCTCTAGTTAAGAGTTAGAAGGGTAAAGTAAAAAATCCTTGCTTTTTTTGTATGGACATGCACTTTACTTACCTTTGTCCTCACATGGATGAAGCTTCTAAGTTGTTGGAATATATTATTATTTTTCATCAACGGCTTCCAATAGGTTATCGTAAGTTGTCACTTGACATCCCATTGGTTGATAAAGTGGTCGATCCAGTTCTAAGCTTGGTTGATCCCACTCTTCCTTTGAAGAGTGAAGTTGAAGTGGTCAATTTGGTTTCATTTGTAGTTGATCCCACTCTTCCTTTGAAGGGTGAATTTAAAGTGGTTGATTCGGTTTCACGGCGAGGTTGATCCCACTCTTCCTATTAAGAGTGAATTCCAAGTAGTTAATCCAGATTCATCTGTGATTGATCCCATTCTTCCTTTGAAGAGTGAATTTAAAGTGGTCAAGTCGATGTCATCTCCACCCAATCCCACTCTTTCATCAGAGAGTGTTAAGACTGAAGTAGTTGCTTTAACCAAATCTTCGTCAAGTTGCTCTTCTCTTATAGTAGAGAATGAACTAAAACCTGCTGAAGTTTTCATGCTTCGTTCTGATTGTTCTTGACAAGAGAAAATTTTGTCTCTTTCGACAGAACCCTCTCCAAGTACTGAGGTTATTTCCTTTGACCAGAGTAACCTAACAGACTCTCATCTTCATTTGAGTGTTCCTTTCTAGATAGTTGTGAATGTTACTACTAGGTGGATGCTTCGCACTATTGTTGACGAAGGGGCTTCTATTAGTATTCTATCCTAAACTACTTGGAAAGCTTTAGGTTCACCTCTGCTTGTGCCATCCATCGATCAGATACTATATTTTAATCAATGACCTACTGCACCTTTAGGGACCCTTCCTTATTTTCCTATTGCATTAGGAGGTAAAACTGTCTGTATTGATGTTATGGTGGTCCAAGTTCCTTTATATTTCAATATACTCCTTGGACATGATTATGTTTATGCCATGAAGGCTGTAGTTTCCACACTCTTTAGAGCTATGCATTTTACCCATGATGGGAATATTGTGACCATTGATCATCTTTCCTTTGTTGCACCTAACCATTGCATTACTCCTAGTGATCAAACTTCCCTGAATGTGTTGCATGTTCTTGTGGTTCCTTCCCCTTCTTCTAGTTAGCTTCTTCCCATCATAGGTAAAGTGGGGGGCATGGCTCTAGTCTATGGAAGTTTTACTGGAGTTAAGCTGCTAGATTTTATGTAATGGGGGCAACCTACCAACCTATGGATATCATGTTGGGTAAGAGCAGGTTACGAGCACAGTTCTTTTTATGTGTAAAGCTCATTAAAAAATGAAACAGCTACCCCCGAGCATAGGTTCTATTCTGTGTCAAGATCACTAAAAAATGAAATAGATACCCCCGAGCATAGTTCTTATTCTATGTCAAGCTCGTTAAAAAATGAAACAAGTTGGTGAGCATAGTTCTTTTTCTATGTCAAGCTTGTTAAAAAATGAAACAGATGCTTATGAGAAAAAATCCCATTCTATTTCAAGCTCGTTAAAAAATGAAATGGATCTCTTCAAGCATAGTTTACCTTTTGGTTTCAATCTTGCATAAAAATAAAACCATTCCCAATCATAGTTCATTTTCTATTTCAAGTTCGTTAAAAAATGAAGTAGGTTTCCTTAAGCATAGTTTACCTTTTGGTTTCAAGCTTGCAAAAAAATGAAACCATGTTCCAATCAAAATTACCTTATGTTTCAAGCTTGTGTAAAAATAAAAAAAATATCCTTCCCTTGAGTCGAGTCTTCCCTTTAGTGTTAGAACTTGAACCTTCTTTTCACCTGCCTGATTCTTGTTTTTCCTACCACCCTAGTGAACATTTTCACATTAGTAACCAATTTTTTAGGTTGGGTATGTAAGAAGAATCGATAGACAAAACTAAGCTTGGGGGGAATGTTGAACCCCTATTAACCATGCTAGGGGTAATATTTGCTAGCAATCATGCTAGGGGAAAGATTCCAACCTCTGTATATCATGTTAATAGGATTTTTCAGGCATAGTTTACCCATTGGTTTCGAGGTTCTGTACAAATGAAACCAATCTTTGAGCATTCTTTCAACTGATCTTCGAGCTCGTTAAAAACAGTAAGATGGTGTTGATCTTACTTTTCATTTTTCACGCTCTGGTTAAAACATGAAAAGTCATTTGAGATTAGTTTATTACTTTTTCATGCTCTAGATTCAAACATGAAGAAGGTTAATAGAGTCCTCTTCAAGATTTTTTTGGACTCTTAAAATGTGAAAAGATATTTGAGTACTTATCTTCTTCATACTCATAAAAGTATTTGAATAGTAGTCTCTTCAACGGTAGGTTATCTCTTTTTCGGTTCGGATGGACTATTTATGAAAAAGGAACACTCTAGCCAATCATGACTAGAAGACTTCTCTAAGGTATTATTTTATACTTTTCAGGCCTTAGGGACTAAATCATACGAAAAATGACCCTTTGGAGTTTTCTTTAGTTTGTTCAGACTCTCTAAACATGAACTACACCGAGTTTTCTTTCATTGGACTCGTTAAATTAAACATTGAAAGACCTGTTTTTGGGAACAAACCCCTCCTTTCTTAGGTTCATAAAACATATGAGTTTGGACTCATTTCTTGATGAGGTACAACGAGTGTTTGTTACCCTCTTTGAACTCGTAAAAAAGAAAAGAGGCACTCATCAATCATGATGGCGAAATTAAGGGAAAGGGAAAATTGTTTTCACTAATGACAGTTTGTAGTCACCTTTGAACATGGCACTTGTCTACATTTCATTCAGTCAATTGGGTATTCATATTGTTTCCAAGTCTCTCAAAAATTGCATTGTCCGTTGTCACATTGTGTTCCGCCTCATCAAGTCAATGTTGCCAAGTCTTCGGTCGTGTTACCTTATGTTTAAAAGGGAAACTATTTTGAGAGTTTACACCCGCAATCAAAACAAAAATTTTGAGTCAGTTACTTTTGAGTGAGTCCTATGGTTACATCATACTTAAAATTCCAGAACTATGTTCCAAGTTTCATGTTGTTGATGTGGGATTCATCATGGCCCTCCTTCAACGAGAATATTCCTGTTTACATTAGCTCATCATCGAGGAATTAGTCTTAGAAACAAGTTTAGTACCTTGAGATTTGTATGCCTTAATGACAGATTCTCTCACTATCGACAAAGGTTCACATCATTGGCCTTTTGTCGAAAGACTTTGCTGGGTGTTCGACATGAAAACATATATTCACACTTAATAGATTGTACTAGAGTACCTTGGTAGTCATTGACATCAATGGTGATCTCCCTCACACTTGTTAATGGTTCACATAATTGATCAGTAATCAAGTGGTTTCTACCATGTTCAACTTCAGATCATTGTAATCACATGGATAGAATTGTACTTTGTGGAAGAAGAGACAAAGACCCTGGGTATTTGTTAAGTGCTCATTGCTTTCCCCAGGTTGCAATGGACTATTTGTATGAGTCCTAGCATGGATCCACATTTCTATGTTTGTGGTTGTGCTCATATTTGCGTCTATATGACATAAATTTACATTGTATTTCTGGTAGCTATGTCCAAATTTGATTCTTCTTCACATGGATCTACCCTGTATTTTAGTAGCCATGAATTTTTTGTATCTCACATGGATCTGTGTTGTATTGGTCGGCAGCCATGTTGTGAGTCATTTGGGACATGTATCAAAATGTGCTGCAGAGAGTTTGTGATGTTTGATAAGTTCCGACCTTTGGACCTTTTCCTTGACACTATACCTTGTTCTTTCAAAGTATATTTCCCGTCGTTTCCATCTAGCCATTATACTTTGGGGGGCATCTCTATTATACCGAAATATCGTCACCATCATGTTATGAGATAGGTATTCCCTTGATTGATCCAATCCCTCAATTTTTTCCCTAGAGAAATGAAGGTTCAAATTAACCCCCTACAATTTCTCCTTATGTTGAGCTGGTAACGCTCCTCTCCCATTGACAAAAATCATTACCCAAGTCAGCACCGCTCCTGATACATGAGAAAAGAGAGGTGCCACTGCTCCTACCCCATGCAAGAAGCGGTGCCCCCTTATCACCACATGTTTGCTTCATTGGAAGAGCGGTGCTTGAGGATTGAAGGAAAAAAAGAGAAGTTTCAAGAGGATTCTCAAAGCTGACCTCTGTGGAGCCTCATCCCTATGGTTTAGGACCATCTGGAGCTTGAGATCCTCCCTTTTAGGATCCTATCTTCATCTCACCCATGAGATCCTCAACCATACCTACAGTAGGGATTTCTCCCTTGCTAAAGGGCATGAATGTCTACCTTTAGTATATAGCATGGAAGGATAGGCTCCTGGTGGTGAATACAAAGAAAAATAAACAAATAGAACAGAAAAACAAAATGAAATGAAAGAAAAATGAAACCCCTATGCAAACAAGGTTAGGGTTTAGCTGCAATAAGCTGCAAGAACATGTTAGAAAACTTGCAAACAAACAATGGAAACCTGAAAGCAAAGACGGGTTAGAGAAAATTAAGTAAACAAGACAAAACAAACATTATACCTTCACTTGGTGGAATGGGCCACCATGCCCTTGCTTGGAGAAGCACCTCTCTCTCTTGGCAATGGGGGAGCTATGGCTCAATAGGAGGATGGATGAGAGGGAGTGTGGGTGGCTTGAGAGACAAATGGTCTTAAGGCATCCACTCAGGCAGCATAACAACATGCAACGGAGAAGTGATTCGAGAGTGTCCCCCACCCCTCTATTTATAGCTTTTTGGGGTTTTTTTAGGGTTTTAAGCACCTGGTTTGGGCTTTTAGCCCCTTCCACCCTAGCTTTAGATCCTTTTGGGGTTTTAAGCTCCTTTGAGGGGTTTTAGCCCCTTTTTGGAGGCTTTAGCCACTATGAGAGTTATTTTGGATTTTTAGGGGATTTTAATCCCTTTTGCTCATTCTTAAGCCTTTTTGAGGGTGTGGGGGTCCAACAAGGTGAAATGAGGGTCGTGCATGGGTGTCCTTGGGTGGTGTAGACCATGTAGAGCTGAGTGAGGTATTTTTTGGGTTAACAGATTGACCCCTGATGTGTGAGAGTAGGAGCTCATCGTATGGCCGATAGACATCATAGGATATTCTACAGAGAGGTGGTGCTTCCTAGGATGGGGCATGGTGGATTTTGGTTTTTGTATTAATATGGTTCCCATCAATAGGTGAGATACAAATAATGTGTGACATGTATATGGATGAGGTGGGCATCCCCATGCTCGTAACAATGTCAAAGGAATAATGCGATCTATACTCTATAATACAAGAGTCGATCATGTAAAATTGATGATATAATAATGGTTGACCCAATAAGAGGATGAATACAATACTGATATGAAGAAATGCTATATTGGACCCATGGAATTCTCATGGAATTCTATATATTCATGACTGATATCCTGCTGGATATGGAATGCTACATAGCTATATGGACTCACTGATGGAAAGTAAGAGTCCCTGTGGTACAAGTATGCTGCATCAATCATAAATCTATATAGAAGCACTGTTGGGGCTTCTGAACACTATCTCCAACACAACCCAAAAATCACAAGGGACATAAACATATTTAGGTCCCTTGAATAGACTCATCAATGTGCTAGAGTCAGGTGACATTCGAGGTCTTCGACCAAATACTACAAGGACCAATACCCTGTACGAATCTCAATGGTGGGATGATGTAGTTGGAGTCAAGCACGTGAGAAACAACAATCTCGAGAGGAACTAAGAACTCCTCTCAAGTGGTCCAAGGAACTCATCAATGAGGTTAATGAAACCAAAATACAGGGACCTCTAGGTCTATCCTCTGGAATACATGTTTTGTCGTCGATAGAGGGAGACCTACCCATGGTCAAGGCAGTGGTGCTTCCTTGACTAGAAGCGCGAGGGAGATAACTGAAAGATGTGAGACAATCTATGGGTTGAACCATTGAATTGGGGGGGGGGGGGGGGAAGGAGTTGAACAGGGGCAGAGGGAGTGTAGTAGACTCAAACTTCCTTTGTTCAGAGTATGACGGCAGGGCAGACCAAGCAGTAAATGAAACTGACTCATGGGAAAGAGATCATAGCTGTAATGCTGGGAATGTCACTACAGATGGGAAATACTTGGGGGAGGTATACACTTTTGATATGGATGGGATACAAGGAAGACACATTGCAAAGTACTCTAAACAAAGGAGACCCAAAGTGGGAATGATGCCAGACTGTTATCTGTGGGGTGGTGTCTAAAGACACCATTTTGGTATGATCTCATGGATTTTTGGCAAGCCTGAGAAAGTAAATGCTCGATGGTGCTTTCAATTTTAGAGAGTCTGAAAGCATGAAGAATACTCCAGTGGGGGATATTTTTCATTGGTAGTCTCCTATGCCTGAAAAAGGATAAAAGTATACATATGAGAGATTTCCCATCCTGTAGGGGATGAGAGACTTCTTTACTATTGGTAGTCCAATCAGGCCATAAAAGGTTAAACCTATACTGACTAGACAGCCATTCAGATACTTTTATGAGCATGAAAAAAACCAAGTTTGCTTGGCAATCTTTTCTTGATGAGAAGGATGGAAAAGAGCTTAATCAAAACCCATGGTGAGCTTTTTCATAAAGTTCGGCCCGTCTTCCTGAGAAAGCATAAAAGTATGCAGAGAGGAACAGTCTTGGCTTGAATGTGCCAAGATGGTTCTTTTCATTTTATGGTCTAGATAGTCCGCAAAATGAGATAAACGAGATGATGTAGACGCCCTTTCCTATACTTTAACTGTTAGGATTATTAATCCTCCCTTGTCCAAATTTGGTCATATGTCTAAATCAAGAGTCATGTCTAAATCGGGAGTCCATCCACTCTATTTATAGTCATTACCACCATTGGGTCCACTTAGCCTAATTGGGGCACATGTTTCAATTACTAAAGTGTGGAGAACACTAATTGAGGATTACTGCCACTAATTGCACTTAATTGCATCAGTTTAGGAGCCTCCTAGACCAATCCCTACAATTTAGGAGCCATTCGAAGTGTCGAAACCAACAAAGGTCAGTTAAGTTCAGTTAATAACTAGTCAAGCTAAGTTAGTAGTCAGTTACATTGAGTTCTAGTCCTCTACATTCAGTTAGCGCAAGGTTTACATGAATGCACTCAGGAGGGGCACATTTCTCACCTACCACAGTTAGTTAGCCTTAGTCAACACTGAATGTAACACTTGAGTTGTGTTTTAGACCTCTGATGAACTCCAGTTATGGTTTAGACAAGGTCAGCTAACTATTGAGTCATATGATAGTGATTTAGATAAGGTCTTAGTTACCTACAGTCAAGTAGAGTCTATCAATTCGAATTTCATGTGGCTATTAAAGCCATTGTACTTGATTGTAATTATTCTCTGATTAATTTTTTAATGAAAGCAAACACAACTGCAAGCCATTTTTTCACTGTTTCATTTTTCAATTGCTAGGTAAATTGTGTGATCTATTTTTTGAGTTGTGTGTTTGTCCACAGATCTATGTGCTCAATTTAATATGGTATCAGAGCCTCGACAGACAAGACACCTCTCCTCCTTAGATCTCATTAGAGGAAATTTGGGGTCTAAAATGGTACTTATAAGAAAACATGCCAACAATAAATTCTGTGATTTGGAACTCAGGAACCAATAGAATTTCAATAAAATGAGTCAACCATAATCGTTGAATTGACATATTTGTCATAAAAGAAAACTACTTTTTTCATTCGTATTTTCGACATATCTCCCTGTGGTTTTACTCAAATTACGAGCAGGAGAACTCATTGGATGTGGAATTTAATTCCACATCCAACAAGTACCCACACTGCATACTTTTGATGGACCCCACTACCCAAAAAATAAGAAATACCTGAAAAAACATGATGATGACATCATCATCATGCTTTTTCAAGTATTTCTTATTTTTGTGGTAGAGGGGTCCGTCAAAAGTATACAGTGTGGGTACTCATTGGATGCAGAATTAAATTCCACATACAAAGAGATCTCCCGCTCGTAATTTGAGTAAAACCACAGGGAGATATGTCGAAAATACGAACAATTTTTTTCATTCTTCCTAAAAAATTAATAACTATTATTTTATTATTTTCCTTAGGAGGCCCATTTTAGACCTCAAATTTCTTCTAATTCCAGCTGGATCAGTTTTTTTTTTAGTAAATTGCTCCTTCCAGTACTGCACCAGAAGCGGAGAATTTACCACTTAATATCCCAAGTTAGGAAATTGTTGATCAAGCTTTCTTGATCAACTATGTTGCGTGTGAAGGAAATTCCAAAAGTGTAGAATGTCGACCTTACTTTGTATGTTTGATTGTGTGACAAGTTATCATCTTTTTTTATAGCATTCACTACAAGTAGCCCTTTCTTCTCACTACATTCGGCACAATAGCTCATTCCTTCTTACTACATTCAAAATGGCTCATCTAGTGGAGCCTCTCACTCCCATCAACTATCACCAGTGGAAGGAAAACATGATGGTAATTCTCTACACCAAGAAACTCTTCAGAGTCATAGAAGAAATAGAGGTAGAGCCAGCTTCAGATAAAGACAAAGCTAAGTACATGATAGGCTTGAAAAATCCCATGGACACTTGCTCTCCTCAGTCTCTAGAGATCTTTGATTCCACATCCAAGAATTGAAGACTCCCAAGGAATTTTGGGACAATATTGCCTCCTTATTTGATAAGCAGGATGAGATGAGGATCCATCAGCTAGAAAATGATATGATAACTCTTAATCCATCCAATTTTGAATCACTAAATGAATTCTTCACAAAGTTCAAGAACCTGATATATCAGTTGAAGCAATGCAAAGTGGAGAAGGATGAAGATCAGATCATCCTTGCCATTCTCACAAATATCAATGCAGACTACTCAGTATTTGTATCGACCTTCGAAACAGTAAGGCTCACTACTCTAAATTGGAATATTCCCACTATTAATGCCTTGATCCAATCTCTTATTTCTGAGAATGATAAATTGATCCAAATGTGGATCATTTGATCTTCCAAAGATCCAGCTCTAGTTGCAAGAGGAGATAAGGTAGAAAATGACAAAAGGAAGCAAAGGGATGAGGCTCTTGTGAAGAAAGACTAGTAAAAAGAACCTTCAAGTTCGAAGAGAAGAAAGAAGAATGGAAAAGGCAAGGTCCTCTACTCTTACTATGGAAGGGGCCTTCATTCAGAAAGCTCCTGTATGAGAAGACAACTTGAGGAAATGGCTCTTATTTTGAAGAAACATAACATTTATGTACCTGCTAGCGCAAGGAAGGATGACTCTGAAGAAGAAGAAGATGAATAATACCAAGGGAAATTCCATGCACTGAAGGATTGCTGGACATCAGCACATGTCTTCCTCATTGATTCTAGAGCTTCCAACCATATGGCTGCATCCAGAGTATCATTCTATTATTTTTAGTCCTTTGATGGTCTTAGTATTCAGATGGGAAATAACAGTAAATTCAAAACAAAAGGGAAGGCCTCTATCAAGATTGAACATGGAAGGTTCAAAGATGTGCTATTTGTTCCCTCCCTAGCTTCAAACCTGTTATCTGTCTATCAGATGACCCATACTAGATATCCAAAGTGAGTGATCTTTAGTCCTAACTTAGTGGAGATCACATATATCTCTACTGGGAGCATCATAGCAAAGGGTGCTGCAAATCATGCTTCAAAATCATATGATTTCTCACATTTCATGCCTCCTTCAAAACCAGTGCACTCTCTATAGCCACTTGCAAGGGAAGGTAAAATCATTGCATCTACTTCTTTTACAACTTCTACTAGTATTGCAGATCCATCTTTATCAATTTATGAGATTGAGATTCAGGGTGACTTAGATCTAGATTCAGTCCCTACTTCCAAACTGGAAGCTAGGAATATGACTGGAAACTCACCTGACACTCAAAAAGGAAAGACCCTTGCACTATGCCATGCAATCTTACCTCCTTCAGAGAGATGCAATAGACTCCCTGTAAGATGCTATGGCAAGGGATTAGTCTCACTACATTCGGAAGAATGGATATGATGATACACCTCTTCATTCAGCAAGAGAAAAAGGTTACATTCCTCCTTCCTTCCATCATCATTTTTGGAGAAGAAGGAGAAGTCTACATGCCATGCCCCAGAATACCTGTGCACAACACACCATGCATGTTGCTTCTCTACCTCACAGAGATGAAGATTGCAGCAACATATTTTCAAGTTTTTCAAACTTGAGACCTGATTCTACCTACTTAGATAGAGGGGGGGATTTTTCCCCATGTGGTTTTTGCCCCAGTTCTTTGTATTAAGTAGTTACTTTATTTTACTTAATGTAATGGGTGACCTATGGTCTTAGTTACGAGCGCCCATAGATTGTCTACGTTAGCATTTAGGGGGGGTGTTAGTATTATTAATCCTCCCTTGTCCAAATTTGGTCATATGTCTAAATCAGGAGTCATGTCTAAATCGGGACTTCATTCAGTCTATTTATAGTCATTAGCACCATTGGGTCCACTTGGCCTAATTGGGGCACATGTTTCAGCTACTAAAGTGTGGGGAACACTAATTGAGGCTTATTGCCACCAATTGCACTTAATTCCATCAGTTTAGGAGCCTCCTAGACCAATCCCTACAATTTAGGAGCAACTCAGAGTTTCGAAACCAACCAAGGTCAGTTCAGTTCAGTTAATGACTAGTCAAGCTAAGTTAGGAGTTAGTTACATTTAGTTCTATTCCTCTACATTCAGTTAGCACTAGGTTTACATGACCACACTCAGGAGGGGCACATTTCTCACCTACCATAGTTAGTTAGCCTTAGTCAACACTCAATGTAACACTTGATCTAAGTTTTAGAGCTTCGATGAACTACAGTTATGGTTTAGACAAAGTTAGTTAACTATTGAGTCCTCCGATAGTGATTTAGACAAGGTCTTAGTTACCTATAGTCAAGTAGAATCTATCAATTCAAATTTCCTCATGTGGATTCAAATTTCATGTGGCCATTAAAATCATTGTACTTCATTGTAATTATTATCTGATTTCTTTTTGATTAATGAAAGCATTCACAGATGCAAGCCATTTTTTCCTTGTTTCATTCTTCAATTGCTGAGTAAATTGTGTGATCTATTTTGTGAGTTGTGTGTTTGTCCACAGATCTATGTGCTCAATTTAATATTAATGAGAGGAAAAGGAAGCAGCGGCGCTCAGCAATCTTTTCATTCTTTTAGGAGTCAGAAAAGATCTTAAAAGAAACTCTATTATGGTCAACCGATCGAGGGGGCACTAATGGTGCCCCCATGTCATGGAAATGGACAGTGGTCCAAAGGTCATCAGGTGGCTCTTGGACATACATAGGATAGATCACGATAGAGGTACGTGAATTGGTGTGGCAATGGCATGCAAACCCATGTGACTCTCGGACAGAGGTCAAGAGACTTGTGTATGTGTGTTGTGGTGGACGGACTTAACTACATGTGTTGTGAGTGCAAGTCCAAAGGTAGTTTATAAAATAAATGGTTTGTTCTCAAGGGAATGGTCCGAGATCCTGCATAAGGTGCGGTGGATGGATATGATGCACGATGCAATTGTTTGTATGCTTCCTATATGCTATGATGAATATGCCAATTAGAATGTCATAAGCCATCTGATCTGCTACACTATTGAGGTTTCTGGGAACATGTGTGAATGTGATGGATTCAAATGTTCTAACCATCTGTTTAGTGTGTAGGAATTTTCTACAGAGGCAGAGATGATGTACCAGGTGTATTTTTTCAACTGGGAGACAAGCAGCTAGGAGTCTAAGAAGACATCGAGATGGAAAATGCCCAATTGGAGAGTGGAGGCTAGGAGGCCATTGACACCATCATATTCAACCTGGTTGTTGGTCACGTTACCTATGCATATTCGGTCGATATGGATCAACTCATGCGATGGGGAGTAGATGACCCATGCAGTCGAGGTGGGGTTTAGAGCTCATCTGCTCGCTCCATCAGCATATCCAATGTATCGATCCAAGGTAGGATCCATCTGGAGCAATGAGGGGAAACAATACATAAGACTCATTTTAAAAATGTGTAAAACAAAAAGGGACAAGACTATATTACAAGCTGAACTACTGTCATTTAAAGAGGTGATGTTAGAGGGAAATTGATTTGGACTTTTAGGGGATTAGCAGTCATTCCTTTGGGTGCCTGTGTGAGTGGCGGTAGGAAAGTGTGATGCAAGTACAGGCCCAGAGACACTTACATCACTTTATGGTTCGTAAACCAAGGTAACTTCCAGGAAGTGGTACCGAAAATTACTCATTAAACATGAGACGATGGTCTCATAAGGAGATAGAAATTTGGGCCCAGAGGTGTGAGAGGTGTCTTGAACATGTTCCAAGTGATTTTAGATTAGCAACTAATTGTGCTTCACTGACTTGTGGAAAAAAATGTTAAAAAAGAAGAAAAAAAATCAAGCGACTCATTGGTGATGTTAAGCATAAAATATCTTGAGGTAGATCCCGTTATGGGGGTTCTCCAAGAGTTGTCCATTAGAGTCAATAACGGTGTATGCCCCTTTTCCGAGGAAATGGTGGATGACGTATGGGCTATACCACATTGAATCGAACTTGCCTTTTCCCAACTTATCGTTGGGTTGGTTGTAGAATAGAACCATATCGCCTTCGCTAAAGGTGTGAGGGTGGACATGGGAGTCATAGTGGGTGTTTGACTGTGTTTTTGCTGCTTCAATGGCTTGGAGGGAAGCTTAATGGTATTCTATGGTTTGCTTGAGTTGGAGGAGTCGTTCTTCTAAAGTTGAAGTATCAGGGAGGAGTTCTACCGCGAGGTGGAGGGATGGGATTTGGCACTCTATAGGGAGTACTGATTCAATGCCATGTACTAGGCGGAAAGGAGTGAAACCGGTTGTGGTTTTTGTAGATGTGCGATAAGCCCATAGGGCAGAGAATAGCATGTGATGCCAGTTGGTTTTATGGTTTCCCACCATCCTTTGGAGCATTGTTTTGATGATTTTGTTGACTGCTTCAACTTGGCCGTTTCCCTGGGAGTAGTAGGAAGATGAGTATTGGTGTTCGAATTTCAACATGGTTGACAATTCAGCCCATATGGTGTCTTGAAAGTGTCCTCCATGGTCTGAGACTAATTGTTTAGGAACACCAAATCATGAAATAACATGGTTGAAGAAGAAGCGCGCTGCTGTTTCAATTTTGCAATAAAATGTGTGCATGGCCTCAGCCCACTTAGTGAAGTAATCAAATGCCATAATTATGTATTTATGATCGTTGGCTGAGACAGGGTTGATTGTCATGAAGTCAATTTCCCATTTGTAGAAAGGCTCGGCTGTGACTATGGGGTGTAACAGTGTAGGGGGGGTTCTTGCTTTTGGGACAAAGAGTTGATAGCTGTGACAATGCTTGACTGCCTCTATGGAATCAGCGAAGATAGAAGGCCAGAAATAGATGGCACGTAGAATACTCTAGGCCATTTCTATGCTTGAAAGTTCGCCACCACAGGCTCCACTATGACAGTCATTGAGGATGGTCTTGGCCTCGTCACGAGTGAGGCAACGACGTACGATGGTATCAATGCCTCCATGATACAGAACATCTCCAATCGGCAAGTGGTGAATGGATTGAGGCTAGATGTGTCACCTATCCTCATGGTTTAAGTGCGCTGGAAACTTTTGTGTTCATAAATAAATATGGATTTCCCCACACCATGGGTCTTCCGTGGATATGAAAAATAGGAAATCATCAGGGAGATCATCCTTGGGGGGTGATGACGTGGTTAATGGGGGTAGATTAGTCATGAGCATGACCAGTGTGACTGCCTTTGAGCTTTTTGGGGAAATGAACTCTAAGTCAAATTCTTGGAGGACGACTACCCGCTTAGCTACTCGACCTTGTAGAAGGCGGCGACTTAACAAGTACTGCATTGGGTTTGAATCAACCACTGCATGAGTATGGTTTCCGATGATGTAGTGGTGCAACTTATGAGCTGAGAAGACAACGGAGAGGGCCAATTTCTCCTTGGGTGAATATCGTAGTGGGGGTCCTATTAGATTCTGATTGATGTAGTAAATCACATGCTCATGGTGAGCATCGTCTTCTTGGACCAAGACTCTAGAAATGGCATTGTTTGAGGCCGACACATAGAAAATGAAGTCTTGAGTGAAGTCTGGTGCTGAGAGTAATGGTGCAGAAGCCAAGGCTTGCTTGAGTGCATCAAATGATTCTTATGCTTGATGATCCCAAACAAAGGGGATTTTTGTGTAGATTAAGCGAATGTATCCATAAGCTTTTCTTGCATAATCTGGTACAAAGTGATGAAGGAAGTTGGCCTTTCCTTGGAGGCTCTGTAGTTGGTGCCGAGTTTTTGGGGAAGGAAGATCAAGGATAGCCTGAAATTCGAGGGGATTTACCATTATCCCTTTGTGGAATACGATGAATCCGAGTAGACAGCCTGCTGGGACACAGAAAATGCACTTGAGGGGTTCAGGGAAATTTTGTACTTGCAGCAATGTAAAAGGACTTGCCACAAGTCATCTATATGTTGTGCTTGTTTTGGTGATCGAGCGATAAGGTTGTCTAGGTAGACCAAGATGATGTGAACTAGGTCATGGAAACAATATATCATGGCACGCTGGAAGATGGCTCCAGCATTTTTCAGGAGAAAGGGCATGACTCAGTATGGAAATGTGCCCCACAGGGTTGTGAACGAATTCTTGTAATGATCTTCTTTCTGGATCTAAATTTGGTTATATCCAGAAAATCCGTCCATGAAGGAAAATACTTCATGTCTGGTGCATGCATCGATAACTTGATCGATGAAGGGTGTTGGGAGGTTGTCTTTGGGACACACCCCATTGAGATCACATAAGTCTGTGCAAATGTGGATGGTACCCTATTTTTTATTCATGGGAATAGGATTAGAAACCCAAGTGGTGTAGGAAATGGGGTAAATGAAGTCGGTTGTGCGCAGCTTCTCTATCTTAGCTTTGACCATGGCTACTTTGGAAGGATGAATTGGTTGTTGCTTGTGGCGCATGAGGGCCACATCGAGTCATGTGTCGATGTGGTGTTCCATGATGGATGGATCCAACACAGGCATTTCAGTGTAATACCAAGCAAACATGTCGTAGAATTCTTGGAAGAGAGATTTGTAGGTAGCGACTTCTTCCGGGGAGCAGGATTTCCCCAGCATGATTTATTCAACAAGCTTGGGGTTTGTTGAGATGTTGATTTTGATGGTTGGAAAGATGTTGTCCATGTTCCCTTCTTCGAAGGCGTCTGGTGCCGGAATGGGGTTTTTGAACCAATCGACTTTCTCATGAATGAAATGTTTGGTTTCCATGGAAAACTAGTCAGACTGCGACACAAGTTCTTTGGGGAGGAAGAACGAGCGATGGTGCATGTCATCCCATGGGTATTCTGGGGAAGTTAAGGATTCAATTATCTTATCATCATTGTAGAAGCAATGAAGAGACAGGTCATATGGACCATTGTTGGAGGTGGAGATGATCGGGTCAGTAGAACTGGACATCATGTAAATGGACATGGTGTCCGAAGAAGGAGGTGGGGGATGAACTTCTTTGATCAGGGTGATCTCAGATTCAAGGAAATGTTGATGAAGGTCGGATAAATCCATTCAGAACTCAAGAAATTCTTGACAGTGGTGAGAATAGTGTCCATACAGTCCACAAAGGGTGCAAGCATGGTTTATTCTCAATGACTTATTTCTCACTATTGGCGCGCTTGGAAGTTCAAGCATGGAGAGGTTTTTGGTTGTATCCATGGCATCCAAATGTGCATGGATCATTGGAATCTCAGGGCAGTTCTGAGTTGGATGGCCATGTTCTTTGTGATGGTGCAAGGCGTGATCTATCGAGGTTCTGCAGTAGCTTTCACATTCTTACCCCTGGCCCCTTTTGGGTTGGGCGGTGTGGGTGTAGGTGCAATGTTTGGTTTTTTGTAGGTCGGGTGGAGGATGAGACTCGACCGCAATGGGTTGCACGGGGGTTAAGACTACCTGGGGAATTAGTGGTTGAGATGCTGGATCAAGATACCACACGAGAATTCCCAATGTAAAGTTGGGTAGGTTTAGGGTGGCCATTAGTGGCTTGCTCATGACACCAGGTGGGGGAAAGAGGAAGGGAATTGTATAGATTGAAGAGGAGCCCAGATAACTCCTTGATGGTTGTATTAGGGGATGAGGTTGTGGTTGTAGCTATGCGTAATGTTGTGGCTATGGATGATTTTGCAACTTCTATTGATGTTGTGGATGCGGGTGATGTTGTGGTTGTGGTTGGGGCTGCAGCTCCGATTGTTGTTTGGGTGCAGCGGTGCTAGATGATACCATGCACAAGTCCGCAGTTTCATTTGGTGTTGGTGGTGGTGACACTAAGGGGAAAGAAGCTGTCATGGTGGTATCAAAAAAAAACCTCGGGCCCACATTCAACAATGGGGAGGCTAGTATGTTGTCAACCATGGTGTTGACCGCAGGGATAACATTGGAGTGTGTGGGCATCCCTTGCGGATCAATGGTGTTGATCGTAGGGATAACATTTGCGGGTGCCATTAGACCTTGCATATCATGATAAGTTAGTTGGTCAACCATCATGATTACCCTTTGTGGGGAACACCATGAGATGGAAGATAGTTGATGCAACAACTCTCATGTCATACATATAACTTCTTCCGAAGAGAAGGTTATAGTCCAATTGAGTGTTGAAAATCTCTATGTCAATCAAAATTGTCTTCCTAACTAATGTGATGGGGACATGGGGGAGGATTCCTTGGAATTTAGTGGGATGGCCATCATAATCCCGCAGAGTTGTGGAGGATGGTTGCAGAATTGGGGATCCAAGTTTCTGCCAGACTAGGGTAGACATAGTGCACATGGATGCCCCCTCATCCACTATGCATTGGTGCACAACCAAATTACAAATAGACATCAGTATTTGAAAGGAAATGGTTGATGGCATTCATGGTTCTCCATTATCCATGTCGAATGTGATCAACTTGGAGTCAGAGGGGTCTATGGCCCCAAGGCCTACTAGTAAGGCTTTCCATTGCGTTGGGAAAGTTTTGAGTACCTCAAGAGTGGACATGGAAGTAGGTGTTTGGGCCAAATCATCCACTATGCTATAGCTGATAGAAGCTCTAGCCGTGGCATTGTTGGCAACATGATGTATGGGGGGCTGTGGAAAAGGGGGTAACTGAAGAGGTGCATTGACCATTTTAGATGTAGATGTCATTGATTTGTTAGCAGGTTTGGTGTTGGTTTCGTACTTATTCTATCTGGTTTGTAGATTGACCTCTTCAATTGTCATAGCTAGCAGGTGGTGGACACTTGTTTCTGCCATGGGAGGTGTCCCCGGAGTGCTGGGATTGGGTTGGGGAGGGGGTGCAGTTGCCACCAATCCTTGGACTAGTAATGGGTTTTGGAGCACCATAGGAGGAGGTCCTTGTGGTGCCAGGTTGGGTTGGACTTGGTCTGTTGTGTTGATGGCATGTTGAACCTCATTCCGAATGGCCTTCTTAGTGTGACCCATGAAGGAACACTCGAATATGTAGTTCCTGTAGACCTCACAAAGTGTGCATGGTTGGTTTGTACACAATGGGGCGTTGCATCTCAGTGCATTTGGTCATGGAGGATTTTGGGCTGGCCAGTTTGCTGCGGCATTGTTTGGAGGGTTTGGTTGTTGACCGCCTCCCTATGGTTGATTGTTGCCTTTGTTCCAGGGTCAGTTATTCCTAGCCTTCCCTTGTTGATTATTGGGAGTTGACTTGTTGGGACAGTTTTGTTGTGCAAAGACCTATCCCAATGGAGTGGGTGGAGTAGGGGCGGGGGCTTGAACAGCTTGCAGTGGTGGTGCATATTAGATTTGGGTGGGTGGCAGTGCCACAAATATGGGAATTTCTCCCACGTATTGCTATGTTGGCCAATCCAAGGCCTAGGCCTGTTCCGGTGGCGTAGGTTGTGCGTAAGAAGTTGTGGCTCCAGACTGGGACATCATTCTTGCATAGTCCGAAGTTTTATATTGGTAGGAAACACTAGCAGTGTTGCTTGGTTGTGGTAGTATTCTAGGTGGTGTCAGACAATACTGTGGTTGGTGGGAGAATGATCCTATGATGCCATCTGCAGCATGGGATGCCATCGGTGCTTCCCAGTAGGAGGTTCCTGCACGGGGAGCATCTGGAATGACGATGTAAAGGTATCCAGACTATGCATAGATCAGATCAAACTGCTGGGCTTTCAAGATGGCCTCCTCTTTGGATTGGGGACATTCAGATGTGACGTCCTTTTCTATAGATTGGAGCAAGGTTTTAAGGAACCAATCCAGGAAGATCCTGTCATCAAGTTGGATCTTACACAAACTACGGTGTCACTGCCACTCATGGATGCGGTCAGTTATGTGGGTCGTAGTATTTTGGTAGCAAGACAACAAGATATCTACCCCTTTGTCATATCTGATTGAGACTTGGAAATATTCCAGGAACATGCAAGCCAGGGAGTTGAAATCTGGGTACTTGGATTGTGGTAGCTCAATGTACCACTTGGCTACAACACCTATGAGGGTGCATTGGATAGTATTAGCCTAATCGAATCATCTACGATGTTTTTTGATGAGCACCATAGATGAAATGTCATGATGTGATTTTGGGGGCACTCCCCCGCCTTCCCTTCAAACTTGGGAATGTATTAGGGAAGTTTGGTTGGCATTGGAGACCAAAAGGTTTGATGGAAAATAGGGTCATTTGTTAACTAAGCCAAATTAGGAAAGTTGAGACATGCCATGAAAGGAAGGCTTGACCCCCGGTTGACGTGAGATGGGGCATCCATGGTGGTGGGTTTTGCAGGTGCATAACGCACCTGCATAGCTAGGGGTACTTGTGGCACCATTGTGGATGGGTCAGTGCCCCCAAGTGTGGTGGAAGGGACAGTGTGGGTGGAAGGGCCACTGTCCCCATGTATGACAGGAGGGGCAGGGTAGGTGGAAGGGCCACTGCCCCCATGTATTGCAGGCAGAATAGCTTAACTGGTTAATATGGGTGGTGGCAGCTGACTTATGACAGTTTGCATAACCACACTGGGGCTACCTGTAGGGTTGTTGGTGATAATTTGTGGTGTGTACATGGGTTCACTAGCAATTTCTATGCCGACAAATGGATCAGGGTTTGCAGCAGCCATGGGGCTTGATGGTGCAATGTGCATATCTGGTTCATACTGATATGGGTTTGAATCTGAATCAAATACTATGTGGCCTTCTGATGGTGTGGGAGGTCATCGAGAATGGTCTCAACGATGTCAGTTTAATAACCTGAACTATGGTGGTTCACCTCTTAGGCGTGAAGAAGAGCGTGAGGGATCAATCGTGTCAAATTTGTATGTCAATTTGATGGTAATTAGTTTTGGACCCCAGTTTCAATGGCTTCCTATTGGCTATAGGTGTTCACTCGGCCATCAAGACTACTAGAAGACAACGCTTGGCTTTTTCCTCATGGGAGTGCTACTCAATCGGTGGGGGTTGTTGCCCGTTTCGTTTGGCAATTCCTCTTAGTGGCCAACTACTTTGGGGTTCCCGTGGTACTCCTCACAATGAGTTTCTGGGCTGAGCCCAAGTACTTCCCACGGTTAAGGAAGTCAGGGACTTATGTCCTCAAAGATTTAATATTTGTCACTTAGTGTAACTTGTAAATTTTACTGGCTCACTCAGCGCCATGAACTGAGTTGGGTTGATCTATATGGTATGGTGTGTATGCCTTTTGTTTTTCTATTATATCCGATGGCTACTTAAATGGTTTATGAATTTCCCACAGATTTCATAACATTGTGAAAGAAAATAGTAAATAGTAATCAGAAATTTTTTTAGACATGTACCATTTGTAATCTTGAATCGTGACAGCCTCACTAGGTGACTACCTTACACCTATATTTCTCTTCAACCAGGAGAAGGTGTTGGGCTCTCAATACAATGGGACTAAGCCCATCCATAGATCCATAGGTCACCCTTCGGATGCAAGGTTGGCCAATAGGGAGGACGTTGAGCACCGTGAGAAGCCCTCCTTCTCTACCCCCTCTACCTTCCAAGTCACCCGTTTTTAGTGGCTTCAAAAAATATTAGGTGAAGTGCCTATTACTATATGAGCCTCACCCTTTGTCTTATCCCAGAATACCTCGAAGGGTGATAAATAGGTAGAGGAGGAAGGGTTAGGAAAGGTGTTGAATTTAAGTATGTTTTAATCAGACTATGTTCATTAACCCATTACGTATTGATTTACACTTTGAGCTAATTAAGCTTTGTTCTATAAATTAAATGGACATAAACAGAAATAGAAATAGAAATAAACACAGTTTGGATGGATAGAGGTGGTTTAGCCGCACTGACAATCCCAATAAAAGCAAACAGTGAAGCCCAAAAATGGGTTGCGCACCTGTGAAGGTCCTGTTTTTTTGAAGTGGATTGTGGTCAAACCGTGAGGAATTACCTCAAACTGTTGAACACCCACTTCAGAAACAGGCCCTTTTACCCCTAACTATGAGCAGATTGACAAATGGATCAACTGTTTGGGAAAAAAATGAGCCCGAACATAGGTGAATTTTCATAAATTCGATTCGACCATTTTTGCATAGTTGAGTGATTTGCAAATCATAGAATGGCCAGCAGTAACTGGTATTATGGCCAAATGGGATCGGATTGGCCTTGAGGAGGTTCATCAATAACTGGAAATGCAAATAAATAGAGATCTAAGCTAGATTTGACAGAAATTTAAACTACGGAAAAAAAATAGAATTAAAAACTGAAACTTGTAAAAACACTCCAAGGATCCTGTGGGATCAACCTAGTATGGTCACCAGTTCTGTAGTAGGGATTTATCCCTTGTTATAGGACAAGAATGGATAGATTTTGTCTATAGCACTGAAGGATAGGTTCCTGGTGGTGAATGCAAAGAAAAATAAACAAACATAATAGAAAAATGAAATAAAATGAAATGAAAGAAAAATGAAATCCCTCTGCAAACAAGGTTAGGGTTTAGCTCCAATAACCTGTAAGAACATGTTAAAAAACCTGCAAACAAACAATGGAAAACTGCAATCAAACATGGGTTAAAGAAAACTAATTAAATAAGACAAAACAAACATTATACCTTCATTTGGTGGAATGGGCCACCATGCCCTAGCTTGGAGAAGCACCTCTCTCTCTTCGCAATGGGGGAGCTATGGATCAATGGGAGGATGGATTAGAGGGAGTGTAGGTGGCTTGAGAGACAAATGGTCTCAAGGCATCCACTTGGGAGGCATAACAATATGCAAGGGAGAAGTGATTTGAGAGTGACCCCCACCCCTTTATTTATAGCTTTCTGGGGTTTTTTTAGGGTTTTAAGCCCCTAGTTGGGGCTTTATCCCCTTTCTTGGGATTTTAGCCCCTTCCTCCCTATCTTTAGCTCCTTTTGGGGTTTTAAGCTCCTTTGAGGGGTTTCAGCCCCTTTTTGGAGGCTTTAGCCCCTATGAGAGCTATTTTGGCTCTTTTTAGTGGATTTTAGGCCCTTTTGCTCATTCTTAAGCCTTTTTGAGGGTGTGGGGGTCCAACGAGGTGAAATGAGGGTCATGCATGGGTGTCCTTGGGTGGTGTAAACCATGTAGAGCTAAGTGAGGGATTTTTTGGGTTAAAAATACCTATCCTCCCATGCCTTTAAATACTGGCTCACCCCCCATGGGAAAAGGAGGGAAGAATTGTGTTTCATACCCAAACTCTGTCAAAATCATTCTTGATTCTTTGGAGGCAAGGTGAAGTTAGAGGTAAGGATCCATTGGAAGGAAATATCAACACCAAGGCATGAAGGTTGTAGTCTCTCCAGTCATTTATTAATAAAGAATGTCTTTTCTTTCCCATATTTACTATTTAATATGTATGTATTACTTGAATCCTTGGTCACAAGCATAGATCTAGTTGATTATATTGTATTTTATCATGTTTTCTTTATTGTCTTCAATATTTTATAGGTTCTTCTGTAGTAAGCTTCAAGGATAGCGAGGATAACCTTTGAGAGGAGCATCATGGCATTCCATTCTAGTGATTAACTAGATCTAGGGAGAGTCTAGCATTTCGTGTTTGTGTTTTGTTCTAGATCTAAACCATTTAAACTAGGGAACCAACTCTTGTCCGCAAGAGGTGTGTATTTCCAGCTAACAGAATTATCAATGAAAGGTCACTTTTAAAGAACATTGGGTGTGGTTAGATGGTTGTGCTGGTAAATTTAAATGAACGTGCTCATTCTTATGGTTGTCTCACCTTCATAGAAACATGGATGTTCACCACACATCGATATTTTCTAAAACAGGACATGGAAAAAGAGAACATGATGGTGCTAGGGCATGCATGAAACATGCACTCAGGAGATATCAATTGAATCATTATGCTTCTCTCCTTGCAAATTCAAACGATGTTGTTAATTGGTGCAAACAAAATTTTAGCCATGAATACAATGAAAGGATGGGTAATGTGAGAAGGTTTTTTTGGAAAGTTGCAATAGGTGATGTTGATAGATCAATGCCACATAATTGTACTACAATCCTGAAAAAAAGGGGCTTACACTCCATTAGCAGTAAGAAAATGACAAATATACACGCAATTGAGAAACAAAAGTACTCTTGCTTTTGTCTTGCATGTATTGATGATGTTGATTCCTCAGATGAGTGTCAAAACCTGACTAACAAATTTGTGAAACCATGGAGACACCAAAAATTGACACCATTGCCCCCATTTGGAAATATCAGCGATGTAGAGCATGGAAATCAAGTGCTTGTGATTGACAAGATTATGATTGTGTTTCTTATTTGGTTAGATAAGGTGATGTATTTGTTGTCATTGCACTGGTAGATAATCCAGAAAAAGTGCATTATTAATTTTTGAGATGCACTAGATCAAAAAGCATGTTCATGCAAGAATTGAAAGACTCGTCAAATTATACGTATGGTGTGGGTTCAATGGTTATAATGGGACATTTCTTTGCAGAAGTAATGAAATGTAAATACCATATTGCTTTTCAAGACTAGAAGTCAGATTTTATATGTGCTCAATATAGTCATTTGGTCATAGCATCCGGGTTGTAATTGAAGGTAGTGAAGAGTAGGAAAAATTCCAAGCATCGACAATGGAAGTTATCGATAGAATATCATAATGCCATTCTTGATAATATGCCACTGACACATTTCATATGAATCAAAAACACATCAAGGTTGACGAGTTTTTGTTCTTTGATTCTAGGTTAGGTGGGTGGGAGGGTCCAAATGAGCTTCCACCTTCACGTGGTTGGCCTCATCAATAGAGAATATATATATATAATTCTTGAAACTAAGAGAAGCTCTTTCTAACAATATTAATTTAAATATATATTATCGGTTTTTGTTAAAACTAGATTCATATATGTTCTTGATGTTGCTGATGTTTTAATGGATTTAAATATAAATATTGAGTTTGAACATTACATAACACCATTTCTATTTTTAACTTGCTACATATATTTAAAACATATGTAGGCACAATCTCATGATTTTGTATTACTAATAAAGATAACTAATGAAGATGTAGTTCAACCTCAAGTTATCTCAAAGTTGAATTGAAATTCAACTACCACTAAACTGAAATGTGAATGCCTATAGTTGATTTCAAGTACAAAATTCATTTAGGTATAAAAAAATTAATTCTTTATTAAATATTTATTTTAAGTTAAGAAATCAATTATATATTATATCCAACATTTTACTATGTTTTTATTTATAATTAATTTATTAAATTTTGGGTTGCTACAATTAATAACATTTTTCTTATTCTTATTGAACATATAGAGGGAAACACTTAAAGCAAAGGAGTATAATATATTGAAACATTCTTTTCAACTTTATGTGAAGACAACCTTTTGTAATGTAGAAATGGAGGGCATATACATGTAATGAAAATAAGTTGGATTGAGAACAAAATGAAAGAACATTAAAATATCATAGATAGATTGAGATATAGTTTAAATGCAAAGAATTTTGTGTGTGTGTAGGGGGTGGGGGGGAGGGGGAATACTTGTGTATGTTTACTCTTGAAAAGGGTGAAAACAATTTTCTAGGACACTACCCTAGAGTTTATTTATATCTATCACACTCCTCTATAACTTATCTTTTTCTAGTGCACTCCTCCTTCTCTCCTTCTCATGTGACTCATTCTCCTCAAATAAGTAATCTAATATGGCTTCTATCATTTTCTCAAATTTTCTATATAGAACTTCTAGATTGCCTCTCATTATGTATTTATCTTCTCTTATCTCTCCATCCTCTCCTCAAATACTATCTAATATGTCTTCTCTCCTTTTCTCAAATTGTGTATATAGTACTTCTAGATTACCTCTTATAATGTATTTCTCTTCTCTTATCTCTCCATCCTATCTTTCTTCAATTATTCTAGATCCACTTTTGACTTTTTTTTGTTAAATTCCCCATCCCTTCTTCTCTTACCCCCTTGGTCCCATGGAAATTACATCTCCATTGCATCTAATGTCATTTTCATTAATACTTTTTTCTACAAATATAATTTTTATATACAATGATATCAATTTTAGCAACCTCCCTCTTATACCTTCCTCAAAATTACTTAAGTTTTGTGTGCTCAAAGTGCTAATATATTCAATAGAAAAATCCATTACCATAACCTTATTTTACGAGCATTAAAATGAATAGTCTATTTTTCTTTTCAATAGTTCTTGATTATAGATGATCAACTCATAGTGTTGATGGGCCTATTCTTCCACCATGCTAGATATACATTATAATGAACTACATTTCCTTATTTAAAATTTTCATTTCCCTTTCTTTGTATTTATCATCTAAAGGGTTTCCTTGACATAAATTTTTAGTTCCTTATTGGAAAGTGTGTTCTATTGTAGGAATGGAACCAATTATTGGCTCTAAAAATAAACCATAGTTTAGCTAGTAAAACAATAATCACCTATCGATAATGGAATTTTCAATATTTAAACGGGGATAAGGTCTCACCAACAAATGATTAGAATTAAAAAAATGTTTACTTATATAGCATGAAAATAGAATATAATCATAAACCATGCACACCGTTAAGATTAAATCACAAACAAGATTCATCCATGTAATATTCACAAAATTTTTACAATGGAAACCTTGTCATAGTCATAAGATAGGTTCATGCGCTCTCCTTATATTATGTGCACTAAAGAAGATATTCAAACCCTAACTCTAGTATATTTCATCATGCTCATACATGCCAACCATAAACTCATCTTACATTCCTATATATAAGTTTCAAAAAGACAATAAACTAGTTTTGAATAATTACAACTATTTATAATATGGACACATGACTTAGCATGCTACATTTTCATGCATTGATTATCTTGTTATGTTGGTATTTTTGGTGCACTAAAAAATAACTCATGCACATATTGGTATGTTGGTCTTTTTTGTGCACTTTTAAAAATAACTCATGCACATACTCAAAACTTTGAAAATAGGGTGATGAAAAACAAGAACACTATGTTGCATGAATACTAATGGTGATAAAATACAACAAATTTAGCTTCACAAATGTGTCAAGGGTGATCTTATCATCAATATTTCTGTCATGAAGATTCTAAAACAATTCCACTAACTTGGCATTAGTTTCATACTCATCTCTTCATATATGAAAGTACACCACAACCTTTTCATTCAATGAAACATGAGCATGAATATGGAGAAACACCTTTCACCTTATCCCTCATAGTATATGGAGGTCTATCTTCATGTGGTTTCTTAAAAAATTAATCCAACAACAAATTTCATCATCTACATCTAATTGAACCATAAATATTTTATGATTAGACAATATATTCACCAAGAACACTCATTAACATTAAATGCTTGTAACATTTACCTTGTTTTATTATTTGTATACCTTGAAAATGAGTTTTGATCATAGCAATTACATTTCTGTATTGTATTAAATTTTATTTAAAACCATGTTCTTAAATAAAACAAGGAGTGGTTCAAAATTCTTCATGAATTATGTGTCAAAAGAATAACAAAAAAATACATCTAAAATCATCATGATACAAATAAAAACATTTTAATAATGATCATTTATCATTTTTCTATTAAAAAAGGGTCAAATTTACAATTACATATTACCATTTAAATGTAACTGTTCAAATTCAACAAATGAATAATTACATATATGATCTAGTGCAGCCGTCATTCTAGATACCGCAATGCATCCTTCATTCTGGATAATAACCGCAGTAAATATGATCATAAGCTGTTGTACATGGTGCCAAAAAAGTTGGATAATAAGCTGCATAAAGATGATCATCAGTAGTTATAAATGGTATTGAAAAGTTGTTAAACACTAAGACGGTAAAACAATGTCAACAAAGTAAACACTGCATGCATAACAAGAAGACCTTAAACCCAAAATTTGGCAAACCTAAACTATTGCAACGATTGAAAGGAATAAAAACAACTTCAAAAGAGAAAAAAAATAGAAAGAAAACTCAAAAAAAGTTCAGTTTGATCATCTCATTTACTGGTTTTTGCTGAAATAGTCAACAATCAGGAATAAATCAGAAATACAAAAAACACACAGGTAGAATGTCAAAGAGAAAAGGATCCGACAAGAACAAAGACAGGGAACATGAGCTGAGCATAGAAAAGGAAGGTGTAAATGATGAGAGTTCAAGCTGGCATATTTTCTAGAAGTGTTTACTGAGAGATGATGAGTCATTTGAAAATAAATCCATGATTGAAAACAGTGATTATGTGCATGCAGTAGGAGAGGATGACAATCAGCTCTTGAAGCTCAGCTTTGTCGGTATAAATGTAAGCCTATGGGAATGAAAAAGGGGTGGGGCATGCCAAACAAAGAATATGATGCCATAGGAAAAGTTAGTCAAGGTTTTTTTGTTGTATTTATAGTTTTAATATTGACTGAGGAAGGGAAGATTCATCAATTGTTGTGTGTTTTTCTATTATACAGTCTGTGTGTAATGTATTTGATGGTTTTGGAATCATCCCACTTAAGCTTCAATATACCTATAGTCTTCGTGATCCTGGCCATATACCTTTGTCTAAAGAGCAGATGGGTCTAAAAAAGGCACTGGTTGAATATATTCTCAAAAGGTCGTGATGGCATTTAGAGGAAATTTGAGTGGAAGTAACATCTCCTACCATCATACACGATTTTCCAAGGATATGTCATAGCAGCAATTAAAATAGGTTATTCTTAAATATTAGAAACCAACAGTAGTCAGGGCACAAACTTTGAACAATAGTGATAAATTCTCACACCAGCAAATCTGTAGGTAATAATACTTGAAGCAATTTGAACAGTGATGGTCATCGCCAAAGAAGGTGAATAGGAGACATATCTACCCATTTTTCCAACATGGATTCGATCATTTGTGTGACAGGCAAACTCAACTAAAAGAGCAGGATAAGAGCCACTTGGATATTTATGATGCCCCATAATTGGGATAGTAATGAATATTGGAAAGGCAGATTGGGATTTCCTTGAAGCAACTGAATGCCCCCCATTAGAAATTTTAGTGGATTGATGTTCATTTCCAAATGAAGCTGTTAGTTAGACCTTAGCTGGTGAACATAGAGAGAAGGTGTTGTCAGAGTGAGTGAACTTCTTTATAGAAATGCAACTCCTTCCTTGAATAATAGAATTTCTTAATTTCCAAGATAAGTATAAGAAGTAGAAGTTTCATCTGTTTCAATACAATGCTCGTTTTTGGGATATTTCCTTTCTAGATTCAGAACCTGTTCTGGTTCCATTTCAACTTTGAGAGCCAATAATAATGACTCTTCTGGATCGATATCTTGTTACAGCATCCCTGGTAGGGTGAAGGCATAGGCCGTAGAGGAAAAGGAAGATTGATAACCTATGGATCAAGTCATTTACTTGAAATAAGCACCAATTTCATTCGCATTTGCATCCAACCCTACTATTATCTTCCAGGCCTTGCTTCAGCTAAGAATACAGTATAAGTATTCTCTTGTGAAGTCCCCTATCAATATACTAAATGGAATTGGTTACCTATATGTACTGGGGCTACTAGGATTGGTTATGTGAGTCACTATATATTCCATTCCTTGTATATTTTCTTCCTTGAGCAAGAGTCTTCCATTTATGTTATGCGGTGGGTCGTACCCTGATTTTTTCTCTTATACAGTCTGTGTGTAATGTATTTGAATGTTTTTGATAAATTTTATTCAATGAAGAAGACTTTTTACTGTGCATAACCCTAATGAGGAACCGGTCTAAATGGATGAATGATTGCAATATATGTTTTGTGTGCGTGCATACCTAATCTTGGGGAAGAGACAGAGCAATTCTGAATGATTATATGACTATGTGAAGCATAGAATAGGTTTCAGATACCTATAGTTATATGTAACTCTGTGTGAGTATAATTGATGAAACACAGTTGTGTAGAATATTCTTGGAATATTACAGTTTGCATAGCTGGGTAGAATCTCTAAAACGAGTTCTAGTTCATATGAAGTTGGATAGAACCTGTATAGGTTCAAATTTCTGCAGAAGTCTGTCAAAGACTTAACAAAGTCCTATAAAGGACATGTCAAATGTGTGACAGTGTGATAAGGTCTGAGTTTTTCTGTACAAATATATCTTACAGAATGGAAGAACGAGATAGGGAAGGTGAAGTTCCTATGAACTTCATGAGATGAGATTAATTTATGCGTTATTGTAGTAGATTCGACAAGCTAGAGGCATCACTGAATGTGTAAATCTAGTAGAGATCAAGAGAATGGATCATACACAGTCAATTAAAGGGTCTATGTCTTTGAAGTTCAGATGAATGATAGTTGTGTGCTATCCATGGTGATCAAATGGTAGGGAATTGGTGAAAATTTGTTAAGTGATTGACTTGTTGAAGAAGAAAATTGTTCATGGGATAACAAATTGAATATGATGAAAAGCATCTGAAAATAAATCCACGATTCACAACAATGATTCCATGCATGTAGTAGCAGATGATGACTGTCAAAATTATGCAACCAATGTAAAGACAATAAATTTGTTGGAGGCAATCTAGGCTCTTTATACAGTCAACAAACAACCATCTTTTACTTCCAGAAATGGGCACTAAATATCAAATGACCAGAGAAAATACTGGTTTGAAAACAATATTTGAATTAGAATCCATTAGTAGCAAGCCTATCCTAGAAACTAAGGAGGCTATATAAGATGAGAAGATGCTACACTCCCTGAAAGGGCCAATTCTACCATGGTTGAAAAAGATTTTTATCTCACTTATCCGAGAGAGAAATTATACATTCACAAGAGGACAACAATAGATGACTCATTTATTGTTTCTAAACAACATACTGATATGGAATTATCTTGTACATATTCAAAAAGGGGTGCAGGGGTTGTTGACGAGCAGAAGATTGCTGAGAACAATGATCGACTGCACAAACAACAATATTATGGCCAATGCCTAGTGGATTATTCGTTCATGGTCCTAACGATATCGATAGTGCATGAGCATGCCAATAGATAATGGACGACTGGCATAAATGTGGGCTCTGAGGTTACAGTAATTGATAAGGATGAACAAAATTCTTATAATGTCCCAAAAAACAAATCTGAAAAGTCTATTATCTCGAACCCTGCTTAATTGTATATGATGCTAGAGAGAATTTCTGAAAGAGACTCCCTAGATCTAGCATGGAATCCTGTGACAGATAACGATCCCCAAGTTTTAGTTAACAATGTTGATAAAATGTATCTTGATGAATACTCCAATGGTCAGGAAAATGAACAAGGGTCTTTTCCAAGGAAACAAAATGATAAAATTTTCAAGTAACTATCAGGAATGAAAATAGGATGCAAGGATGGGAAATTGAAAGCAAAGTAAGTCCCAGCAATGAAAAAAACTGAAATAGCTGCAAGGGGCAGAAAATCAACAAAGTTGACTTCATTAGCCAAAGCACAGTTTGATGAATATGGATGTTATTGATGACAATATTAATGACAAAGGAAAAATGACATGTGGAAACATTTATGGTGTGAACAGGATAGATCACATTGTTTGAGGGTATGGTACAAGCATGGAGTTGACAAACAAGACAAAGCTTGGTGACATGGCTTAATAAGATTGGCACAAGGCATGAAGACAAGATGAGATGGAGGAGGATGACTTGGCATAGAAGACGATAAGCAAAATAACAAGTATACAAACAAGGTGTAAATGCCAAGAATGGACAAAATCAAACAAGGATGACATGGGATATGAAGTGGACAAGGAGAACAGGCTACAGGCATCTTCTACAACTAGTTGTGTGCATCATTATTAAGGTTGTGCGGGCATGAAAATGGAAAATGAATATTGGATGGCATGATGGAAAATGTTGGTTGCGGGCATGCTATGGGCATTCCCACACCCTAGATATAGGATTCCCATGTGATAATGCACGAAGACAGAGACAGGGATCACTTAATGACTGAGCAATATCATTTAAAGTTATTAAATGATAAAATAGACATAAATGAGACAAGTAGGCTTCTATACTTAATAAGTTAGTCTTGGAAATAAAATATTATTTGATGAATAAAGAATTAAAAATAAATATGAAGAATTCAAATCCATTCAAATAAATTAATTTATTCTTTGACAGGTCAGTTCCAAAACCTCATGGGAAACGAGTATAAATAAGCCAACATTTTGAGTTTTAAATTAATAAATTTTGATAAGCTATGACGAATTTCATGGGATTACTGAGGAAATTCATGGAGCTTGACTTAGGCTGCCTCAGACCTGAGCTTTTACAACAGTGTATAATTTATTTTTTGAAGTGAAAAGAGATCGCAATTGTGGCTATTTTTAAGGGAATCTTGTGGAGTATACAAACAGCTCTCATTTCGGTGGTTTTGTGGAGAATTTTGAGGGCTGTAACAACAATAGTTTATTAGCAGCGAAGTTTACTTGTGACTATTTTGAAACAACATAGAAGTGTTCTCCTTTACTATTGTTTTATTTCATGTTTATAGTCCCTTGATGGTGATGAGCAGTGTTTAGTCAAAGTCATGGATGTTCTAATTTTGGAACAGTAGCCGAGATAAGTTTATGTGGAAAAAGAGAACCAAAAACATTCTTGAATTCTTGGTATGAACAGATTCTTGAATTCTTGTATCGAGCAATCAGTAGTGCATTGACATAGGCAAAACCTTGATGACAAAATAGATCAATGATGAATTGGTTTGACAGTGAATTTATTGAAATCAACAATCTTGAATTGATTTTTATGCACTGAAAATCACTTTGATAATTTTAATTCAAAGAAAAAGCAGTCACATCTTGCAAAGAAGATTGCTTTACCTGTCAGTGAAAAATCTTCCTATGCGCTTTTGATTTTGCTATTGTGGTAGAGATCATTCAAAACATCATTACTTGCAAATTTCTAAGATAATTCTCCATCTAGTACTGTTATAGCTCAAAATGACACATCTCTTCCCGTGACCACTTTCCTATGTTTTCGTCGCATGTCGACACTTCCATGACGACACTTCATGAAAAGTCACTGAAAAAACACCTAACTTGGAGGACCCATATCTTGAGTTTTGTAACTCCGTTTGACCTCATCTCTACACTGTTCGAAAGATATTTATGTTAGCTAAAACTTTCTAGAAGAAACCAAGTCTGAAAATGTTAAATTTGAGCATATAGATCTATAGACAAACACACAACTCACAAAGAAGATCTCACAATTTACTCAACCATTGAAGAATGAAACAGTGCAAAAGGCTTGCAGCTGTGAATGCTTTCATTAATCAAAAAAGTAATCCAGATAATAATTACAATGATGTAAAATGGCTTTAATAGCCACAAGCAATTCGAATCCACATGAGGAAGTTCGAATTGATGACTCTACTTGACTGTAGGTAACCAAGACTTGTCTAAATCACAATTGGAGTTCTAAAACACAACCAACTGTTACATTTAGTATTAAATAATGGTTAACTGACTGTGGTAGGTGAGTAAATCACCCCACATGTGTGCAATTAATTAAACCATTATTTAACTGAATGTAACTGACTCCTAACTTGGCTTGACTAGTCATCAACTGAAGTTAAGGACCCAGTAGTTAACTGTCCTTGTCTAAATCATAACTGGAGTTCTAAAACACAACCAAGTGTTACATTTAGTATTAAATAATGGTTAACTTACTGTGGTAGGTGAGAAAAATGACCCACATGTGTGCAATTAATTAAACCATTATTTAACTGAATGTAGAGAGCTAGAACTGAATGTAACTGACTCCTAACTTGGCTTGACTAGTCATCAACTGAAGTTAATTGACCTTGGTTGGTTTCGGCACTCCCAGTTGCTTCCTAAATTGTAGGGATTGATCTAGGAGACTCCTGAACTTATGCAATCAAGTGCAATAAGTGGAAGTGAGCCTCAATTAGTGTTCCCCACACTTTGGTAACTGAAACATGTGCCCCAATTAGGTTAAGTTTAACCAATGGTGCTAATGACTATAAATAGACTGGATGGACTCCCAATTTAGACATGACTCCCGATTTAGACATATGACCAAATTTGGACAAGGGAGGATTAATAATCCTAACAGAAAATGCCCAGAAATACGCTAAAAATGAGTTTTTTGTGTGTACATGACTTTCCTTAAGGAAAACCCGCATACATATGTGCATTGCTATATATAATAGTCGTGTATGCCTTAAATACATGACTTTTTGTATTGCAACCTAGATGTACTCCTCGTGTACACGACTGTTGTTTCTACAACTTGCGTATGCCTCTTAAAAATGTCAAAAAAATACGAATTTTGAAATTTGAGTAGTTTGGGTAGTTCAAGTAGTTATGCAGCTAACTCCTTCAGTTGTAACTACTTTGTCTTCAACCCTAACTCTTCATTAAACATATAAATAGAGGTAAGGAGGTCCATGAGAGGAGACTTGAATCTTTGCATCATTATGCTGGAGGAATTGGGACTCTCTTTACCCACACCTTTGCCCTGGCGATCATCCCCTTGTGTTACAGAGCTTGGAGGTTGAGTTCCTTGGAGAAGAGAAGCAGCAGAACTAGATCAAGGTTTCGTGAGGTGCTGAACTTGAAGAGAAAGTATATTTGTACTTGTTTTCAAGATTAATAAGGATGTGATCTCCTTCTTCTTCCCAAATAATTGTTCAATGTGTGATTGAAACTCTATTTATGATCATATGATGATGTTAATAAGATCATTATTTCATGTTTATTTGATTATCATTTGTTTATATGTGGTCATATTGGTTTGAGGAAGGTATAACTTGTTTTGCAGGTCTCTTGGAGTAAGAGGAGCGAGAGGAGCAAGAAGAGGAGAAGGGATAAAGAAAGCTTGGACCAGCCTTTAGTTAATCAGGTGTGGACCTTTCTAATCTCAGATATTACTTGTATTTACTTGCAGAACCACTTGCATCCACCTTTCAACCCTAGTATGTTGATGGCCTCTTAAACCCTGGCTATAGGATACTTTCATTTACAATAGAACTGGCAACTCTGCTGGGGAGAGCCTTGTCTATTTGGGGTTTCTTTGTCTTTATTTCAGTTGTTTACATTGTTTCAGGTCTTTCTTGCCACTTAGGAACACTTTATTAGTATGATAGAACATCTCCCCTGCCTTCCTAAGGCTATTTTTGACCTTTTTTGGGGATTTTTTCCACCCATACGCAAGTTGCAGACTAAACAGTCACGTGTCTGGTTTAGTACACATGGATTTCTATACTGTCAACCCACGTATGATACACTACTTGTCAGTGGTACAATCTATGTGTGCTTTTACACACGACTTGCTATATTGTCAACCTACGTATGACATGCGACCTGTCAGTAGTGAAACTTGCGTATGTATCCTCTTTTGTGGTTTTTTATTCTATTTGAAGGTTGTTTGGTAGGTATTTTGGTGTCCTATGCTGGTGCATGACTCCAGGGGTTTAGTGTCATCCCTTTTGGTTTTTCTTTATCTATGTGGTAAGCCTTTTTTATAGCATTAGGGTTTGTTCTTTTCTCTTTCCCCCCACCTCCTTTGCTTGGTATGATTGTTGGCTTATGTTTTTGGTCAGCCTTTGTTAGTGATCTTTGTCTAAGTTCATAAGCTTGCTGGTGTTGGTTTATTTCTTGTTTTTTTGTTTAACTTCACCATGCCAAAGTAGTTGACTTGTCTCTTATGCAAGCCTTCCTTCCAAGTACGGTTTATACTGACTTTAGTTCATTCTAGAGTTTGTTTGGTGGTTGTATAGCAGAGTTCCTTTTGCTTGGTGCTTGTTATCTGCATACTTTTGTTTGTAGGTAGTTTTTCTTTGCATTTATAAAAGAAAAATAAAAAGAACATATAGTTGTTTTTGCTGCTTTTCCCCCCACCTCCTTCTTTGGCTTGACCTTGTTGGACAAGGTACTGAGCAACCTCTGTTTATAGGTTTAGATTGATACTTGGGACTTCTTAACCTTTGTTTATGTCAATCTTATTGCTCAGTCTCTTCATTCCAAAGTTTTTGTCTCGTTTACCTTTGTAAGCCTTCCTTTCAAGAGAGGTTGATATCCAACTTTAGGGAAACCTAGGGTTTGTTTGTGGGGTGTAGAGTAGTTGTATATTTGCTTTGCTTACAATGCTTGCTTGCATTAGTTGATAGGCCATTTTTTCTTTTGCATTTATAAAAGTAAAAGACAAAAACTCATGTTTGCTTAATATGCATGTAGATTAGAGTTTTGTCTTTAATGCACTACATATCATTATTTTTGAAAAAACTAAAAAGAATTTGTTCTTTTGTGGCTTTCAAGTTTCTGTTTGAAAAAGAAAGAGGATAGTTTTTCTTTTTGCATTTCATTTCTCTTTGCTTAGTCATTTTGTTTCAAATTTGAGTCAAAACACCACATAAGTTTCACACCATTTACCCTCTCACTAAAAACAACCCTTAAAATAAATGATATAATTTGAAAATTATTAGTAAGTTTTATTTTATAGGGTCATACACCAACTAGCTCAGGCTAGACTTGTGGATTAGGGAGTTTTAACTCTCCACAAGTATTTAAATCTCAGATGTAGTTGGCCAATCACTAGGTAAACCCTTTTCTATGTTGATTGTATCTGGGAAGCTCCTCTCAACTGGGAGTTAAGCACGAGGCCATGTGGAGGCTTGGACTAAGGAGATAACCCTCTGATTCCTTCTCAAAGCATAGACCAAGGTTTTTGTGCATCTGGGGATTCTTTCTTAGACATGGTTTCGGGATTTGCTACCCTACCCATGCGTACGAACCAAGCTTGCGAATATCCCCCCAAACTATCAATATATTTAAGGTAGCCTTTAGTCACTTTGACATATAGGGTTCATACACAGGTACACCAGAAGGCTATTTCTAGTTGACCTTGGATGAGCTTGGAAGGTAACCCCGGTAGGAGGTGTGGGAGGGCGGTGGGTGACTCCTCTACTTGTGCCTAAGAACATCTATAGGGACACCAAGTAACTATCTCTCAGTTTTCTTTTGGAAAGCGTATCTTATACCTGTTTGTTTGTTTGGTTTTAGGAATTTTTAGTGAGTGTTGTGTGGTTTGTCTATACTTAGTCTGCCTTCAGGTGTGTGCTTGGTACTTTTGGTTTCCTATTGACCTTAGAATTTGTCTCCTTGTTTGAAACTATGGCTATCACCCCTTTGAACACCAACCAAGAGATCCCCATGATGGGAACTCCTTGTACTATTCCTCTAATGGGGAATGTTGGTGTTCCCTTGATGGCCACCTTGAATCTTCCTGGATTTACCCTAGGGCTACCGGTGTGGTTGTTTTCCACTCAAACCTTCCTGAATTCTCCTAATGCTTCTCAAGTAGGCTCCTTATATCAAGGGCATCAAAAAAATGCTTCCCCTTCACCTATAGTTGATTCCCCTCCTCCTTGTACCTCATGCAGTGAAAGTACTGATACTAGTAACCAGCAATCTAAAAGGAGTAAAAGAAGGAGGAATAGGAATAAGGCACATAAGAAAGGGAGCACCCATTCATCCTTTTCAAGTCAAGTTGAACCTCACCACCCAGCCTCTGTTGTTCATGCTGGGGGCACACACTCAACTGCTGCAAAGCATATTGATCCTAACCATTCATCCTCTGTTGTTCATGCTGGGGGCACACACTCAACTGTTGCAAAGCATATTGACCCTAACCATTCATCCTCTGTTGTTCATGCTGGATGTGCTCATCCAACCTCTGCAGGTCATGTTGAACTTAGTCTCTCAGCCTCTGCAAGCCATGTTGGGCGTAGTCTCTCAGCCTCTGCAAGCCATGTTGGGCGTAGTCTCTCAGCCTCTGTGGTTCATGCTGAAGACAATCTGTCAACCATTGCAAGTCATGTTGACACTGTTGAAAGGACTACCTGTTCAAAACACAAGCCCAAGTTTCCTTGTAAGATTTGTGATGGAGACCACCTTACTTATAAATGCCCTTCTATCATGGAGGTGCAAAAAGTTTGGTTTCATTGTCATCCTATTTTTGAACATTCTAAAGCTTTTCAACAACCAACCTCTCTTAGTCAGGTTGGACCCAGTTACCCAGCCTCTGGTGGTCATGTTGGGGGCAAAATCTCAACCTCTGTAGGTCATGTTGAAAGCAAACAGTCAGCCACTTCTAGTCATGTTGACACCATTGAGAAAATTGGTCGTTCGAAGTGCAAACTTAAGTTCCCTTGTAAGCTATGCGAGGGAGATCATCTTACTCACCATTGCCTTGCTATCGCAGAGGTGTGAAGAGTGTGGTCCGAGACTCAAAAATTTCCTTCTCCTAAACAACCTATAGTTTCTCAACAACCTACTCAACCTTTGGTTGATCAAGTGGTCGAACCAGTCTCAGCCTTGGTCGATCTCACTCTTCTTTCAGAAAGTAATCCTGATGTGATTGAACCAATGTTATCTTTGGTCAATCCCACTCTCCCTTTAGAGAGTGACTTTCATGAAGTGGTTGAATCGATTCCATTTTCGATCAATCCCACTCTTCTTTCAGAGAGTGAAGTCTTTGCTAGTCATATTTTCTTCACTTTCAGTTGAGAACTTACTGAACAAGGGGGAACTCAACTCTCTTCAGATCAACCCCCACCAATCTCTCAGACTGCTTCCTTTGATTGGGATAACCTAGTTGAGCTGCGCCTTCCTTCTGATGCGCATTTTCAAATAAAGGTCAAAGTTGAACCATACACAATTGCTCGTTGCATTGTTCATGAAGGAGCCTCAGTTAGTATTTTGTTTGCTCGTGCTTGGTGAGGCATGGGATCTCCTAGCCTTGTGTCGAATACTAGTCAGTTACTGGCATTTGATAGAAGAACTTGTATAGCCTTGTGAATTCTTTCTAAAANCTTAGTTGACTTCATGGTGATAGAAGACCCCTTGGACTTCAATATGCTCCTTGGACATGATTATGTCTATGCCATGCAAGCTGTGGTGTCAACATTCTTTAGTGTGATGTACTTTAATCATGGCAAAGAAATTGTCATTATTGACCAGTTGGATTTTCTTGATCCTTCTCCTGAACCAACTAGAGATCAGGTCTTTCCTTTATTGATGCCCAGTGTTTCTATAGACACTACCCTGCCATAGGTGAGCTATGTGGCCTCATGTTTTTTGCGTTCAATTTCTATTCAGAAGCAACCTCTGTTTTCATCCTTACCTTCTCAGGACTTCTTCCTAGTAGTTAACTGGGTGAGTCATCCTATACAGACTGTGGAGCCTTCTCTCCACTCTGTCAATCCATTTGAAAGTTTAGAAATGTGTCCTATCTTGGATGATCTCCTTCCTTTGGATGACGTCTTCCCAGAGTCTTTGATACAGTCTGATCTTCTATTGGATGTTGGTTTAGTTGTAACTAAGTATAACCCTGATTTTCCTAGTAAGCCTGACCTTTCTTCTTATCTTGGTCTTGTTGATTCTCTTAACTCTTCCTTTGAACAACAAGTTAGTGATCCTGATGAGTTTGACTTTTCTTATGAATTTTTCAACTCCCACGATACTAAGTTTGTTCCTACAGACTCTATCTCCCTTGTTGATTTTTTCTCTCCTTCTGAGTTTGATCTTACTGATTATAAACCCTCGAGCCTTGGTGCTATAGAATCTTATTCAATCGATTCTACCTTGACTTTACCTTTTATAGAAGATAGCAAAGTCACATGTGTTTCTGCCAAATAGACCTGTATCATAACTTTTCTTCTGAATATGATTCTGATGTTGTTATTTCTTGGAGACAGGATTCTTAGTTGGATTCACAACTGTTTATTGGCCTTGTCTTATTTTTCAAGCTGTAACTGCATTTGCATGTGCCCTACTCGCGCTTATGAGACTGATGCTGGCTTCCACGGTTTTAGCTCGTTGTATAAGCCCTCGTCTTTGTTCTCATCTTTGCGAAGCCTTGTATCATTTTTCCTTTGCAACTTGACACCCTTTACCTTGAGGAGACATTCCTCGAGTGTCTTTATCTTTCCAACTTTCCTTGCATTATGCATAGGTTTGTTCCTTGCGCTTGGAATTAGTTTTGCATACCTATGACACTCGTCTCCTCGCATTTAGAGCATTCTTTCTACTCTCCTTCGAGCTCGCTAAAAACAGTAAGGAGGCCACGAGTTGACTTTTCTGGACTTGTTAAAATTTCATGGGAAAGATATTGAGTTTCTTTAGGCCCAGGTCTGATTCCTTACAAATACAATTGACTACCAAGTTAACTTGCCCATTCAGGCTCGTTAAGAATATGTGAATGGGAATCCACATTAGTGGTAGATTATCACTTTCTTAGACCACGTGGAATAATACGAGAAAGGAACACTCTCTTCTCTTCGGGATTGAGAAGAGTATTCTCAGGCATAGGTTTATCTCTTTTTCGGACCTGAGGGACTAAACTTATGGAAAAGGAACCCCCGGTATGAGTTTAGTTTTCTCTTTTTCGTGCTCTGGGCCTAAACATGAAAAATATTCTGAGTGTACTTTATGTCTTTGTCATGCTCGTTAAACCCTAAAGAACAAATCATTGAGTTTACTATTGTAAGCCCCATTCCTCGTAATCAAATTGATCTTTTCGAGTGATCTTGGCTTCCTTCACACTCGTAAAACTCAGGCTATATGCTGCTTTTAAAGGAGCATTGGGTAGGTGCTAATTTAACCTTTTTTGGACCTTCTTGACTAGGTACGAAAAAGGTGTGCCTTACTTTTGCAGAAGCTAAGAGAGTTCTTCTGTGGTTTTTTTTATACTTTTTTGTCCTCGGGAGACTAGATTGGATGAAAAAGGACCCCCTTGGAGTCTTCTTTAGAGTTTTCAAACTCTTTAAACTATGAAAACACCATCGAGCATGTACTAGTTCAGGCTCGTAAAATCCACGAATCAGTGATTTATCAAGCATTCTTCTATCTTTTCTTCGAGCTTGCTAAAAATGAAGATGGTCTTGAGTTTGATTTCTTGGACTCGTTAAACCTTTACAAGAAAGAGGGAAAGGGAAGTTCATTCACATGTTTTTTACATCATGGAAGCAAGTCTTGTTTCCTTGAACAAAGCACTGGTTTTGAGTCTATCAATAGTTGGGTCCTAGTATTTTTACCTTATCCCGATTTCAGAGTTTCTTACTCCTCCATTTGGTCTCTTTTCCAATTATATGGGGAATCTGTCAATGTCTCCTACATTGTAGAGTTGTTTCGTTGGTCCTTTTTGTGTCAAAATCTTCCTAAGTCACTTTTGTGTCATGCTCATTGTTCAAGGATTAAACCTTTGTCGGCCATTCTGCAATTGCCTCGACCTTTTGTGTCGGCCATTCCATGGTATCAGTTCATTACATCATGTCTTTGGCAGTCCTTGTCGCAAAATTTAGTACCAATTCCAGATCCAATTAGTCTTTGACTTACCTCGTGTTGGATGACAAAGGATGCCTTAATTCCTTCGTTCCAATGGATCTCTTCCTATCAACTACAACACATCTTCCTCTGGGAATGAGATTTAGAGTTCTATGAAAGTACCTTGGGATTGTAGTCATCAGTGGAAATTTCCCTCGCTAGTGGGTAGTGGGAATACCTTAATGTCTCCTACTTGATGGATTCTTCAAGTGTTCAACTTCAAGTCCTTGTATTCACACTTGTTAGAATGTACTAGGTGCCTTGGGGACCATTTTCATTAATATTGGTTTCCCTCACATTTGTTAACAGTTCTCATCATTAACCAGTAATCAAACGGTTTCCTCCATGTTCGACTTCAACTCCTTTATTTGCATGGTTAGGATTCATGCCTTTTTGGGCAGTTTGGATTGAAGACCTTGGGCCGACAGTAGCTTCATCATTTTTTGCTATTGTCCGAGTTGTGCAAGACCTTGTTACATTTTATATGAAATTTTGCTGAGACATAGATCCACCTTGTATTTTTGTGGCTATGATCAATTGTCGAGTATGGGTGCACCTTGTTCATTTGTGGCAATGACTCCTTTACATTTGATGTGGCACCTTTTTGCATATTGAGCGACCATGATAGTTTCATTAGTTATACATATGTTAGATATTCCTATATCTTTATGGTGATGTTTTGTTTATGGACTTGTATGTCCCAGAGATCAGTTTTTTCTAACATTTATCTCTCTTTCAGGTACCTTCATTCGATCCTTTTGATCTTGGATTCTCTGCTCTCTCCATACTCAACTTTTTCCTTTATAATGCATTTTGGATATCGTCTTACCCTCTACACTCATACATTAGGGGGCATCTGTTATAGCTCAAAGTGACACATCTCTGTCTGTGACCACTTTTCTATGTTTTCGTCGCATGTCGACACTTCCATGACGACACTTCATGAAAAGTCACTGAAAAACACCTAAATTGGAAGAACCATATCTTGAGTTCTGTAACTCCATTTGACCTCATATCTACACTATTGGAAATATATTTCTATTAGCTAAAACTTTCCAGAAGACACCAAAGTCTGAAAATGCCCAAAAATACCCTAAAAATGAGTTTTTTTGTGTGTATGCGACTTTCCTTAAGGCAAACCCACGTACGTACACGCGTTGCTATATATAATAGTTGGGTACACCTTAAATACATGAATTTATACATTGCAACCCGCGTGTACTCCTCATGTATGTGGCTATTTTTTCTTCAACCCTCGTACGCCTCTTAAAAATGTCAAAAAAATAAGAATTTTGAAATTTGGGTAGTTTGGGTAGTTATGCAACTGACTCCTTCAGTTGTAACTACTTTGTCTTCGACCCTAACTATTCAGTAAACATATAAATAGAGGTAGGGAGGTCCATGAGAGGAGACTTGAATCTTTGAATCATTATGCTTGAGGAATTGGGACTCTCTTTGCCCACACCTTTTCCCTGGCGATCATCCCCTTGTGTTGCAGAGCTTGGAGGCTAAGTTCCTTGGAGAAGAGAAGTAGTAGAACTAGATCAAGGTTTCATGAGGTGCCGAACTTGAAGAGAAGGTATATTTGTACTTGTTTTCAAGATTAATAAAGATATGATGTCCTTCTTCTTCCCAAATAATTGTTCAATGTGTGATTGAAACTCTATTTATGACCATATGATGATGTTAATTAGATCACTATTTCATGTTTATTTGATTATCATTCATTTATATGTGTTCATATTGGTTTGAGGAAGGTATAACTTGTTTTGCAGGTCTCTTGGAGTAAGAGGAGCGAGAGGAGAAAGAAGAGGAGAAGGGCTAGAGAAAGCTTGGACCAGCCTTCCGTTAATCAGGTGTGGACCTTTCTAATATCTGATCTTGCTTGTATTTACTTGCAGAACCATTTGTATCCACCTTTCAACCCCAGTACGTTGATGGCCTCTTAAACCCTATCCATAGGATACTTTCCTTTACAACAAGTACTGTGACCAAAACAGCAAGAAACTGAACACAATAAAAATTAGTGCTATCCGGAATTTCAAGCAAACTGCCAAGAATGCACGAGATAAAACTTGAATCCATGCCCTTTTAGGTTTCAATGATTGGCCAAAATAGACAAGAAACAAATGAGGATTGAAGTCTCAACGTTGGAAAATGCTACATAACATAAACATGACATTAAAACCAATGGTTAAAGGTTTTAATATGGATTATAGTTTACATGAGCAATAACACAGGAATAAACCAAGGACTTGATAAAAAAATCTCTATACTCAAATAAAACAATTTTGAAAAGAATAAATCCCTTTAACAAAAATAGCAAATATATGAGAACAAAGATAGAATATGTAGCTCAAAATTTATGTTTTCCTCCAATTTCAAAACAAGTTCCACTACATGAAATTATAGATAGAACTCTTACCTCACAATTTCTGCAATTGTTTATCAAAAATATATTAGAAATATATCTTTGTTGTGGCTTGGGACAGTGCAAGTCATGGATTATTAGTGATTAGTTCACCAACCAAAATAATAATTTCCAATTTTCATATAGCAAACAATAAAAGATTTAACAAGATAAATCATTAAACAAATGAATAGCATATTAAAATCAAAGATTTTTTTTTTAAATTGACGAGGCACAATGGTCAAAAGGTGGCATATAAGCAAGTTTAAAGTCCTGGATTAATAGAGATTTGTTCACTAACCCAAAAAAAAATTACAAATTTTCATCTTTCAACTTAACGCTCTGATGGTCATTGTGTTAATTTTAACGCTCTGTTGGTCATTGCATTAATTTTAGTGCTCTGCCGGTCACTGCATTAAGGTTGGCCATTGAGATGTCGTGCCATATTTCATGTACAAGAATGATTAAATAAAGTGCAAGAGATACAACATTAAGGAATCACAACCATTATTTGAATCCACCTTATACTTAGATAGTTCTGAGTTTGATCTTGTCACCGAAGGGACAAGTCAAACATGGTAAACCATGTACATACCTTGAGAAATGGTTGAAGCAAATAGAAACTGACCTTAGACTCTTAGTCAATAGAAAGAGAGGCTTGAATCAAAGGCACAGGCTTGAGTAATTCAGTCATGTCCAAAATAGTCATGCTAAGGACACACAATCACTTAGCACGAGAGACACTCGGCCATGTTGATACCCTCTGATAGTCATGTTGAGTAACTCACGGCCCACACTTGAAGAGTAACCTCACGTTCACCAGGGTTAGAACCCAACACACAGGAAAAAGCCATAAGAGCTAATGATGAGAAAATCGCGACGTAAGTAACTTCGAAAAACGTAGAGAATCATGTTGAGAAAAATCATGAGGTAAGCAGTTGAGAAAGACGCAGAGTCTCACTTTACAAGATGAGACATAAATAAAAAAAATGAAGAGATCAAGCTCATCCCATGAAGAAATAATAAATCATAGAGGTGAAACTCAGAGCGTGAATGAACAATTCACGAAACTAAAATTCAGCCCATGAAATGAACAAGATGCAGAGGTAAAATCATGGAGTGAAATCGCAAAGGAAAACCTGAGAGACAAACTCATAGGCAAGAGGAGAAAATCAGATAGCAAAGGATATAACCCCTGCTTGAGAAACCGATGATAGAAAATATCCCAGTGAGATAATAGGCTAAGAAAACGGTGAGATAACACTAGGACCATGTAAGAATAAGAGCATGAGTCAATAACCACAAGATCAAAGTGAATTGTAAAGGTGGACAAACATTCAATTAGGACCAAAAAGACAAAATACTTTTCTCTCTCTCAAGGTACATAATTTAATATATACTTTTTTCATCACTGTATAAGGGGAACATCCAAATGGATGGTACCATCCTTTTGTCCTCAGCCAACTTTTACAAGATAGATCGTCCATACATGCCTAAGGAGGAAACATAAAGATCTGAGTTCAGTATATCCAAGGAAGTGCTCGGGGAAGTGTACTAATAACAATACCCTTAGAGGAGAAACAGTTTCATCCTTAAGACATCCAATATGATGCTAAAAGACTCAATCATCCATACTCTAAAATAAATCAGCCAAAAGGTTGAAGAGTAGGAGGTACAAGCTCTTCTCTATAAGAGTTATAGCTTATCTTCCCCAATATATATTTCCTCATAATTTTCAGTGAAGGAAAGTAGGCCCTCAGCCATGGGGAGAACTTCCCTGTATATATTTTCTTCCCTCTTACTGTATTCTCTAAACAGATGATGAGAGTCTAAAGTGTGAAAGAAGGCCTTCAACTCCATAATATTGTCACACCAACCATCCAGATCGAGGGAAGAGAGAGTTTCCTTATCATCTAAGCCCAATTAATAATTACAGAAGAGTCCTCATTAAGATGGAGAGAGCGAATTCCAATCTCTTTTGAAAAAAATAGTAGAGCCCAAAGAGCCAATAATTCTGCTCTGGTGTTGTTGTTGTGCCCACATGCCATCTTGGTGCTCTAGTGTAGGTGCTCTTATATAGTATGTGTGAAGGTATTTGAGTTGTGATGATTCTTAGTTTTTGTAGAATATTTTAGTTGTGCATAAACCAAAAATAACCACCCCAATACTACGGTTTTACCTCAATGAAAACTCCAAAAACTATGCTAACAACCAACTATCATAAAATAGTGCATACCAGCTCAAAGTGTCCACACATGTGGGATCAAAACATTATCCAATGCTAGCACATGACTCAATAATACTACGAGTGAAACCCCCATAAGCAAGAAACACTTGGAATAGGTCAAATCACCAACTAAATACATGAATATGTGTTCCCAAGCTTCCAAGTGTGAAGGACAAGAAAAAAATGAACTGCTAACTTCTCAATACAATGAAAAGTACATACAATGAATGTGGAGCACTATTGATTTGCAACTAGAGTAGATCAATCTAAACCTTCGAACCGAAACACCAATGGATCCTGGTTTTATATGGGATGAAAAGTCAAAATGAAATTCAATATATATATATACAAGTTTGGGGACAAAATATACCAAAATTAATTAAATATTAACAAAAATAAATATCCATACCTACGTCATTGGTGGAAATTGTGAAACTACAATTTCCTCAACATCTATATTTGTGCCACTAGCCTCTATTTCTTTTGGGTCAAACAAATTCATATCATCAACGTCATCATCATTCATGAATTTGGTATACTCCATAAATTTCATATATTAAAAACATTATATTTGATATAATAAATTTCATATATTATAGTATACTTACATACCATGCCCCTGTTTTCATTTTGTCGAGTAATGACTCGCTTATAATTGTCTCTACAGTATGCTACATACTGCTCAAGCTCTAATCGGCTCATACTTTTCAAGCAATCATAAAAATAATCATAAAATAGGCTTGGATCCATACTGGATGCAGATGAAATAGTATGTAGGCCGATTTCCATCACTGCCAATGCAGCCCCAACACGGTCTCGTATATCTTCCCTCACCCCTCTTGCTATTTGGGATGTTATTTCCAACTCCTCTGGTAAATCTACGACTCTAGGATTTGATTGTACTAATCGAGGCATCAAACTCCTATAATGAACATATCATCATGCATCAGGTCGTTCATATGTCTGACCTTTTCTAGCACCATAGAAACTGGATCCCGTATCTGTATAGTCACGGTCCATGTTAAACCAAAAGTATGTAATCAACATCTTAACAAAATACTGAGGAACCTCATCATTATTTTGTAACTTCTCATATGCACACAGGAACCTCGAATAAATATGTGGTGCAATCAATGGATCATTGAATCTTGCGATCTTTAGAAGTTTTTCGTCTTCGGGCTGCTAGTCAAAACATGAAAAGACCATTTCTTTTGTGACAACTTTCTTTACTTCTTCAAACTTGTGGCAACCCATCACTAAAAATTTCCTCCTACACATCATATCATGAAAAGTATGGGTTGATGGTCCAACCCCAAGATATGTCTCGATCAAACTATTCAGATTGTTCAAAACAATCTAGAGACATTGTTGAGTACCAAAAGAGAGATTGAAGAGTCAAGTTCTGCCTGCAATCTCAAGGAATGCTCCTTCATCTCTTCCACAGTTAGCATAGAGAAGTTGTCTTCCCAAGGAGCATCCTCAAGAACATCTATAAGATGACTATAAAGAGGATCATATCTTTCATTTTGAGCATACTAATGCCCTCAATGGCGTCTCCTTGTCTTCGAAGATGGATTAGGATTAGGAGCAGCAAACCCTGTAAGAACTAAAATGCGTGTGCAAGTATTAAAAACTATATATATAATTTTTCAATCAAATTATACACATTTAAATAAAATGTGTTCATTATAAATACCTGATGCATCCTCTTGTGCCCCATATTTATTGTTAGAATTTCTAGAAGCCCTATACAAAACCAAAAATTGGCAATCACATGTAAGTTAACAAGAAAAGTCATCTAATTTTTCACAAATAACACAATCATGTCAAACAAGAAATATATCCAAAATGTACATGTTAACAAACTTTACTTGGAGATGGCGTATATGAGGAATAAGACACTAAGTGTGTCCTATGTGTTTGTCCATCGTCCCCTGTAGACCCCTCAAACATACGTCTATCATGCTCAAAGACACCACCTGTGCATGTAACAAGATCTTACAAATATATGTACAAGAATATCTATGTTTATATAGACTTGAGCATGAAATGAATAACATTTGAGTTTACCTAATGATGATCTCAGGTAGTGTGGTTGCATAGTATCCAAAATTTCTTTAGGCTGAAGTTGTAAACCTATGCATGATAAGAATTTTCCACATATTACAAAACATGCCAAACAAGAATTATTGTCAGAATGTATGAAAACAATATCAACCTACAAATGGCATCTTATGTGTTTTTCCACCAACCCCTATAGACCCCTCAGACAGACGTCTGTCATACTGAGAGCCACCACCTGCGCACCAGAAGATCTTAGAAATATGTCTAAAACAATATCTATGTTTATATATATTTGAACATGAAATGAATAACAATTGAATTTACCTGACGATGACCTCAAGGAGTGTGGCTGCATAGTATCCAAGTTTTCTTCACCCTAAAGCTGTGAAGCTGTGCATGATAAGAATTTTACACATATTAAAAAACATGTCAAACAACAATTCTAGTGAAAATGTACATGTGAAAAATTTCTCTACTTGGCAATGGCATATCTGAATAATAAGACACTAAATGTGTCCCCTGTGTTTGTCCACCGGCCCTTGTAGACCCCTCAGACAAACATTTGTCATGCTGAGATCCACCACTTGAGCATAACAAGATCTTATACTTATATGTGTAAAAGAATATTTATTTTTATATATACTTCACTATGAATTGAATAACAATGAAATTTACTTGATGATGACCTCTCGGTCTATCGTTGCATCATAGCCAAGTTTGCTTCACCCTAAAGCTATGAAGTTGTGCATGATACTAATTTTCCACAGATTAAAAAGCATGTCAAAATTAAATTTACCAAATTTAACACTGTGCACCTGTGCATGATGAGAAATTTCCACATTAAAATCATGTCAAAACATGACAAAGAAGATAAATATATTTCATATTAACAATCTAAAAGGTCAAATATGATCCCTTAAAGGTTGTGGCTCAAGTATTCCCAAATCTGGAACACCCCTAGTTAGAAAGAATGCCATTCTCTCAACCTTCACCCCCTATACCTTATATCTCATCAATTTGGTCAAGTAATTCAAGGTGTGCCTCCTCCATCTCAAGTCTCATCTAGAAACTAATAAGTACAAGACAATTTTCCCCTGGGTTTAGAATATGGGACCTTAGTTCTTACAACAAGTACAGGGAAGAGTAAACAACTCGACAACAAATATAGGGAATCTAGAAGATATTTTGCTGCACATGGCTCATGAAGAGGAAGAAGCACCACTATAACAGGAACAAATAATTTATTGAATAGGAATTTTTGAATACAATGATTCCTCGAGTGAAATATTTCATGGGGCTGCAAGATAAACATCTAATGGTAGACCTTGCCAAATGATCATCATGACACAAAATTCAGTCCCCAAGGATGGTTATGCATCCAAACTAGAGTGAAACACATCATGTGGCCTTCATTTGGAATCCCTATAAAATTATGTTGCTGATTAAGAAACACATCTTACTTGGGATAAGAGAGGCTTTCTTGGACATCTCTTTTCCTTCTTTGCAAAAAAGAGCACAAAACCAAACTATGAAATCATTAGACATTTGTTAGATACATTTCCCTATTCTTCAAAATTATAGGACAAAAGTGGTGTTCCATTGAAAGAACTTATCATGTTAAAGGGAACCATGCCCTAGCCATAATCAACTGGGTCCTTAGTCCATTTGACAATTCCATTCTCAACAGATTGTGGAAACTCCACTTACACGTATTGGCTTGGGAAATATGGAAAGAAAAGAACAAAAGTTTTTTTTGCGATCAAAGTCGAAAGAAACAAGTAGTTTATGAAATCATAAAGGATACATTCATGACATGCTTCAATTAACATAGTGGTCTAGTGAGGATTTTCAAATGAATCCCAAGATGCATGTTGCATTGACCTTTTAGATCACACTTCCCCCATTTCCCATGACAATCATAAGTATTATAGGTGGCTAGGGGAAGGCTCCATATGCATTTCCTCTTAACAAAGAATGGGACATTAAAGCACATGCACTCATGACAAACAGTTTCAGCTGCAACATATTTGATAAGTATTTCAGGGAATACAAACAATGAAATAACTTTTCCCTTAGAGGCCCTTAGAGGCCTTAGGCTCTAAAATTTTGGCCCTTGGGACCTTAAGCTTAGAAATATAGCCCTATTTGAGCCTTAATATTTGATATTTAATCCAATCTCATACTTAAGCTCTAAAATGTTGACACATTTGGACATAAATTAGATCTGAAATTTCAACCCAACTGGGCCTTATTTCTTGGAAATTTCAGCCAAATTGAGCCCTATTGATCTGAAAGTTCAAACTTTTTAAGACATATTTCTTCGACATTAATATTTCTCTTTTAAAAATAGATCAACCACACCTATCAACCCATCCTTGGTAAATTGTTTTGGTCGTTCATGATTACACATTGAATGGGGAAAGCAATGGATTTATAGCACTTATTGGGATATTTTTCTTTCTATTGAGATTGACCTCGTTAAGAAGATTTGATAACAACAAAGTGAAAGAGAACTCATCTTTTTAGATAAAAAATAATATTTTCAAATGCAAACACATGTATCAATTGTATTCAGTGTTGTTTTGGCATAAGAAACATTTAGGGAGTCAATTTGGTGCATCTCAAGTGGTTGTCCGAAAAAGTTGTTATCCTCCCCATCGGAGTTCAAATCCCACTTTTTGACATGTTTCCTCTTATTGAGCAGAATTTTGATTAGATATACTTAATATATTCATGAGTTGTTAACATGGCCTTGTGCCCTCAACAATCTAGGGTTTACCTTGGGTACCACCCTTTGAATGAGAGGAACCACCTAGGAGGTTTCCTCACAAATATGTTACCTGGAAAAGAAAAATGAGAAACATTTAGGGGCCAAATTACCTAATATCATAAAANTTAAATTAGATAAATTGGTCAGCTACCAAAAACATGAGCTTCAAGAGTATTTATTTCTACTCATCTTGCCACTGTGGCTTACACCCAAGATTACTATTTCCTACTTGAGTTTCAAGAGTATTTTTTTCTTCTCATCTTACCACTCACTTTTAAATGTTCCTAAAAGTGACATGCATGCAAACCCTAAAAATGGCATGCATGCAAAACCTAAAAGTGACATCCATGCAAACCATAAAGTGACATGCATACCCTAAAATTTACATGGATGCAAACCCTAAAAGTGCATGCATGCAAACCCTAAAAGATATATAAGAAGGTTAGTTGAACCAAAAGGGTATCATTGTTATTATTAATCTTTTGGAAACACGTTTTGGGAGCTCAGTGAGGTCCTTAGAGTTTAGGGCATATTTCCTTGACCTAATTGGATTTGGTGGCGAAATCTATACAACCTAACCAATTGCTAGAGTGAATCATCCAAATCCACCATTGTGTACTTCATTGCATCAAAGATTCATTGTGTTTAGGGCATTGTTGGAGTTTCCTTAAAGCTTATAGTTGGGCATATTCGTTCATTAATCATGGAAGCGATCCTATCATTGTTGAGAAAGGGGGTCTCCACCAAGTTCTTGAAAACAATATTCCTCTATACTGCTACTTCTGAATTGTATACTAAAATCGGCATTATCTCCATTCATTCCTCCTCAAAGCACACGACAGCAATTTAGTATGGGAAAGGGTTCATTCTATTAGCAACAAGTTACCAGTGAGCAAAGGATTATCACGACGGAACTCAACTTTTTTAATAAGTATGATCTCTATAGGAATGAAATAATGCAACGAAGGCTCACTTATTTCCCTAGATAAGAGAGATAGAGTACTAAAGAGATCGTGTTCACATATTTAAGGGTTGCATACACTCAATAGAGACGTAATTAGTCTATTTGGATGCCATTCCTTCAATCTGGGCATAGCTCTCAAGTAAACCCACTTCCATTGGGGCCTATTCATCATTTTTGTTTCTACATCAAACTTCGACACCCCTCAGAGATTGAATTTCCATTATTATTTGAGATTTGCATGCACATAAGAAGGAAGGGATCAATACGTGGAAGGTGCTCCTAGCTGAGAATGGTACTCAAATATTCCATTTCATTGAAGCATATTCATAAATATGTGTGTTTATATCGGGTTACTACAACCATCAAGCAATCCACCCTTAGCACTATTTGAGAAGGAGTGAACCATCAATATTGGAAATTAATTATTTGCATAGCTGATACATTCTTAGGAATTTGTTATCTTTAGAGTTTGGGCAACACCTTGATCACTAAAAGAAGTTGTACAGTCATCTACAATTCAACTCTGTTAAGTCTTAAAAGACTTCCATCTCAGTTATTGTTGTCAAAGGTATTTCTAAGATCATATCTCATAATTTCCCGAATTTACATCATTTATACGGTGTTGTTATTTATGGATATATATTTAAATTTTTATGAATCTATGGGTTAAGTTTGATATTGGATACAAATAAATATCATTATTGAGTATACATATTAGCAGGTCTAGTATGATAAGGAACCCTGAATTGTGTTGTGAAAGTTCCTAATAATAAACCCTATTCAAACATTACACCCTCATTTACAAACAAAACATAGGTTAAGGATTGTATTGATGAGAGAAGTGTCAGGAGTCCTCAACCAAAACAAAACAACAATCACAATAATATATACTAGATTCAGTTTGGGATATTACAGTCTTCCACATAGGATTGTTATTTTCAATCTTACTGAGTAGTTCTAGTAAGCATATAATATTGGATATGGTCGAGATCAACCTCAAAATATGGTGGACATGAAGGGACATACCTAGTCTAGATCAACCTCTAAAATATGGTGGACACGAAGGGACATACCTAGTCTAGATCAACCTCAAAAACTATGCTTTGTATTTTTTATAAGAACTTACATAGAATACTCATATAACTAGGGTTCTTCTAGTAGAGATATTTAGATCACTATACAATATGCTCATACATTATGAATATTACGTAGCTAATGCATTTACTATAAGTATTAGTAGTAAGCTCTGTACTCATTACTTAGCTTGATGCTTCTTCTTATTCCCATTCATTTATGGTGTTAATGTTCTCCTTATTGAAATAGCGTGTTTACAGTAGTTCTTACTCATGCTTATCGATGATGTTGTCGATAGAGATAGTTAACCTCAAAGTCAAATTCCTAAAAGAAGAGTCACCATATTTAGATATGACCTTCCAACATAGTTTTATTAACTTCATAGTTCAATGATATATGAAGAATTAAAATACCCACCTACCAAATAATGCTCAAACATATGGAGAATGTATACAATGGCTAGGCCTTCCACTTTAGTGCTCGCATAGTTTCACTTGGATCGAGTCAACGTATTTATACTAAAGTAAACTTTATCAAATAAGATTGATTCTCTAGGTTGTGCATGGATACCTCTCCAAATGATAATTGAAACATTGGCATGTACATGGAATTGAACCATGCACTTAGGGAAAACTCAAATTTCCATCATTACCAGTTTATTTTTTAAGATGTTAAGGATGCTTCACACTCCTTGTACAAATACATTCTTTGTTTTTATCTGTTTCATTCTTCAATTACTCCATAGTCTTCTTAATAGTACCATTGCCATTGATGAACTGTCAATAATACCCAATTTACCCAAGATTTAGTTGCAAGATATGGACATTAGTGGGTGGATAAAGTTACTAGTGATAATGATCTTAGCGGGATCAAAAAATACGCTTTCATGAAGACAAGATGTCCTATCATAATTCCAAAATGGATGTACATGATGCACATTTTCAGGTCTAAGGAAATCCATAGCTACTCACACCTCTAAAAACTCAAGTGAAGAATCAAAATATGATCTTTCAATAGGTTGTGCATCTTCCAATCATCTAAGTATACCTTCAAAAACTTATATATATATATATATATATTCAAAAAATGTTGCAAGGGAAATCTAAGAGAACATTACAAGGGCACTCGAATGTAATGACATTGTACACATTAGATCCCCATTTAGTTGTGAAGGCCATGTATTATTTATATTCTCTAGTAATACATACTTATTTGTACCGCAAGAATCCAACTATAAGGAGTAAGTGTTATTACTGTCATGCAACATGATCTAGCACCTTGTCAGTAAAGGGTGTTGGAAACTAATCATGGACAGAAGTGGGGTGGGAACTAATCATGGTCATAATTGGGGTTGAGGTATACAAATAAAGAGATACATGAATTTCTAGTGATCATGTCTTCTTGTCTTGAATCATAATTGGACTATTCAAATATGATTCTAATAACCAATATTAATCTATTTCTTCTTTTACCCTCTATTTGATTCTAGGATTCAATATGTAGGTCTCTTGCCATCTGTTTCACCGCCACCACACGTTATAGCATTCATGGGTTGTGGTGAGGCAACAACTCTCAATTTCGACCAGCTGATTCGGTTTGGACAAGCCCTTGCTTGGTTTCTCTCCTACACAACAAGTGGATAGGTTCATGTTGCCCCTAAAAGTGAAAGATTGCATACCTAATAACATAGCGAAACTTTCTGAAATGCAAAATGCAATTATTATTAAATAATAAATGATTTTCAGTACCCCAAGTGGCCTAGTAATGGTGATTCTAGGATTCAATATGTAGGGTCTTCCCTTAACAGGACTAGAATCTAGATTTAATTCTATTTTCATTTCTCCTAACTCTCCTTTTATTCATTACATCTCAATTAAAATATTAGGAAAGAGGTCAATTATTCTCTGAGGCAACCTAATACATTTACTGTAAGTATTAGTAGTAAGCTCTGTATCTCTGCCTTTTCCTAAATCAATTATTTTCAATTACCCACTACATTGCAAAGAATGAAAAAATGCATGTACTGGGATATAAAATTCTGACCTAATTGAGCGGAAACCCCTTCGTCTTCGCATGAGGTGGAATGATGATGATGGTCGACTAAAACCGCACATGGAATGGGTGCCCAAACTCTGTTTGCAAGCCTGAAAAGGCCTTACCAAGCGCGAAAAAATCTTACCCTCCCCGACTGAAAAACCTGAAATGATGACGATGGTGGACTAAGCAGAAGCCCGAAAACCTCTTACCGTGACCAAAAAACTAGTGAAATGATGACAATGGTGGACTAAGTGGAGGCCTGAAAATCCATTACTAAGCGTGAAAAGCAAGACATGAGAGCATAAAATGAGAAAAATGATGACAATGGTCGGCTAAGTGGGAAGGGGGTTTGCATTTATATAGTTAAACATTTCTCGACCGAGAGTTAAAAAGGAATCTAATCTCTCGGCCGAGAAACATTTCCAAGTGTTTAATGTGAAAATTATGGCAATACTCTCGGACGAGAAAGTTTAAAACTCTCGGCCGAAAACTTTTCTAACTAGGGAATAAATCCTAGATGAGAGAAATTTAACCGTGGCTAATTTCTTGTCCAAGATATATTACAACTCTCGGGCCGAAAAAATATGTTGACTTTTTTCTCGGCCAAGAAATTGGAAATTATACAAAAAAAAACGATTTGTCACGGAATTGTATTTCGTGTTTTCAACGAGCGCTCTTGGAGTTGTAGAATAGATTGTGTATAACCCTCGAACATCCACTACCTCCAAGGCCACCCACATATGTTTTAGTAAGATTTGATAAATATATGGTGGTTCCATGGGATGAATCGACTCCTCAAACTATTCCTATTAAGCCTATTGAACAAGGTAATAAAAAACAACTTCCATTGAAACTCACATGGGGGTTAAAATCCACAAGTCACAAGTATTGATGTTGGAGGAAGCTAATATTAATATTTTAAAGCAAGCGAAGCCAAGTGTGACATTTATTGAAATATCTTGACTTAAATATTTGAATGGCCTTTGATTTCAACCTCCCTTTTCATATGATCAATATGAAAAGATGGAAAAAGTAGCACTTGTGGCTATTTGTAAAGTGGAAGAAAATAAATTGAGATGGATTACTTTGTAATCGATTTCTTATTGATTATACACATAATCTTATTTTCTTATTATTCACATGTTTCATCCTTTAGAATTGGTATTCATCTTATTTGTAATTTTACTTTTTAATTTTCCATTTACATACTTCATAATCATAATCATGATCATCTACAAATTTAATGTAACAAACTTGAAGTGCAACTAGCCTAAATACATCTAAACTCCATAATATACCCTGCACCTAGAAGGATCAAATACCTCATGGTGCAAATCTATCCAATAAAAAATAGACAATTAAAAATGTTTACACCTCTAGGCACTTGATCCCTGCTCATTGTAAATTCAAAGGTTACTGAAACCAAATATAAATATAATATAAATAGATGTCACTTGTATTCATTTTTTTAATATTTTGTAATTGGAAAGTTGAGTCACTTCTTATTATTATACATCTTATTAATATAGGATTCTTTCCCGGATTATAGTGAAAAATCTTCCCTGATTATAGTGAAAAATCTTGTAAAAGTTTGTAAGAGAATAAAGAGTAATATATATATAGATATCAAACCTTAGCTATTAAGATTTGCCCGTCGCATTAGACATTAGACACGTCTGTAGTGATATCAAACCCTAACCATTAGGGTTTTCCTGTTTCTCGTTATTTCCATTTTCGTTGGCCCATCTCATCATAAAATAGTAGTATGTGTGGTCTGAATCGATTTATCCACTGGATCCGGCTCCAGAGTTGGTTTTAGGCGTACAGAGGGCGTATTTAAGGTCCGCACTGATAAAGGTTTGGATTATTAAACCAACAGACTTTTACATTTGCAGCTTTTGGATTTTGTTGTGTGAAACGATCCTCGCAGATCAAAAATATTTTGAAAGGCCGTCCACGCCCTTTCTAATACCAAATTAGGGTTTGTCAAATTAGGGTTTGCTGTACATTAAAAATATTTTCGTGTTTGTTTTTCCAAATTCTATTGGGAAACGCCACATGCCTTGAATTATAAGCAGCTCCCCCTCTCCCATGAGCTTTTGGAGGAATCTGTTTTGATTGTGGGAGTTGATTTGACTTACGCTGGAATTCGGTGAAAATTAACGGAATTGATTTGATGTACGTTATTTGACGTTAATGTATTTCGTGAGTATTTACTTACTTTTGTCTCCCTGCGAATTTACGGAGAAACATTTCTAATAATATTTCCAAGATTAAGCACACCATGCGAGTGTTTAAACATCCCGTAAGGATTCCAAGTTGAGAATTTTTCTTGTTGAAAAATATGTTGACTAAAATCTATTTCATTGGAAGGGTGCAACAGAAGTTAAGAATGGTTTAGAATTGACACATTGAATTGTTTATGATCTGTGGGTTCTAAAACCTTCGAATCTAGTATGCGGCCTTCCTTGAAAAAAATATCTTCCAATTTGCTGCGTTTAACTAAAGATGATCTTCCTCCAATTCTTTTCCTGTGTTACTTTAGTTCAGATAGTAACAGGTCAGTTAATCGTTCTTAGTAATTTTATTTTTAACATTTGTTTTGCGCATGCAGTGTTTGTAAACGAAACATAGATATTAAATCCTGGCCGTTTCCTCAGCACTAACGGGAAACGAGATTAAAGGAAGCAGGCAATCTGGCACTACCCCCACTGAAAATTCGTAAATACAGGTCTCTGTGAAGGACTGATAGCAACATTCATGGTGAACGCTAGATTTCTTTAACATATTTTCCTGCTTCCAGTGTTGATATGAAAGAAAAACAAAACCAAAATATGCCCTCGGATAATCCGGTACTAGCCGCTTTTGGAATTCGTAAATACAGATGGTGGGAAAATTGTGTAGCACGCATTACGACTTCTTATGAAAGTCCAATTGAGAAAGACTATACGAGGCGTACATACGTTTCTGTGAACGACTCTGATAGCAACATTCATGGTGAACATGATATTTTTGGAACACATTTTCCTACTTCCAGTGCTGATCCGAAAGAAAAAGAAAAGGAAAATATCCTAGACCAGATAGAAATAGTAGCTGAAACCCTCTCATTGGACTTGAAAGCAAGTGACGATGTAGGTTGCCTTGCGTATGAAATTGACAAAGAGGAGAAAGATGAGGAGGTAGCGACAGGTATTGTGACAGAACGGGAAAGAACATGTGACCTGAAATCACGTGACGCTCTAGGTTCACTTGCATATGAAATTGACAAAGAGAAGGAAGATGAGGAGGTAGTGACAGGTATTTTGACAGAACATACCCATTCAACGTTCTGTGCAGAGGTATGTATTTCTGTTTTATTCATTCAAATTTGGTATGCAAATGCAATTTTGATTCTGCGATTAAATTGCAGAAATATGGGTTGATGTTGATTGTACATTTAAATTGCATAAATACGGGTTGATGTGGAGGTGGCCAGATTAGTACCTTAAAAATACCATGTTTGATGATGATTATGTGGTGATAACAGTACTGATATGCTGGCTCATGTGTTATTTATTTCATTTATTTTGATGTTCATAAGACTTGTAGTATTATATCACGATATAAAATATATCTCAGTTCATAGTTGACTGTACCTTTCAGGTACCTCATCACATGCGTTGTTACAATCAAGTGAACAGGTTTCAGCTTTACCATATATTTACTCAATGTGTTCATTCCAAAGCATGTATATGGCCTAGTGTTTATTAAATACATCAACAAACCAATCATTTATCTATACATTGTAGCATCTGCTCTGAAGTGTGACTTAATAAATTCAGGTTCATCATCATCTGTGTAGGCATGAGTTTTCAAACCATCATCTGGAATCTTTTCAAGATCTTACAACATATTTTTCTTGGTTAAGGAAAATATCGTTTGATTTCTACCACACCTCTAGGCCCAAGAAATAATGCATCATACTGAGGTATTTCATCTCAAACTCTGCAGCAAGCTCCCTCTTAAACTCTGCTATGAGCTTGTCATCCCCTATTAGAAATAAGTCATCCACATATAACAACAATATCACTAATCCACCATTCACAACCTTGTAATAAAGGTTAGAGTACGTTTTAATTTTAGTAAATCCCAAAATCATCAAAAAAACTCTCAATTCTTCCATGCCACCTCCTAGGTTCCTTGTTCAATCCATCCAAGGCCTTATTCAATAGGTACACATATGTCTTCCTATCATCTACCTTGAATCCTTGTGGTTGTTCCACATACACTTCTTCTTCCACTACGCCATTCACAAAAGTTATTTTCATATCCATCTGATGTACCTTTCATTTCATCACTACAATTGTTGAAAGTATAGCTCGAATTTAAGTGTTTCTTTCCATAGGATCAAATTTCTCCTCATAATTTATTCCTTCTTTTTGGGAGAAACCACGATCCATGAACCTTGGATTGTAATTATTTACATTGCCATCTGCTAAATGATTTCTCTTGTAGATCCATTTATAAGTCACCACATTGACTTCCCTTTCGGTCTTGCAACCACATCCAAAGCATCATTCTTCATAATGGACTGGTATTCCTCCATCATAGAATCATTCCATACTTTCTTATCAATCTTCTTCATAACTGGAAGGCTTTGCATCAATGATGTCACATAATTTAATGCTACATAGTCAAAATATGGTCTAGGTCTCTTTCTCTCTCTGTCTGGATAACCATATTTCCTTGCATCCTTAGTAATCTCTCGAGACCAAGTTAGTCTTTACTTACATGTAATTGTTTCTCTAGGTGTATCTACAAGTCTTTGCGGTTCTACCATATCATGATCGTGTGAAACATGCTCTTCTAGTACAACATCATCTTTTGAACTAGTACCTGTGACTCTAGGAGATTCAGGATCTTCTTCATGGACGTCATATATATGGTTCTTCCTTGATCTACTAAAAGTTGCATCATCATTGAAGGTGACATCTCTACTAGTCTCAATATTCCTATAACTGGTAATGTCTACCGTTGATGTCTTTTATGACTCACTGCATCAAACAAATATACCCTTCTTTCGTGAAGGATACAAGTTTGTTTTCTCATCAATGGGAACATGTGTATATAGAGCACAAACAAATATCCCCACTCGATTCTCTTCTATAAACATCTCTTCTGGAAACTTGTTCCCAAGTATATGGTTAGGAGTTATGTAATGTCCCTACTTGGAAATATTGGAAAAAAGTGCAATGGGAAGTTTTCAAGCTTTCCTAATCAAGACTGTAGGGGGTTCCAACTGACTCCAAATGGTCTCAAATTGGAATTGAAAGGGTAGTATGAGTCTTATAACATCTCAATATGACCTATGAACACTTTGTATCTAAATTTAAGCTTCTACAACTTGTTTTGGGGCTAAGGATAAAAGATGCAATTTTCCTAGGAAATTGAGGTCAAATCCCCCTAGGGGTGGAGGCCAATTTGGCTCTCTAACTCAAGTACAAACATCCAAAATTTAAGAACATAGTATGGGAATAAATATCATACATCAATTTCTACCATTAATCATTGTCATTAAGATCTTCAAACTGATTATGATATGCAATATTTGTATGGTAACTTTCATGAAAATTTTTGAAGGGGAAATTGCATTACTAACTCAAATTTGACACATCAGAAGTAGAATAGATGGTTCTGAAAGTAACATTACATATAGGTTCCATATAAATCATACAAACAGATTTACCAACAACATCAAAATCAGAGAATAACCCTCATAGAAATTTGATATAAAGCTCCTTCAATATTGAAGCCAAATTCATGAAAACTAGTAATGCAATGGCATGAAAATGCAAGCTTTCACATAAGAGTTTCTTGGATTTAAAGATACAGAGAATATGGTAATGAAATAATAGAATCATACATCATTTATGGATTCCCCAATATCATCAAACTTAGGTAAGAACCCTCATACAAATATGATATAAAACTCTTTTAGGATGGAATCCAAATTCATGAAAACTAGTGATTTCATGGCATAAGAATGCAAGTTTTTTACATATGAATTTCTTGGGTTTCGAGTCACAGATCATATGGACATAAAATTATAGATCTATCCATCATATGCCCCAGATTGGGAATCAAATGGACATAGCAAAGATTAAGCACCCAACAAGCGCCCCATTAACATGACACTGTGGGGGGATGGAGAAGAAGAAATGAGACAATAGGGAGATAAATGAGAATTCGATCTGTATGGACCTTAAACTAGGAAATAAATGTCATAAATAAGATCCATTGATAGGTATTAATAGCCTCTCCATCAACCGAATTGGAAAGGAATCCAACTCCCTCGAAATTGGTTCACAACTAGGGAGAGTGAAAACTCATCGTGCAATAGACAAAAAAAATCTCTCCAAAATGGAAAAGGCCAATTAAAAACTGACCAAAATCCATTATCCTTCCTCATGACATACTTTTATTAACTTCATGAAGCCTCCAAAGGTCAAATTTCTCTCCATGGGATTCCTCCAACTCCTCTTAGTGGTTTAGTAACTCCTGTGACACTTGTCTTCTCCTTCATGCTCCAATTCTTTCCCCAATTGGAATTGTTGCCTCCAAATCCCAAATGTTCCCTCTTCTTGGATATTTTTATCCCTATCATGTCATGTTTTTTATATGTCTGCAATCAGGTCTGAATTTGTCATATTTGTCATATAATATTTCATCATTACTTGTCATAGAGTGCATCGAATCTCCTTCCAAGTGGTACACCTTGTCTTCTTAGTCTCTTTCTCTTCCATGGGAGTTACTATCCTCTTCTAATTCGAATTTATTGGCTCATGATAGGCTATGTAACACCATATCAACCTCTAAGAATGTTACATCCTCATGGGTTCAAATTTGGATGAATTCCATGCCAAGTGTATGGGGGAATCTAGTCACCCAAAAACTCCACAAGATCCCAATTGCCTCCATGAACCAATGCCACCTTATTTTCTTAATGTTTATTATTTATGTGGCCCATTTTAATGTGAATATGGTAAACCAAGGTCCTTTTGGGTCTTATATCTCCCTTATTACAAAAATTATGTCTCTGCCTCAACCTAAGGAACTAATAGGTCGGTAAAACATTATTTGCAAATAGGCTTATTTCAATAGGGACATGACAGTCCCCCCAATCAATATTGATTGTCCTAAAGAAATTCCAAGTTTGGATGCTCTAAAAACTATTCATCTTCTTAAGTGGAATCCGCACTTGGTAACTCCTTCCTTTGCCCCAAGTGTTCTCTTATGGTTTTGCTCATTAATTTTCTCAAGTTACAATTTGAGTAGTGGCACTCATGTACTACAATTTTGTGTTTCCAAAAGTAAAGAGATGTGGATTTTGAATATTGATATCTCATGTGACATCACCACTAAACACCAAAAGATTAATTAATTCCATCAAAACAAAATTTGCACCAATAGTATTTACCTCCATATTTCGGAAACCTTTTCTGAACTTTCAACCCATTTTTTCTCCTATACAATTATTTGAAGTTCGTATCTCATCAAAGAATCATGAAAGTGCTTGTACATGAAAGTTAGTAGATCATCATGTGGCCCATACACACACGCATCAAGTATTATATCAAATATTCTCCAATAACATAGGTGAGTATCCCATGTCCTATAATGATGCTCCAAAATAATACAAGATGCATGAAAACAATCAACCATGTCTTCTTTCATCCAAGAAGTGAGTGCAAAACCTCCGCCAAAATCTAAATCAAATAAGGAGCCAAGAAAACATGAAGACTTCAAGTGGCTCAAAGAAGTCTCACATGAATATGTATATCATCAAGAAATAACAAAGGATGTTTCTTATAGTAATAATGTGCGTCAATCATATACCTCTTCATCCAAGTGTTGATTGAAGTTCCTCCAACATCAAATGGACTAAGTAATGAGCAAGGGAAATCATGAGTTTTCAAGTGACTCAAGTGAACATCATAGGTGCAACCATGTAGATGTGTATAATTATAATGTAACAAAGGATGTTGCTAGAAATGTAAAAACATGGTGCTATAATCATTTCATCATCAAAAGGAGAGATATAATTTTCATACTCCTCATGTGTAACAATAAAAACAACCTTTCAGCCAATTTTCATCCCTAATTGATGCGGTTGAAAATGAAGTAGGGAGTGAAGAATTGTGAACCAACCTTACCTATTTGAAACTCTTACCCATCAAAATTTTGAATGTGTCTTCTCCATCATTTTCTGGTACAATTTTTGTGAGATCATGTGCCTCCTCCAAGGATCTGCGACTACCACCAAGAGGCAACTGATAATCCCCTTGGACAAGAACAAGTGATTGGTTTCCTTCTTGTTTTAATGCAACCTTTTCAAGTGCCTACATATCAACGTGTAACTCATGTTACACCATCAAATGAGGTTTCTCCTTTGTAACATAAATGATTTCATCCAATGAATGACTATTTGATATGTAGGAGGGCGTAAAGGACCCGTGCAACCTCTCTTGAAGTTGCTCAATCTACACCATATATTTTTGGAGTGCATTTTCGGTGGAGTCAAAACCATTTGAGAGCTTAACATTATATTATACATTCTTCAATGTTAGTCCATGATTCAAACCAACAAGTTCAATTAAATCATCTCTATCAGAAATAAAATTCAAAATATTACCTTTGATGTTGGATATTTCCTTCTGAGTTTTCTTGATGTCCTCCATGGAATATTGCTTCTCCATGCTCCAGCAAAATTTTGAGAACAAAGAATTTCTTCCATGGAGACTATTTAGGGCCTCTTGAATATTATTTTCATCCATCATCAATGACCTTTCAAGAAAAATAGGTTCTTGTTGAGGAACCTCCTCTTCTTATTTCTTCTTGATTTGATCAACTTCTTCGAGCTCAAGTAGTGATGGGGAAGTTGATATTGGTTCTTCATTATCTACTACAAGATTTGAAAATTCATGGTTATGAGAACTTTGGCTTCTAGTAACATCTTCAAAAGTTCTCTCTATGTCACCAACATAGAGGTGTGAGCACCCATCTATAGGCACTCCTTCACAGTTCAAGCATCCATCAATAGATGCTCTTTTGTCCATGTCATAGTAGAATGTGTCTCAAAATTATATTCAATAGTTTAAAGGGACTCTTATTCATTCTCATGTGATGTTTCCTCATCTTTTTCAGATTCACTTGGGAGGGACTTTCGATCCTCTTGATGTAATGCTTCTTCTGTTTCACCACCCAGGAAACTTTGTGGTTCCTTTGTTTCTTACATACTTATGGATTACTGATTGTTCCTTAATGAGTTCACATATGCACTATTAGTCCTATATACAAACACCCACCAAAGAAAGTATGCAAAAGGATTGGTCTTAGGTGACTCTCCCTTTAAATCAAGATATGCTTGATATTGTTGCGGATTTTTTTTTCATATTTCTCTCAATATTTCTAATTCATTCATAAGAGTATCTCTTGGTGGCTTGGCACATACACAATCACTTAGTTGTTTCCACTCATCTACTTCTTCCTTCATGCCGTAAGGAGTGTCAAGTTTCTCTTTAGACTCCAAAAAATTAGGAATTGTAGGTTTGGACTGTTTCTTGTAGTCACGGGGTCGATTGTTAGGTACACTCTTAGAGAAAATAGTTTCCCCATAGGTATTCTTCTCTTCATGATGTTAACTACTACTACCCCCTACTGTCAAATTACCCCCAAGTTGGATAGCCATCTATTTGAATCCTTTCATAATATTCGTATTCATATCATTAAAATATGACTATGAATTTCTTAAATTCTTCCTTATCGTCCATAACTTCTATTCTTAGTTTATCCCTAAACACCACTAAAGTAGAGTTGACTTCTTCACCTTCTTCTCTTCCATTGACAATGTATTTAGTTTTATTCTCTGATGGAGGGAGATAATCATCATGAAGCCTGAATAGAGAAATTGAAATGTGCCAATATCTTGCTCTCATACCACTATAATTCCCCTACTTTGAAATTTTGGAAAAAGATGCAATTTGGGAAATTTTCAATCTTTCCTAGTCAAGATTGTAGAGGGTTCCAACTGAATTCCAATTGATCTCAAATTTGAAATTAAATGGTAGGATGTTTCTTAGAACATCCCAATATGATCTATGAACACTTTGTACCTAACTTTAAGCTTCTGAAACTTGGTTTAGGGCTAAGGAGAGAAAGTGCAAATTTCTAGGAAATTGAGGTCAAATCCCCGTGAGGGGTGGTGTTGTTAGGGAATTTATCCTATGGATAGGTTTGAGGCCAAAAAATTATTAGGGGTTTGCAGGGTGATATATAAATATCTACAAGTATAAATTTAGACAATATTTCAAGGGTTACGAGGGTCGATACCTTATGAAATGAAGGTTGATCCAAGCTTTCTCTTTAGCCCTCCACTTGCTCTCTAATCAAGGAACCTGTGAAAAAACTTCAAACCTTTCTCAAGCCAATTTTAACACATACAATATAATTATAATCAATAAAACATGAAACCCTAATCTCATAAACATCAACATATGATAAAAGACTAAGACATGCACAATGATTTGGAAAGGGAAGAACATCAAATATTTATTAATTAAATAAAGAAGTACAAGATATACCTTCCCATCATTCAAATCACCTAATGAAACCTTTCATCTGGGTCTCTTGTTTCTCTCCTCTAAGAATCCCAACCTCCAAGCTCTGCAACAAGGGTAGCTGAAAACTAGGGCATAGATGACTCGAGGGATGAGGGTCCAAATAATGTCATGATAATAATACCAATGGCTAAGTCCCTTTGATGGTCCCCTCTCCCTCTCTCATATAGAAAACTAAATAGTTAGGTTTGAGGAAGGAGAAGTTACAACTGAGGAGGCAATTGCAAAACCCAAAATTTTATTTTTTTATGTTTTTTTATTATCATTTTTAGGGTATACGCAAGTGCGAAAGTGACAACCCACGTATGCATAGTAAAAAATGTAGGTACAACACTGAAAACCTATGTTTTGTGAAAAAATGAATTTTTAGGGATTTTCCAAGGGTTTTCAAGAGTTGGTTTGGTCTCGAAACTTGTTCCTTAGCCTCTATGTATCCAATGCAAGAAAAAGAGGTAAAAGGTGCTACATAAGTCCCAATAATAACCCTTCCATCCATCAATTTACTTTGGGTTACTCACATTAGCCTTCATGAAGTGTTGGCATGGAAGTGTCTCCATGTGACCAAACATGTAAGTGTCATCACGAAAATAGAAGTGTCAATTTTGGCTATAATAGATTCCCCCTAATGTATGAGTTTAGAGGGTAAGACGATAGCCAAAATACTTTATAAATAAGGGAACGATTGGATCATGGAGTCAAAGGAATTGGAAAAACCATGATTGTAGGCTCAAACAAAGGTTCTTGAAAGAGAGATACATATGAGACAAAATGACCTCTGGGACATACGTGTTCATGTACGAATGATCGACGAAAAGAATAAGGAAGATCCAACATGTGTATAATTGATGTAAGTATCATGGCGAGATAATATGTAAAAAGGAGCCCTGTAAAAATATAGAGGATTCATGGCCATAAATTAATAGTGTGGAGCCATGATCAATAATTGATCATAGCCATGACAATACAAATTGGATCCATGTCTCAGCAAATGTGATATGAAGTGTGACAAAGTCATGCGCAACTCAGGAAATAGAAAAAAATATGATGATGTTACTGTTGACCGAAGGTATTCAATCCAAGCCTTCTAAAAGGTATGAATACAACCATGTGAATAGGGGAGTTGAATTCGAACATGGAGGAAACTGTTTGGTTACCATTCATAGAGGAAAATCATTAACAGACGCGAGGGCTACCAGTAATGAAAATAGTCCCCAAGTTACCTATTACATTCTAACAAGTGTGAATAAATGGTCATGAAGTCAAACACCTAAAAAATCCATGAGTAGGATACATTAAGTTATTCTCGCTTCCCAATAGCGAGGGAAACTTCCATTGATGACTACAATCCTTAAGGTATTGTCATAAAATCTAAATATCATTCCCATAGCAAGATGATTTGACATCAATAGGAAGAGATCCATTGGAAGGGAGGAATTAAGGCATCCTTCGTCATCCAACACAAGGAAACCCAAATAATGATTTGATTTGGAACTGTGACAAAGTTTTGCAAGGATATTCAAATACTTGAGGTAATGAATTGATCCCAAGGAGTGGATGACACATGAGGTCAAGGAAAGTGCAAAAAGGTTGACACGAGTTTTATCCTTGAACAATGAGCACGACACAATAATGACTTAGGAAACTTTTAGACACAATGGGACCAATGATACAAATATGCAATGTAGGAGACATTTTCATATTCTCCATATGATTGGAAGAGTATCCAATCAAAGGAATAATAACTCTAATATTAGGCTTAATCCTAAGGCCAAAAACTAGAACCCAAACGGGGGCTTTGTTCAAGGAGACAAGATTTGCTTCCATGATATAAAAATACATTTGAATGGATTTCCATTCCCTTTATCTTTTTTAATACCTTTCTTGTATAAGTTTAATGAGGCCAAGAAACAAAACTCAAGACTTTCTTCATTTTTTAAGCAAGATGAAAGAAGAGAGAAAAGAATGCTTGATAAAGAACAGGTCTGTGGATTTTACGAGCCGAAATTATTGGATGCTCGATGGAGTTTTAACAATTTGAGAGTCTTAAAACGCCAAAGAAGACTCTAGGTGGGAACGTTTTCGTAGAGTTAGTCTCCAAACTCCAAAAAAGTATAAAAGCATGCAGAGGAGAACTCTCTTAGATCAACGAAACTAGGTATTCCTTTTTCATAGTTAGTTGGGAAGGTAGGAAAAAAGGTTAAATTAGCACCATACCAATGCTCCTTCAATAGCAAGCATAAAGCTTTAGTTTAATGAGCATGAAGGAAAGCAATATCACTCGATGATTTTGTCCTAAAGTTTTAAGTGAGCATGACAGTGGAATAAATAACACTCATAATAATTTTCATGGTTTAAACCAGAGCATGAAAAATAAAAAACTAAAAATAGGTTCCTTTTTCATAAGTTTAGTCTCCGAGGCTCGAAGAAAAGATAAACCTATACCTAGGGATACTCTTCTATATACAATGAACTAGAGTATTAATTTTTCGTAAGTAATACACAAGGTACAAGAAAGGGTTAAACCTATGCCGATGTGGATTATCTTTCAATTCCTTTAATGAGTTTGAAAGAACAAGTAAACCCAACAATCTAGTCATGTTTAAGGAGTCAGACTAGATATTAAAGGTAATTCCATATACCTTTCTCATAAATTTTTAATGATCTTAGACAAGTCAACCCGTGGCCTTCTTATTGTTTTTAATGAGCTCTAAGGAAATATGGAAGAATGATCTAAATGTGAGGAGACAAACGTGAAGGTAATGAAGAAGTAGTTCCAAACACAAGGAACAAACCTAAGCATAGCGCAAGGAACATGAGAAAGATAATGACACTCGGGGAGCGTCTCCTCGAGGTAAGGGTGTCAAATGGCAATAGAAAAATGATACAAGTCTGAGTGATGATGCGGACAGAGACGAGGGCTTATATAACAAGATAAAAGTGTGGAATCCAACATTAGGCTCATAACTACGAGCAAAGTATATACAAAAGAGGTTACAACTTGAACAAAAAAGAGGGAGCAGTAAGCGGTCATGAATCCAACTAAGAATCTTGTCTCCAAGAAATGACAATACCAAGATTATATTCAGAAGAAGAGATTTGATATAGGTCACTTTGGTAGAAACATTTGAAAATTTTCTAACTTCAATAAAATACATGGTTAAGGAAGAGTTAACTTAGGAAGAGTCTATAGTGCCAAAGCCTGAGTATTTACAATGAATAATATCAACCTCAAGAGGAAATATAAACTTGAAATAGCTAATGGGGTCTATAGGAATAGACTCAACATTACAAAAGTCAAATATTCCATGAGAAGAGTCAAACTCATTAGGATCATTGACTTGTTTCTCGATGGGAGAGTCCAAAGACTTAATAACTCTAGCAATGGAGTATCGATTATCATAAAGATCAAACTCAAAAATCAAGTCAGGGCTAGGTCTAACCACAAATGATTCCACATCCATAAGAAGGTTAGAATGTATCATATAATCTAGGAAAATTTCATCCAAAGGAAGTATACCATCTAAGATAAAATGCATGTATAAACATCCCATTGGATCAAAAGGGTGGAGAGCGAGTTGTAAAGTCCCCATTGGATAGATCACCTTGTCAATTTTTGGGACTGAGTCTCGAGAAGGTAAGCATTAATCCAAAGGCTTCTTCTCATTAGAAATTGGACACGAGGGATATAAGGCCACATAATTCACTTGTTGAAGGGTTTTGTATATTGAAACACTGGCAATTGACAAAGGATAGACTTGGTCTAAAGTAGAGTAATGAGAGGGTTCAACAAATTATAGCCGATTAATAGTGACAATGCTTTCATTGTGAGTAAAATACAGTACATGAAAGAGCATAGACACCACAATGTGAATAGTATATACATAATCACACCCAAGGATAATATTGAAGTCTAAGGGGTCCTCCATAACCATAAAATCAACTAAGACGGTCTTCACACCCAAATTAATAGGATCTTGAGTAAGAAATCCCAAATTTTGAATAGGTATTATATAAAAGGAGAGAAATTGATTAACAGTCGACACAAGGATGGGATATTGCATACCTCTCCAAGCATGTGAGGATAAAATAGTTATAGAGGTTTCTTCATCTATAATACAATGAGCAATTGTGTCATGTTTGACTTGGATATTTATCTGAAAAGGTACAGTCGAAGGAAGGTGTGGATCAGTTAGGCTATCCCAATCAAATGAAGCAATATAAGGGATTGGAAGGGGTTCATTCAAAGTGAAGTTAGTGCCCTCTTTTCCAGAAAGTTCTGAACTCGAAGTGAAAAAAAATGTTAACACTCCATTTTAACAGTTGATTCGAAGGCTTGACAGAGGTTCGGTAAGGGTACCAACCCCTCGAATCTCTTGTGACCATCCTTCAATGAAGAAAGCGGCAAGTGTATTGTGACATTGGGTGCGATCCATATTCAAGGGATGCATTTGATCAGAGGCAGATCAATGGTTCTGAATCACTTCGTGCGGGCAAAGATGTACGGTCCAAGCTCCTTTCCTGGATCGTGAAATCTGTTAATGACTGGAAGCTTTCAATGGTTGAGATGTGGCTTGGGGAAGATCTACGGCCTACGGCGATTTCATGATCCATACTTGTGTGCCGAAAACCGCAATCCCAAATTGCAAAAAGGCATAGAGGTCAAAAGGATCAACGGTTGTGATGAAAGTGAGGATCGATCACTGACTACGGTTCATTTCACAAGGCGAACCAGCACAGATGAATATTTGAGTTCTCTGTTGCGAAAAGTGGTGGGGCTCACTCCGATCGATGGTTGCATGAGGGCTGATCTCGATCTATGGCTCAGAATGTATCACGATCCAAACCGCCCATGGTGTCCGGAAGAGAAAGGTTGGTGGTGGAATAAGTGGAATGTGGATGGTGGATATAAAAGCTTCCTTTGATCGAATGGTTGAAGAAGACTCCCGAAGTGCAGATCTCTCATCCTGTGTGGAAATGACAGTGCAAAGGGAATTCACACATGTAATCTGCCTCATCGCAGATTGGTCGATTCCTTCGATGCCATTTGGGATGCGCTTGAGGTGGAAGACTCATCCAGTGGCACAATTCCCCGGGTTGCATACGTGGCATAGTTTTTGTTTCGGGGGAAACCGTGAGAGAGATAGAGGTTTGATTCACTGAGGCGACAAACCTGGCATTCACACAAGACCAAGGGATGCTTCCAACTAAAATGGCCTGACACCACTATCACGATGATGGAGGGGGCAGGAGATGGTCAAATCTGCGACCCTTAGAGCTAACTTGACATCCATGTGGAAATGATTCAGAATATTAGGCATGCCGTATAATATGATTAAACATCAGGAGGGAAAAAGCTCCGCTCTGGCACCACACATGCCACCATCGCAACCACTTTAACGAAATAGCCCTTCCCAAAACCATTCCTGCTCACACTATATAATACCATCCTTCGAAGATCTTTGCGACATGTAATTGTGTATATGGTAAGATTTATATGAGGTTGAGTTCCAAGCAGTGTTGATGCCTTTCATAGATAACCATGACAGTGTGGTAGGCAGGCCCAAAATCTGTGTTATGGTTATGCATGCCAGAAAGACTTCCAACCACTGGGGAACATATGTTAGATACCAAGAGGGATTCACCCGCTTATACATAACTCAGTCTCTAGATATGTGATGCATGGGTTTGGACATCCCAGTGACGTCCCTCCAGTACTCCCGGTTGCAATCGTGACCTCTGAAGTCCTATCTCGCAGTGGTGGCAGAACTATTGGAGCAAAAGCTCGTGCTGGGACCAGGTGGATCCAAAGCCTCCAACGCCATTGCTGGGGGCTCCATTTTGCTTCTTAGTCATGGGAAAAGAGAGAGACAGGTGCATAAATTTCTACATGGCTCGCAGAAAAATCCTCCTAATGAGAGGAAGAAGACAGTACAAGGATGATAAGCTTCTTAAGTCGCTTATCAGCATCAAGCACTTGCCCACATTTTCCCTGGCCCCTCCTATAACAGTATTACCTGATGAAGGAGGAGGTCGGGAGAATGGTAGAGGAAAGGATTCAGGTCTTCTTGTCAGCCTTTGAGCAACATGCACCATCTAGACGAGGGGACCCAAAATTGGTCCAGGGCATCCTGTGAAGATAAATGATCGTCATCACGCCACATGGAAGTCATTTTCATGAAGCAGGATGGTACGAGGCTCCATGCTGTTAGCCTATGTTATCACATGCTACATCTCTATGATGCTTGTTTATAATTGTAAAAACATGGCGATATTCCACTCTTTGCACTGTTAACGCCGGATGGCGACTTGTAACAGTTTTTGATTCTGTAGTCTCAGCATTATGATTGTATAAAAATGCTCCTGAGAGAGGGAGAAAGAAGTTAGTGAAATGGATTGGGAAACAATCCTGGGATGAGGCTCCCATTTTTAAAAATATTGATACCTATGTATGAATAAAATTGCAATGGAAGACTTTCATTCACAGCAGAGATTCTTGTGTTGTTGTTTTTCCCAATAAGTGCTTTCTTTACGTGTAAATTGTGTTTCCTTGTTTTCACTCCATTTTGTTTATTGCTTTCATGTCTACAATATAGGGTATAGTGGTTCGGAATTCATACTCGTTATGTTCCAACTGCTGTTCTAGGCATTAACCATGGTTCTTCTAAAGTTACATGGATTTCATCTCATCGATGCTCCATGTGATGGACTATTCCTCCTTGTCCTCTAAGGCATCCTCTAAAATATTCTGATTGGGAAATCAGTAGCTATCTTGCCTCCGTTTTCTACCTTTCGTTGTTTTTCTATCTGTAATCATTTCTTGCGCAGGTTTTGACTCCATTTTCCCATGGTCCCTTATCCCTCAATAATCTCATGATGCACCTTCCTCAACATACTTTTCCCCATTTAGGATCCTATCCCCCTGATTATGATGATTGAAAATCCTTTGCGGAGTAGACTCTGGTGACACACAATACTAACAACCTTATGTGGAGCTACTCCGGTGATGAATGAGAGATCCCTCTTAAACTACACAGGGCCAGAGGCGCATCCTAAAGTAGTTCTGTTGTTTCCCGAGAGCGGACTCCCCTCGCTCGACCTTGGGGGCCCAAATCTTGGTGCTAACAAAAACATTACTAGCAGACATTTCACTTTCCAAAGGAAGAGTGGGATTGATAGAAGATTGCATCGATTCAACCACTTGATGCAGATGTAGGTCACTCTTCGAAGGAAGAGTGTGATTTACCAAATATTTCATCTTTTCAATCACTTTATGTGGGTCACTCTCCGAAGGAAGAGTGGGATTAACTGAAGATTGCATTGGTTCAATCACTTGATCAACCAATGGTTGAACATGTTGTTGGGAAACCAAATTTTTTTCAAGAGAAGGATATCCTTGAGACTTGTACCACACTCTTTATACCACTTCAATAGCAGGGAACATATGGGTAAGTTGATCTCCCTCAAAAATATTACAAGGGAACTTAGGTTTGTGTCCTTAACAGTTGGATTTATCAATAGTGTCAACATGACTTGCATTGGATGATTGTTTCCCCCAGTGTGACCACTAGAGGCTAGGTGTTTATGTCCAACATGACTTCCATAGGGTAGGTGAATTCCCCCATGATGACCTCCACAGGCTCGGTGGTTAGGTCCAACATGACTTGCAGAGGTTGGGTGAATGCCCCTAGCATGATCTCCGGAGGCTAGGCAATTAGGTCCAACATGATTTGTAGAGGCTTAGTGAATGCCCCTAGTATGACCTCTAGAGGATGGGTGGTTAGGTCCAACATGACTTGCATAGGTTGGGTGAATACCCCCAACATCACCTCTAAAGGCTAGGTGATTGTCCGCTTTCTTTTTTTAATTTATTCCTATTCTTCCTCCTAATATTTTTTCTATACTATAGGTTACTAGTATCAAAACCTTCACCACATGAGGTAGAAGGAGGAGGAAAGGTTTGTACTGGTGAAGGGGGGACATTGTTTTTTATGCCCTTGCTATAATGTTCTTTCTTGAGAAGCATCAAGAGAATTTTGGACAATGAGTGTGGAAAACAACCAAACTAGTATCCCAAGGGTGAATCCAGGAAGATTCATAGTGGCCATCAAGGGAATACCAACATTCACAGTAAAGGAAAAGTACAAGAAGCCCCTTACATGAGGGTCTCTTGGTTTCTTCTGGTAGGGGTACTAGCCATAGTTACTGACTCAACAAGAAATAAAAGTTTGAGTTCGACTAGAAACCAAAAACATAGGGAGAACACCACTAGAATAAAATCCTAAGTATCCAAATTAGGCACACAAATATACCTTCCAAAGTAGAGTCCGGGATGACAAGGGCCCATAACTAACGAGTGAAGGGAGAATGACAGTTACTCGAGGCCCACAATACAGTCACTTTGGGGAAAGTGTTTGAATCACCAACCACTTTACAAATATTTGCATGGGGTTTCCTCCCACATATTCCCCACGTATAGTGTAAATAACCTTCCATCATCACACATGTAGAGTCATACAGGTCAAGATGCTAAGGCTACCAAAATCACAAAGAAGGTCTGGAAAAACAGTCATTAGTTCAGCTGATACACATGGGAAGGGTAGCTAAACCTGAAACTCAAACATTACTAGGAACCATAAGGGGTCAAAATGAGGTACTGAGTGAATCCCCATACATGCAAGAGCTCTAGTGTATGTTGAACTGAGGATTGGATGGGTATCTCTGCAACTCAATCTCACACGACCTCGATTTTGACTCTAGTGTGAGAGGAGCTTTCGGATTCACTTCTTTGTGAGATTGGATTTCATAAACGAAAGGACACTATGTTTGAGATGAAATTTTTTGGGTAGTTTAAGGATAAACCTAACCCAAAACACTATCCTAGACTAGTGTGTGTTGTCCCTAGAAAGAAATATTAGCAATATATTTAAAATTATAAACGTTCTTTTTAAGGGATGTTGATTACTTAAAGGTAGATTTAATCAAATTAATGACGTTTTTTACTTGAAATATGAAACAACATTACTAAATGCGAAAGAGATTCAAAATGCAAAACTTTCCTTCTCTTTTCTTTTCAAAACTGAAAATGAAGGCCACTAAAGAAAGATCTCATTTTCTATTTTAAAAAACAAAGATATGAAATCCACCTATTCTTGATTAACCTATCCTAAATGCATATAAAGAAAATACTTTTTTATTTTTAATTTTAATTTTAGCAAGGAAAAGGAAAAAAAACTACAAACAAGTGCATGCATAAGATGTAAAACAAAGCAAATGAGCTTCTACACTATGTCTAAAAAACAGACCCTAGACATAGTGTAGAAGCTCATGAGTATCCCAAGGGTGAATCTAAGAAGATTCATAGTGGCCATCAAGGGAATACCAACATTCCCACTAAAAGGAAAAGTACAAGAAGCCCCTTGCACGAGGGTCTCTTTGTTGGTTCCCGTAGGGGTACTAGCCATAGTTTCCAACTCAACAAGAAATAAAAGTTTGAGGTCGACTACAAACCAACAACACAAGGAGAACACCACTAGAATAAAATCCTAAGTATCCATATCAGGCACACAAATATACCTTCCAAAGAAAATTCTAGGATGATAAGGGCCCATAACTAACCAGTGAAGGGAGAAGGACAGTTACTCGGGGTCCACAATACAATCACTTTGGGGAAAGTGTTTGAATCACCAAAAAAATTTCCAAATATTTACATGCGGTTTCCTCCCATGTATTCCTCACGTATAGTGGAAATAAACTTCCATTGTCACACATGTATATTCGTAGAGGTCAAGATGCTAAGGCTACCAAAATCACAAAGAAGTTCTAGCGAAACAGTCGTTAGTCCAGCTGATACGAATGGGAAGGTTAGATAAACCTAGAAATCAAACATTACTAGGCACCACAAGGGGCCAAAATGAGGTACTGAGTGAATCCCCATACACGCAACAGATCTAGTGTATGTTCAACTGAGTATTTGAGGGGTATCTTTGCAACTCAATCTTGCACGAACTCAAGTTTGACTCCAGTGTGAGAGGAGATTTCGAGTTCACTTATTTGTGAGATTGGATTTCATTAACAAAAGGAAACTGTGTTTGAGTTTAAAATTTTTGGGTAGTTTAAAGATAACCCTAACCCAAAACACTATCCAAGACTAGTGTGTCTTGTCCTTAGAAAGAAATCTTAGCAATATATTTTAAATCATCAACGTTCTTTTTAAGGAATGATGATTACTCAAAGGTAAATTTAATGAAAGTAATGAGGTTTTTTACTTGAAACCTGAAACAACATGACTAAATGAAAAAGAGATTCAAAATGGAAACTTTCCTTCTCTTTTCTTTTCAAAACTGAAAATGGAGGCCACAAAAGAAGGATCTCATTTTCTATTTAAAAAAAAGAAGATATGAAATGCACCTATTCCTAATTAACCTATCCTAAATGCATATAAATAAAATAATTTTTATTTTTATTTTTTCTTTTAACAAGGAAAAGGAAAAAAAACTACAAACAAGTGCATGCATAAGATGTAAAACAAAAAAAATGATCTTCTACACTATGTCTACAAAACAGAGTCTAGACTTCCCTAAAGTTTGACAAGACCTCTCATGTAAGGAAGGATTGCATAAGAACCCAAGCCAACCAGTTTGGAATATGGAAATTAATTAACAAGAATAAAGAAGAAAAGGAACAAAAGGATCCAAAGTTTAGGCTATGACTGCTAACATAGGCTAATCAACACAATACACAACCACATCATGTCAAGCAAGGAGGTGAGGCACATAGCAAGAGACAATACCAAATGATTCGAAAAGGTTTTAAAAAATCAAGTTAATATCACTTTCAAAAGGACAAACCACTTCCCATTGGTCTTACATAGACAATGGAACAAGGAGGACCCTACAAATTGCAACCAAACTCCCCCAAAGAGGCCCAAAAAATGAAAAAATTATTGATTTGAGAAAGAGGTTGGTGCACTATAGTGCATGTAGCGTGTGACACATGGGTAGGAATACTTTCCACCTACATGTATCTCAGGAAAATACTATTGTGCATTGTAAAACTCACGTGTGGGTGGTGGAAGGTGCAAAAAAGGTGAAAAACACCCCCAAAATAGCAAGCAAGATGTCTACAATGGATTAGGGATTGTTCTTAACCTGGAAGAAATCCTCATACTTTCAATTACACTGGAATAAATAAACAAGGATACCTCAAAGAATACAAGACATCCCTAGTGGTGTCTCCATTTCTATTGTTAGGTAATTTAGGGTATGGAGGGTGTTGAGGCCACCAAGTTACTAGGGGTTTGCAAATTGATATTTAAATCTCTGCAAGTATAAATTTAGACAAAAATTCAAGGGTTAGGAGTGTTCAAACCTTATTAATTGAAGGTTGGTCCAATATTTCTCTTTATCTCTCCACTTTCTCTCCAATTAAGGAACCTCCAAATCAACTTCAAACCTTCCTCAAACCAGTTTGACCACATACAATATCATGATAATCAAGACGAAATGAAACCCTAATATCATAAACATCAACATATGATACAAAATGAGACATACACAATGATTTGGGAAGGGAAGAACATCAAATATTTGTTTATCAATGGAATAAATTCAAGATATACCTTCTCCTCATTCAAGGCACCTCATGAAACCTTCGATTTCTCTCCTTAAAGTATCCCAACCTTCAATCTTTGCATCAAAGATAGATGATAGCTAGGGCATCATTGAGGGGGATCAGGGTCCAAATTCTACCTCGATAAAAATAGAAAAGGATAATTCCCTTTCATGGTCACCTCTCCCTCTCTTATATAACAAATTGAAGAGTTAGGGTCAAGGAAGGAGAAATTACAACTAAAGAGGTAGTTCCAAAACCACCCAAAATTTGCATTATTTATATATTTTTTATCATATTTTAGGGTATACACAATTGAAACACTAAAAACCCCGTATGCAAAGTGAAAACTGCAGGTGCAACATTGATGAAATACATTTTTTTGAGAGACTACATTTGTAGGGTTTTTCCAAGGGTTTTTAGGAGTTAGTTTGGTCTAGCCCAACTTGTTCCTTAGCCTCTTATGTATGCAATGGAATGGAAATGAGGTAAAATGGTGCTACAGAAGTCCCTATAATGGCCCTTCCATCCATCAATGTACTTTGGGTAACTAACATTATCCTTCATGAAGTGTCATCATGCGACCACTAAAATCCCCATATGCAAAGTGAAAAATACAGGTGCAACATTGATAAAATGCATTTTTTTAGAGACTACATTTTTATGGTTTTTCCAAGGGTTTTTAGGAGTTGGTTTGGTCTGGCCCAACTTGTTCCTTAGCCTCTTATGTATCCAATGGAACGGAAATGAGGTAAAATGGTGCTACAGAAGTCCCTATAATGGCCCTTCCATCCATCAATATAATTTGGGTAAATAACATTATCCTTCATGAAGTGCCTTCATATAAGTTTCATCATGCGACCAAACATGTAAGTCTCATCACAGATGGAGAAGTGACGATTTTGGCTGTAACATGTGGATGCTGATTTGGCTCTCCAACTCATGTATGAACCTCCTAAATTTAAGAACATAGTAAGGGGATGAATATCAAACATCAATGGATATCATTAATCACATTTATTAAGCTCTCCAAACTGATTATGATGTGCAACATTTGTATGGTAACTTCCATGGAAATTGCTTAAGGGGAAATTGCATTACAAGCTCCAATTTGACACATGAAAAGTAGAATCGATGGTTCTGAAAGTAACTGAAATATAGTTTTCATATACAAAATACAAATGGTTTTACCAACAACATAAAACTCATATAATAACCCTCACACAAATCTGCTATAAAACTCCTTCAAGATTGAAGCTAAATTAATGAAAACTAGTGATGTAATGGCATGAGAATGCAAGCTTTTCACATAGGAGTTCCTTGGATTTCAAGATACAGAGAATATGGTCATGAAAGTACATATTCATACATCATTTATGTCTTTCAAAACATCATCAAACTTATATAAGATCCCTCATACAAATATGATATAAAACTATTTCAAGATGGAAGCCAAATTCATGAAAACTAGTTATTTAATGGCATGAGAATGCAAGATTTTTACATGTGAATTTATTGGATTTATAGTTACAAATAATATGGACATAAAAGTATAGACCCATACATCATATACCCTATATTGGGAATCAAATGGATGCAGCAAAGAGCAAGCACCACTCAAACAAGTGTGCAATCAACATGAGAGTGTGGGGGAATGGAGAACAAGGAATGAGAGAATAGGGAGATAGATGAGAACTAGAGTTGTATGGACCTTCAACCTGAAACTAAACACCATAAATAAGCTCCATTGAGAGTTCTGAATGGAATCTTGATAAAAAAACTTGGAAAGGGATCCAAATCCCTCAAAATTGGTTCACATGAAGGGAGAGTGAATACTCATCGTGTAATGGACAAGCAAAATCTCTACAAAATGCGAAAGGCCAATTAGCAAATGATCAAAATCCATTATTATTCCTCATGAAATTCTTTTATTAACTTCACGAGGAATCCTAAGGTCGAATTCCCCTCCATGGTATTCCTCCAACTCATCTAAGTGGTTTAGTGACTCTTATGACACACGTCTTCTCCTTCATGCTACAATTCTTTCCTCTATTCGAATGACTACATCTAAGTCCCAAATGTGCCATTTTGGTGGATATTTTTATCATTGTCATGTCATATTAATCATAGGTATGCAATTGGTTCTGATTTTTTCATATTTGTCATATAATCTTTCATCATCAGTTGCCATAGAGTGCATGGAATCTCCTTCCAAGTGGCACACATTGTCTTCTTAGTATATTCATCTTCCATGGAAGTTACTTGGCTCACGATAGGATATGTGACACCACATCAGCCTCCAAGAACGTTACATTCCTCATGGATTCAAATTTGGATGAAGGCCATGCCAAGTGTGCGGGGAATCTAGTCACCCAAAGAATCCACAAGCTTCCAACTATCACCACGAACCAATGCCACCTTATTTTCTTAACACTTATTATTTATGTGACCCATTTACTCTAAATATGGTGAACCAAGGTCCTTTTGGGTCCTATATCTTTCTTGTTACAAAATTTATGTCCTCACCTCAACCTAGGGAACTAGTAAGTTGGTGAAAAACTATTTGCAAGTAGTCTTATTCGGATGTGGACAAGACAAGTTCTATTTTCACATATACAATGGTTTTGGATGCCTCTACCCATAGGTGCAATGGTAATTCATGTTCATGAATCATAGCCTTTACTACTTCCATTATTGTCTCGTTCTTTATTTCTTCCACACCATTCTCTTGAGGATTGTAGGGAGTAGTAAGACTCCTCTTATTCCCAACTTCTATGTAGAATTTCTTGAATGCATCTAATGTGAACTCTCCTTCGTTATTTGACCTTAATGTATTTATCTTCTTTATGGGAGATTCTCTACAAGATCCTTGAATTATTTGAACTTGTTGAACACTTCACTTTTTCTTTCAAGAAATAAGTCCAATTTTTATGGGAGTAATCATTAATAAATGAAACATAATATACATACCCACTAGGTGATGTTGATGACATCAGTCCAAACTTATCCAAATGTACTATGTCCGAGATTCCTTTTTTGTTTTCTATCATTTCTTGGAAACAGAATCTTCACATTCTTTCCTTGTGCACATCCCTTGCATATACCATTATGATTCACTTGAATCTCTAGTAGACCTACAACCATCTTGCTTATGATCAACAAATCTTTGTAATGTATGTGAGAAATTATTTTATTCTATAGCTCGCTCATATTTACTCTATTGTGTACTAATGATGAATTTGAGTGTCACTTCAACTAGCACAAGCCTCCCTCTTGAACATGAATTACAATAGCATCATCCATAGTCTTTCCCTTAAACCACATATGAAATTGGCCATCAACTAAAGAAACTATATATCCAAGTTATTCTAATGTCAATATGTAGAGGATATTCTTCTTCAAACCAGGTGCACACAATACATCTTTCATCTTCGTAGGCTTTCGAGAATCCAACCTATAGGAGGACTCTCCTACCCCTTTTATGGGATACTAAAAATCATCATCAAGCTTCACCTTATGAGGTGAATACTTTTGAACCAAATTTGTGAGAGAATTCTTACAACGAGTCATGTTCTTAAAAGAACCATTATAAACAAGCCATGTGTCACTTCCATGATGGATTTCCACTCTAATATATAATATTAACAAATATTCTTCACTTCAATCATCTTTCTTTCTTTCTTTAGAATAGGTTCATCATCTTCTGCCGCATGAGCATGATGTATTTTATTCTTCCCTTTTCTGATTTGATATTTTACTTGAGGACAATTTCTTGCAATGTGTCCCATCTTCTAGTAGTTGTAGCATTTGTAATTTTTGTAATATTTTTTAATCTTTTGTGTCTTCTAAAATTTCTTGGGGGAATGGGATTATTTACTTATTTTTTCTTTTCTTGCATGTGTTGCTAGTGCTTGATCTTTGTCATGACCCAATGTTTCTTCTCTTACTACCAATTTAGCTTCTTCTTGAGTGCATTCTTCCCATAATCTGTTGAACTTTGCTAGCTTCCTCGTGGAACAAATTTCTTGAATAAACGATTCCCAAGACCTTAGGATACCATTCAATGTAGTCATAACTATCTCATATTCACCAACAGTTTCTCCAATTTCTTCAATGTGTTCCTTAATTGAGATGCCCTTGCACGATTGAATGGTTTCTAAGTTTTGCATTTTCACATAGGCTTGAGTTGTGTCCTCAATGTTATCTTCCAATTGATACTATTTCCTTCCAAAAACAAGGACAAGGCATTAAACATCTAATTTGGATTCTTCAATGACGAGATATGATGGATCAAATGATCCTTAATAGAATATGCAATTATTATATTTTCCCTAACCATGTTCTTCTTGTGCCTTGTCTTAGCCTCGTCTCCCTTTGGATCTGCAACCTCTTCTTCAACATATTTTTCCAAATCATTTGCTTCTAGAATGAGAAGCACCCTATGCTTCCACGCTCAAAATTTGTCATCCCTTTCAAAATTCTCATGAAGCTTGGTATTGTTCACCATTTTTTCAAAGATTAAAAATATGACAGAGATGAAATTTTTCATAATTGGAATTTGGACTTACCAGAAAATGCTCTATGCCAAGAAGATCTCCACTAGCCAAAATCAGCTCTAATGTCGACCTCAAAAATGCTTAACCTCGAGCCTATGGTTTTATGAGAAAACCCTAATTTTCAAGCTTTGAACATGGACAATCATATCGAGGGAGAAGAATCAAGATGCGCCCTCCCAAGGGGGTTGAGAAAACCTTCATTTCTTCTAGATCTTAGATCACAAGAGTCCAAAACTAGAAACCCTAATTTCTATAGTTTCTTGAAAAATTAGACCAAGAATGATATTTCACCAAATTAAAGTTGCTATCCTTAGAAATATGTGCCCTCCTAGGGAAAATTGAGCAATCATCCTTATCTTCTCAATTAGTGGACAAAAACCCTAGAAACAATAAGCCCTAGTTTCGAGTAGTTATGCTATTCGTACTTTAATTCATTTTATTTAATATGATAATAATTGCATATATAATGACCACTAAAAGAAAGGCATTCACAACATATACAAAGATTTATCCTTGGAAACCCTCTTGGGGAAGAAAACCCAAAAGAACTTATTTAGTATATATTTGTCAACAAAGCACAATGTCAATATATGAGGAACTAAATCTATCTCATAGAAAGATACCCCAAATACAAAGATAAGATAACCCCAAAATATAAGTCTTTGTTTAGCTTCTAGTACTCTCTTTCTCTTGTGCACTTGTCTCACTCACTTGAGCGAATTTTTGTGATGATGAAATGAAGAGGTCAACATCTTTATTTATACAGGTTCTCGAGTGCCTTTTTCCCCTACGGAGCCGACTTCTTTATTTAACTGGGTAGACTTGTGTGGGAAGCAATACAATATTGTTTATTTATTATTTCTTCTTGAATATTCTAAGCCTACATTACATATTAGCATCGTTTCTTTTAGGGTTTTGGCTTGATCAAATACAATAAGAATATCTTCGTGAGCTACATAAAATATCAACAAGAGTATTCTAACCAATGAACATGGCATGAAGGACAAAGAAATCAATGTTTGTAATTTGTTGATGGAGTGTTACTTGTACAAGTTTTTTTCACCTTTAGGATTTTAAAGAGACTACACAGTATAAACTAGGGAATAATCCATATTCATGTTTCTTTAAGTTCATTGATGGTTAACTATTAATTAATCCCCTAGCAAAGGGGGGAGATTCCAAATGCTTGTTTTTGTTTTTTTATAGAGAACTCTTTTCTCTGTAAGAAGGACAATTGAATTTTTGCTACCTCAAAATGATTATGGAAGAGTGCCATTAATATAACCAACTAGGAATGCCATGTGTTTAGGTTTGCTCAACAACGGGGAAACCCCTTAAGCAAAGTTTTATAAAATAGTACATGGGTGGGATTAGGGAGATGTTTCATACTCCACTAAAATTATTTCACTATGCAAGGGAAAGGGAAATTCCTGCTCCATTGTCAGTTATGAGGCCATCCTCGTAGTCTATAACATAAAAAGCATATGAGATTTTGATGATAACATGAGGGAAAAACTACTCCATGGTTCTAGTTTTTTTTTGTTGATCTTGGATCCACAAAGGTGGTAGTGACTATGTGCATCTAAGATTTCCCCATTTTTGGCAGTGAAACTTGGGGGTGCAACTTAAATAATTTTGAGCACATAATGAACTAGTTGTGATGGGCCTTTAAGCCTAAGGTAGACATATTAACCTATGGACTAGGCTTTGGTTGTTTTACTGCATTAGCTCCCTTTCTTTTTGTTGTTGTTCAACCATCTTGGCTAGCAGAGGATGCTGAAGGAGCCATATTGGCTTTGGTGACTTGAGTCTAAGAGTCCATTGGTGGATTTCCCAACCAGGGACAGTTCTTAATTATGTGTTTCAGGCTTTGACATCTAAAGTAGCTGCTTGACAGATTGATATATCTCCGGATCTAGTGAAGTACTTTATCACAATCTTGAACATTGGATGATTCCTTAAGGTTGCCTTGTAGGTTAACATGTACACAAACCCTCTTAGTGGGAAGTAGATGAAATATTCTCTGAGGCTAATGGCAAATATATTTTCCGAGGGTTGGGCAGGCGTTCTAGAAAGCACCAAAACTGAGGATGGGAGGCTGAGAGCTCAGTCCACATCGAAAGTGCGTCCCTCTAACAAGTGACTACCAAGTGTTTATAAACAACCCAGGCCCATGTTGCATGATAACAATGCATCTACTTAGATCTCTAAGTTGAAACATGAAGAAACACTTGGTCAAGTTTCTGATACTGGAATCATGCCGGCCATATGGCTCCCAGGTCTCATAAATCCAGGCCTAGAGCGTGTGCTCTCATTGGATATGGCCAACTAACTATCCAACTAAACCATTTACACAATTTTTTCAACAAGTATATTTGTATTCAATATCAATAATCTTAAGAAGAACTTCAAAGGGATTAACAGAAGTAGGAGTATTACCTCATGGATGACTTTGGTAACAAACTTGGGTGCTGTTTTGGGCACCATTGTCCTCCCCAGCAGCTGCAACAGAGTGTGCGGCTGTTGAAATTGGCGACTATGAGCCCCCCACCTTCTTGGCGAGAAAGTTCAACAGTACTGACAGTGAACTAATTGTAGGATAAACCTAGATCATCCCACACATCGCTACAGTGAAAGTGGCTAGTGCTTGCAAAGGCCATGAGGGATCCTCAAGCCTACAAAACGGTAGCAGAGATCCTGAGGATAAGGGGTTTTTTCTTAATACGGTTTTCATTTAAAACTGTTGGGAAGAAGAAACATTTAAAAGAAGCTCACATCTTGTCTTCTACCAGTTTGTATTGTATTATGGCGTGGATTCATGTTATGCTTCCTTGTTGTTTCCTGCTAGAAAGATTGAGTATTAATATGTTGATTCTCTTGTGTCTACAGCGCTTAATTAGATGATATATTGCTTGATTTTTTTGTAGTGCTTATAATTTCTTCAGAATGTTGCATTCATATCACAAGTCCATACTGACGTGTCTGCTTCATGAAAGCCATTTTTTAACTCTGATGAGGATGACTAATTTGAATGTGATCTGTATACCCGTCGTATGCTTCTGGTTCATAAAGATTGGGCCGATTTACATCACATTATTCTGTTCTTAAGTGAAATAAAACATCTCTATAACAAGCATTACTACATTTTTGTTTCAGAATTCCTCAACTCCAAGTTTATCTGAAGCTGTCACTAATGCTCTTCAATTCACTCAAGGGACAACACATTTGGCATCTATATCAAGGATCAAGGCACTTCAGGGCAATTTCCTTAACCCTGAATATGGACAAACAAGACAAGAGTTTCCTGAAATGGAAGATGAAATACCTATGGATATTGTTGAGCTAATGGCTAAAAATCAACATGAACGAGGTCTCTCAAACCCCAAAACTTTTCACAGAAACAATGACCTCCAAAAGGATGGGAGAGGTTTGAAAAGAAAGAAAAAAGGTCTGACTCATGGTAATAAACATGTACAGGAAGGAGGAACAAGCCTCAAGCAGGACACTGTTACACCCAAACTAAATGGTGCAGAAAACCCGTGTCAAATGGTTGCTCTTGAACGTCTATGCCTTTATGTGCAGTCCCTAGATTCTGTGAATCATGTGTCAAATGGGTGCTCTGGAACTTCTATGCCTTCATGTGCAGTCCCTGGAAAACAAACTCTCCCTTCAATGGTACTGCAAAAGGGACGAAAAAGGAATTCCCATGGACAAATGGTGACAAAGGCAATCTACAAACTTTCTCTTCTTTTCCTCCTGCTTCTCAGAGAACAAAGGTTTCAAAGAGCTCAAGTTCTACCAAAGGCGTGAGATCATATAAGCCAACATCTACTAATATGCACCTAAACAGATTTCAAAGATCTACTATTGATATTGATCGCCATCAATATCTACAATCCCCCTGGCTATTGGAATCTAATCCTGAACAAAACTTAACGAAGGAGACAGCGAAAGCAAAGGACTCGAGCCTGAACAAAGGACTTCAGCCAGAACCTGCTCTGATCGTTAAAAAGGCTGGCGATATGGAAATATGCACACTGAATCAGAACCCAGCTGAAATCATTTTAGAGAACGAAGAGGATGGATACAATTTTGGTTATGAGATGGATTCGTCTAGTAGAGCTCTTTCACACAGTGAATGAAAGAGAAATGTGGCAATACCACAAGAGCAAAATCGTCCGAGAAGCAACAAGAATTCCTTCCAAACGATGCCGTTGGTGATCGTAATGTGGACATTTTGGGTTTTGTGGTTCAGAAAGTGAGGTTTTTTTTTTTTGTAGTGGACGGAGTCATTACTCCCAAAATTAAATGCTTGTTTGTTTTCCAAAGTATCCACTTGACCTTATTGATGGACGTCACTAAAAATAAATCAGATGCTTCTGCAAGCATGCAGCTATCGAGGCATTGATATTATTTGGAATTTCATATGCCGGTTATTTTTATGTGATTAAGTTTTCGTTAATTATACATGTATGTAAGTATGCAAGTTATTTGCTAAGTGAATTTGGAATTTCATATGCTTGTAACCTGCTATTTTTTATGTGATTAAGTTCATGTTGATTATACATGTATGCAAGTTATTTGTTAACTGAATTTTAACATATTCTAAGCATATTCTTTTTCGAATCAGTATGTTTAAAGCAACTAGATTAAAATATGATTTGGCTACCTTTCTTTCACAAAGTAAAAGTTGTTTCATTTTTCATTTTTTATTAATTTATTCATAAAGCTTTATTCCCACTAATCGGTAATTGCTCAACAAATCCATGTCAAAATTTAATGACAGTTTTAACTGTTTATTTTCATTTGTTTAGGCTGTGAAATTAGATGACAAGTGGTTGGATATGAAGACCTTCTTAATGCTCTAATTCGTTGCTTCAATTCTCAAAGGCATCCTTGAGGTTCACGGCAAAGGCATCTTTGAGGTTCACCTTAAAAAAAAAAAGAGAGAAGTTAGCCTCAAGAGATTATTCACATCAAGAGACACTTTTTTCCACAAATCCTACCACTTATACCTTCTTTTATTTGACTATTTTGTGAATATTTACAAATAATCAATACAAAATTTGCATTAAGGGGTTACATTTTGAAAACTCTGCCATATTTTGAAAACCCTATCATAGAAGCATATAGATAACATCTCATTGGTCTTAGCCATATACAAGTATTCAAAATTACAAGAGCCAACTTTTGTTTTCGGTTTAGTTTTTAGGTCTTGTGACCAACTTCCCATATGTCCGTGGAAACCTCTAGGTAGAAATTTGAGAGTAAACATAAACATAAGAATAGTTTTATGTAGCAATGGATTTAGGAAATTTGTACATAAGAATGGATTTATGTAGCAAGTTGAAACTTGGCATAAACATAAATCAAGACCAAGACCAACAAATAGGCAATTATGTTGGTGGTGCGACATTATGCTGCCAATAAGGATGCCCCTCTCCCAAAATTCACATGCCTCGAACCTTGTTTTATTTCATAATCCTAAAAATATTTTTTTTCTCAATAACAACCAATACAAAACTTCAATCAAGGGGTCAAATTTTTAAAACTATACCCTATGAGTTTGTGGAGTATATTTTCACGTCACCTTTAACATGAAAACATGTTGAAACCTACAACATTTAAGTTTGATGTTGGGTTTTGTTTTTAATACCTAGGACCAATTAACTATTTGTCCTTGAATGACTCTATGGAGTGAACTTAAACTCACCTTAAAATAAAAATTAGGAGCTTGATTGATGAATTATCAATTATATGTGCCCCATGGCATTGTATTAATACAAGGAATGGATCTCTCCAATGAATATCCATGGCATGAACCTTGTGTTAATTGATGATTCTTGAAACTAGGGGTTTAGGCATTGGGGCCAATTCTCCATGTGTCATTGATGAACTTTTTAGGACTTGGGGCCAATACGCCATGTGTTCTTCTTGTTTGTACAACATGAGGAGTCACTCTCCATACTTGTGGTTTGTATCAAGTCCTATCTATATCCTCATGTACTGATATGGGATGCTAGTAATGAATTCTTGTGGTTTTTATCAAGACTGTAGACTTGTGGTTTGTATTAAGTCGGGACTTTTGGTTTGTATGAAGTCATTTTGATTCTCATAGAAGGTACCCCATCACAATGGATCTCCAATTGTGGAGATGATCTTGTGTTGTATCAAGACTCTGGACCTCCATTTGTTGAGGTGATTATGCTATGTGATATATTGCTAGTCATGGTCAGTGAGTGCTATAAGTCTCCTTTAGAGCTTAGCTACCACTAGATTGAATTACTTTAGCATATGACTATATGGCTGCCATATCATGAATAAAACCATGAATCTTTCTCCCAATTTGATGAAGCACATTCATAAATCTATAGAAAATCTCAAGAGGCTCTGAAATATCAGAATATATGTCATAAAAAACAGAAAATATCAGAGGTATGGTGTCTCCATGAGAAAATGGATCCATAGGAAGAGAAGAGTGAGCAACTAGATCACAATTACAATTGAGCGAACCTAGAAAGTACGGAGACTTGAGATTTGAACCATGGATGGTGAAAGAAATTCCAGACATATCAAATAGAAGTCCCATGAAGGCCAATGATATGGTCTTCAAACCAATTAAATACATACAAGACATAACAACAACATATACAAGAGACATAGCATTGGAAACTAGGCAATTTTCTGAATTTCCAACTAGTGATCTTGAGGGTTGTTGGGTATTTTGGTCATGAAATGGTTGGGGAAATGAGTCAATGAGCGTAATAGAATGTATATCAGCCTGTATATCATCTTTAGAAATGGAAATATCTGATTGGATTGGGAAAGGGTTTTTAGAAGGCACATCAAAAACTAGTGAAGAATGACTAGTTTTGGGAGGAATCTTTAGTGAACTCAGTGGGGTTTCTTCCAAGGAAGGGATGGAGGATTCCAGTTCTAATTTATCAGAACATGAATCATAAATAGAGAAAAAATAAATGGTTTTTACCCATGCACTCAATGCATGCTCAACTATTTCCTTGCTTGGGCTCCCATATTTTTGCAACTTCTGGAAAAGCAATATGGTTCTCCTCAAGGAGCTTGGTCATGATGTCCATATTCTTTCTGAAACAAGATTTATCAAGATGTAAACCTATGAAATAACCACATGTGGGTATTTCTCTCTTTTTTCTCCTCCTCCTATATCTCGAGCTCCCATGAATAGAAATGGAGCTTTCTGAACTTGATTGCTTCTTGTCTTTCACCTTTTTCTTCAACTCATTCTTCTTTCTCTGGGATTGATTTGATACACCAGCAACAAGGGATTGATATTTAGATTTTATGATGGTACCCATTTGTATGATCTTGTCCTACTCATGATTCAATGATTCCATGAAATCTTCTAATGCGGGCATCTTCCAATTTCTAGTTGTAAGCCTTCCTGAGTGGAATGTTGAAAAATACACTGAGTACTCAGGCCCTAGCTTAGAAAGGATGGGAAAGATAAGATTATCATGTTTCTTCTATATGCCAAAATGTTCTATATGAAGTACTAGAGCTTTCAACTTGGTAAATAAATCTTCAATAGTGTCATAGAGAGCTGGGCTTAGAGAGATTATCTCTTTCTAAAGTTGATGGCCTCTCATTTCATCTATTGTCCTGAATAGTGACTCAAACTTGAGCCAAACTTCATTAGGTGTGCTAAGAATTTCTATATGAAAGAGGAGTGTAATGCCCCATATTTTGATTAGACAACTATATGACATTTGGACATACATTATTTTATTTTCTTATTATCTCTTGGACTCATCTCAACTAAGGAAACTATATTGTATGACATGATGGACCTAATTATATGCTATTACTATACATTATGATGATATTTTCTCTTATTTAAAGATGACACTATATGTTTTATTTTTGTTGTATGTGGATACCAATTTATTTATGATATGGTTGACTAAAATATTAAATGTCATGCACACATGTGATGGATTATACTGCATACAGATGATGATGATGAAATGGAAATATTTATGGTGTTACGATGTTTGTGCGATTACAATGTTGTGATTATTATGGGATTCCTTTATTTCAAAATGACAATATATGTTTAAATGTTTTCATTAATAACATTCTAAATATAGGACGTGGTAAGTAGATACCATATTATGATGTGATGTGATTGAATTATTATGTGTCATGTGTAGCCGCGATGAACTAAAATTATTACGCAAAAAGAAATAATGATGATGATGTGGATGAATTGATGATCGAGTGGAAATCCTTGTTATAAATGTGTATTTTGCAAAATACTAACCCACAGGGCACAGGGACTAGATGATAGTTGGGTATTGAATATGATGTGTGGATAAGTACTTACCTATGGAAGAAACCTTATTGACCAAACTGACGATACGATGACACATTCTGATATCTCGATAGTAGCAAGATATGATTTTTTTATAGGGTTATAGACCCAGTATGTTGAGAGGGATGGAGGTGTTTCCCACCCTATGTTGTATGATACCCGAGGTTGTGGAAGGCCTCTGTTGAGTCATGCTTCCCTAGATGTGTGATGATGATGGTTAGATGCCTGCTAGGGGAGGCTAGGTCAGCCATTTATCTGATGCTACTGCTCTCAGGTTCTATATGTTTCCAGGTCGGTGAAGCCGATGGCACATATTTACTCACAGAGGAAGGATAGCGAGGATGTGGAAGTAGGTTAGGATGAGAGGATATGTTAGCTAGTATTGTTTAAAGGTGATTGTTATGACACCAATATAGTAAAAATGAGTATGTGTCCTTTGAAAATAATTGATTGATCATCTATTATGAATTTAAAGCATATTGATGTTATAACTTAATTGGTTCATTATTTAAAGGTTTCTCATGCTAAAATAATTATGTTGGATGTATGCTGATATGTTTATATCAATGTGATCGTCAAGTATTGTATGTATGGTTCTTCTATGTGCACAAATGATTATTATTTTGTCAATTAGTAGATATGCATGAATGACATGATTTTTTCTTATAGTACATATATGATCTATGCGTACGATGGCCACGCACGCAAACCTTGTACATGTACACTAGTATTGATGTGATAAATTACTGTAATGTTGTTCTAGATAAGAATATGTTGTGCATTAATTAGGTTTGAATGATAATGGTTTAATCATGTGTATATAAATAATTGATCAATTAGTTTATCTATTAGTTACGTTTAAGTGATTCACTAGGAAATAATTGTTTGTTGTCGAGACATAATTGTCATAAGATAATCATTGCATTTAGTATAATTATTGTTTTATGTATACAAAGAGCGTTTTGTTAGCATGTTCATCGTTCTGTTTGAATAGTCAAAGGTGTTTTTTTATAAGTGATGGATATTGTAAGTATAATAATCATAGTTGTATTTATTATTATTATTGTCGTTATTTTTATTAATAAGGATATGTTTCATTTTTGTTTCGAATAAGTTATTTATTTATTTATTTGGATTGTTGAATCGAATATTATTTTTGAAAGTGACTCGTTGATTTAGTGCTATTATATTAAAGTTTATTGATTATTTAAACTTTATTTGTGAATCAAAACATCATTTATCAAATCTAGGTTGATTTAATAATAAATATATATAAGAATCCTCATCATTATTTAGGTCAAGTTTTATTTATTTATTATATTATCCTAAACATTTAAAGAAGAAGCGGTGGGTAATTTTTGGTATTTAACTTGTCTTTAAAGTGAATAAGACAAGCCATGATTATCTTGCATTAAAATAGACCATAGGAAGTCACATCAAAATGTAAAACTTAAATGAATATTTAACCATTTGACTTACTCACAGAATAAGAAATCCTAGAACTAATATTATAATTATTTTGTTGTTGGTTAGTGTGATTCTATTAATGGTTTAGAATCCAAATAGCATAGGGGAGATCACGCGGTGGAGTAAGAATGAAGTTAGGTGGAGAAAACTTGTATATAGGAGAGGTTGGATGGAGAAAGAGGGGGTGGGTTTTCTTTGGGAAGATTTAGACTTAGTATTTTTTTTTTTTGAGAAAATGAGGAAGACTGAGGAGGGGGTTAAATTGGGGATATGAGGAGGTGGTAAACTCAAACGAAAAGGGTGAAATTGCACTATTAATTGAGATATTTTGAACTAACGAAAGCTACTATGGGGATTAACAAACTGTGGGCTTGGGGGTTAGGAAACCCGTTGGTCTCGTAAGGCCAGCACGATAAGTTGGCCAGAAGGTTGGTTTGTTGGTTTGGTCAATATTTTTTTGGCCAAGGGAAGCTACTAGAGGAGGACACTGGAGCTACGAAAAATAAACTGAGGAATACAGGTATTGCGTCAAGCATTATCTTAGACTATTTTAGTTCTTGTATGAAACGGAAATGTGCTTTATAAATTTTAATTTATCCCATTTCTATGCTACAAAAATTATTTTGTTAAAATACAAATAGAAATATGTTGTGCATTTATTCTGTTAAAATGCAAATAAAAATATGTTGTACATTTATTTTGTTAAAATGAAAATAGAAATATGTGTACAAATGATGTCTTAAATATTGCATTATATTAGAATGGCATCAAAATCTTAGAATTGATAAATTTAGTGGATCCCATGACGATGGGGCACTACAAAGAGTTCCCTTGAAGTGTTGAGACTAAGCATACTGAAAGCTTCATTAAGTCTATTAAAATACTTAGCTTTCTCCACAACAAAATTTGGCTCTAGTTCAGCCCCCATCATAACTAGACGACCATCTCGGCCTTCCATTCAAAATATATGGATGGATTAAACAATGCTCATTTTTTCTCTATCCTTGTTGTGCAACCTGTGACAAAAACGATGTTAACCTACAAGGCAAACACTCAAGTTTTTTAGAAATATGCCCTAAATAGCAACTCAATATTTTTTTGTAGCTCCAAATAGCTCTGATACCATGTGAGAATTGCTTCTTAAGTATATCTAGAAACTAGAACAATTTCACCATCAAAGTGTTTGACAAAATATGCAAGAGAAAAACAAAGAGACTGAAATAGCTGGAATAACACATGTGAATGGTGCTAATTACTAATCATATTATTACAATACATCTTGTATATGTTATGGTGCACATTTATAATATATTGGAAAAAATTGTGAGACTCATGGAGCCAATTGGGAATGTACATGTGTCATGGTGAGATTTGACCTCAATACCCCCCTAGGTGGATCAATGGAGCCCCAACTCAGCCTAAATAGTCACGAAACAAGGTGTGAACGTTGGTAAAGTGTGCTAGGGAATTAATGAGTCCAAGAAAAGTGTGGTGAGAAGATAGAGGTGAGTGGGAGGCTCAATGTGGCAATAAATGCTCCTAGGAGAGCCAAAATAGGAAAAACACACCACTAGTGCCCTAGTCAAACCCAAATCCTCCAAATCAAAGAGGTAGCACTCTAAGTAATTACTAAGGGTGCACATGTGCTGAGTTGGATAAACTAGAGCACTGGAGTGTGTGTGAAAGGTCTGAAAATAACCAGTTCACCTCATGTATGAATTTCCCTAAGTCTAACCATAGCAAATTGATGATATAAGTGAATGATATTGTATAAGGTATAAACCAAGGTACTAGGGATACCTTATGGCTCCAACATATTCTTAGGGCCTAGGAGAAATCAACTATATATCCTTGAATGACCCTATGGAGTGATGTGAAACTCACCGTAAAATGAAAATTATGACCTTGATTGATGAATTATCAATTCTGTGGGCCTCATGACATTGTTTTATAACTAGGAATGAATCTCTCCAATGAATATCCATGGCAAACCGTGTGTTAATTGATGATTCTTGAAACTATATTTTTATGCTTTAGGTCCAATTCTCCATGTGTGAGTGATGAGATTTATCTTAATGAAACCAAGGGTAAATATGAAAACCATGTATTATAAATATGAGGTGTCTCTCCTTGTGTATCCAGATGAGTCATCCCTCCTTGTGTAGTCATACGAGGCATCCCATATGATGAGGCAGGAACTTGGTGTAACATGCTCAAAAGCATGTAAATTTATGTTTGTATTGATTGTTAAGATCGTGAAGTGGTATACAACAACCCCTGGTTTATAATCTTGAAGGACATACCCATCCCTTTCTTTGTTGTGTAAATAGTATAAAGTATTCACTTTAATAACCACTAATCCAATTGAAGATTCAATATTTCCTTGGTTTGTTATTTGATTAGATGATGGATTTATTTCTCTCTAGGAAGTTTTTCAACCAATAGTTAGTACCTTGTGTATTATTTTTTGGAGAAAACACTACATATATGAGACCTACAAAATGAAACAAAATATATACTAAAATTGTTAAAAATAGAGGAGCACAAACAAAGAAATAAGTTTATGAGTATATCACAACTTGTAATGAAATAATTAACCAAAATAAATTCATACCTTTTTGTACAAGACTTGATACATGATTGTACTTTGTAGAAATTAATGTTTTGTCCCTATCTAGAGATGTTTTCTCATAATCTATGTTTTCTCATAATCTAAGTATTAATAAACACCAAGTGACACTTGATCCCATGTATCAATCAAGTCATCTCATTCACCACTACTATAGGAACAAAAAAATAAAGACATTTCTAGGTACAAGTTGTATGACCTTATAATTGAATGAAATTTCCAAATAATTGAATGAAATGTCCAAGTTCCATGAGCTATGTTGACTCAATATTTGCATTATAGTTCATTTTTCACCTCCTAGAAAAACAATTGTGCTTGACTGAATCTCCTTGTTGATTGTTCTCCCATCATCCATGTATGCCATTGGAAAATATACTAACATCTTAAAGGAAACCAAGTGTTGTAAACTCCAACTCTTCACTACGTACAACATTTTTTATGTATGAAACAATTCTATCATGGTGTCATGTACGCCACACATTACACAGCTATGGCTGTAATCTCCCTACTTGGAATTTTGGAGAAAAGTGCAGTTTGGGCATTTTTTTGAGCTTTACTAAGAAAGACTGTAGGGGGTTCCAACTGACTCCATATGGTATCGAATTTGAATTGGAAGGGTATTATGAGTCTTATAACAAAAAAATATTACCTATGAACATTTTGTATCTTACTTTAAGCTTCTGTAACTTGGTTTTTGTCTAATCAGAAAAAGTGCAAATTTCCTAGGAAATTGAGGTCAAATCACCACATGAGTGGAGGCCAATTTAGCTCTCCAACTCAAGTATGAATCTACAAAATTTAAGAAAAGAGTATGGGGATGAATATAATACATAAATGGATATTATCAATCATGGTTCTAAATGTCTTCAAAATGATTATGATGTGCAATACTTGTATGGTAACTTTCATGGAAATTGCTTAAGGGGAAATTGCATTAATAGCTCAAAATTGACATATGAAAGTAGAATATATGGTTAAGAGAGTAAAATTAAATATAGTGATAATATAAATAATACATATATTTCCCAACACCATCAAACTTATATAAAATCCCTCATACAAATATGATATAAAACTCCTTCAAGATTGAAGCAAAGTCATGAAAACTGATGATTCATTGGCATTATAATACAAGATTTTCCAACATGATCTTCTTGGATTTAGAGCTCCAGAGAATATAAAAATTAAATTATAGATTAATACATAATATATTTCTCCCAAACATAATCAAACTCATAGAATAACCTTCATACAAATATGATATAAAACTCTTTCAACATTGAAGCCAAATTCATGAAAACTAGGGATTCAATGGCATGGGAATGCAATATTTTCACAAATTATTTTCTTGTATTTAGAGATATAGATCATATGTACATGAAATTATATATACATAAATAATACACCCAATATTGGGAATCAAATGGAATCAAAAGAGAGCAGGCACCACTACAATAATTGTGCCATCAACATGAGAGTGTGGGGTAATGGAGAAGAAGGAATGGGAGAAGAGGGAGATAGATAAGAACTCGATATGTATGGAAATTAAACCTGAAACTAAAAACCATCAATAATCTCCATTTATTTTTTTGAATGGCCTCTCCATCGACCAACTTGGAAAAGAATCCAACTCCCTTGAAATTGGTTCAAGCAAGTAGAGTAAACACCCCCCATGTAATGGAAAAGAAAAGGCTCTAAAAAATGCCAAAGGAAAATTAAAAAATTATCAAAATATGACCCATTTAAACTTCCTCCTCTTTCAATAATTTCCTTGGACTCATTTCCCTCCAATAAACTCGAGTTACCTTCCCATTGGTTCATTAACTTAAATTAGTGTTAGTCTAGGTCATTACATTAACCCAAGTGACACTTGTCTTGACTTTGCTTGCTATCCCTTCATGAAATTTGACTTGGAACCTTTCATGAAGCTTCCTTAGGCCCCACAAACACCTCATGCTCCCTATTTGGTCTATTTTTAGCTCTTACATGTCATAGATGTCATAGAATATGTCATAGTTGTAAGGGAATCTATCATAAGTGTCATAAGGTTTCATAAAGTTTTTATAACTATCATAATGACTATCATAGTTTTCATAGAATATTTTCATTGCCTAAATTTAGCCTATGGGTCTTCATCCACCACCCTGGAAGTAACTCCTTCCTTGAAATTCGAATTTGAGGATGATACTATGTGTAAATGAGGAATATTCCCTCATGTGGACCCACGCATCCACTTATGTACCCCCATGGACAACTAGGATCCATTTCAACTTCATTTTGGAGAATTTCGTCTTTATTCCGTCAATTATTGACCCATTTTACACCTTCCACAAATATGAGTTCAAATTTAGATGTGAAACTATAGGCCTTGGGGTTAGATATAATTATTTTGATTATTCCACATAACCCTTAGGAATTGGATAGGCCAACTTAACTGTTTATTTGAAAATGATTTAATTGGGGACATGGAAACAGAGATATCAAACATTGCAAAAACTTAGTTTACTATAGGCTATATTTCCTAGTTAATAATTAAATTTAGTTTAGTTGTTGTTAACATACCATTATAAGTAGTCTCGAATGTTATTTCCATCCTTCCTACTTGATCTCACCTTCTCGAAATTTCCAAAATTGGGTTCTGGATGTTGGAACCACTCAACTTGTCCTTATCTAAACATCCTTTGCATACCCACCCTGATGTCTGAATAAAGACTTACCCGATGTCAAAATGACTAAATAAAATTACCAACATCCCTTCTTATGCCAACATCAGCGTCACCACCTCGGAATTAGAAATTTGGAATTATCATGCACTAGGAATTATCACCCTCTGACTCAAATTTCATAATTTCGAAACTAGAATGCAACCACAACTCCACTAGGAAACCCTGATTCCCACATTAGTACCTCAATGTTGAAACCTCAACATCAGCATTAGTACGATGATCCTTCCTCCAGTAATATGCCAATCCTTATGTCAACATATCAATGTCAACATGGAGCAACCGTATCTGGTTGGAATCTTAGTACAACCATATTCGGTGTAATATGCCAGTCCATATCCAGGTTAAGCTAGCCTATATCCAGGTTTATGGAGGAAGATGTTCCATCTTCAAGTAATAATGTGTAAATGTAATAATAATTAATGGATGATTACAATGAATGTTGGGCCTAGCTTATATAGGCCTCGTAGTGACTATTTACGAATGGTCACATCTATTCAAATATCCTAATTTACTATTTAAATAAAATAATTAAATATTCATAACATAGCACATCGACACTTTGACACTCACTTGTTGTTTAACAACATACTCTGCCGATATTTCCCTTCCAGCCCTATAAATTGACATACAAACTTTGGCCATGAAAAATAAGAGATATTCTTCCAATTAAAATATACATGCAAATGCAAATTAAAGATACATAATGGAAATAAAATTGATCTATACACACAATTAATGCATAAACAACCATAGTCAAACACATCCATCAAATAGAACGTTTCAAATTTATATACATAATAATATTTATCTTAACAATGTATATCCAAGAAACTAGATGTGTAAGAGCTATTTTACACCCAACCATAGGCACTCTTCCAATATATACTCTTTCTTATGAGAGGCATCCCTCAGTATGGTCCTTGAGGCCATCATGGTGAAGGAAACAACTATAGGACTCTCTCTCTTCACATAACTTATATGATGTATATGCTTAGATAAACACTCATGCATAGCTCTACATGGATCCCACTCATCTCTCACAGCCTTAGATTCCACAATACCTTCCCCACACAACACCCTTCTTGGATCAGGAATCCCCTTCATCGACCCACGGTTTCCTTGGGTGATCCATCTTCCTGAGTGCTTTTAGTGTGTGCACAGAAGAATACCAATCTACTAAATTCTATTGGACAATGGGCCTGTAGCTTAATTTCATGACTCCTTAAGCATCTAGGATAAACATACTTCAAAGTAAAAGGTTTTGTAGCTAGCCCAACCTCTTTGCTCGCCTACAACCACCAATTTTCCTTCCCAATCAACAAGTTTGTCCCTCGAATTTCTTGTTTTATGCATAGTTATGAACAAAAAATTATATAGATATGTGTAATGTAGATATGCATGTCACAATCATCTCATAAGATAATTGAGATAATGAATCCAAGGGATATGGGAAAAATGGTGACAACAGAAATGGTATTGCTTATTCCATTAGAAGAAAGGACTCCTAATAGTTGCATGACCTAATTTATGGAAGTTGAGAGAATTATCCAATATGCATTCATACCCCATGCTTCAATAACTACATGTGGTGAATTTTCCCATCAACTTCACACGTGCATTCAATAATTGGAAAAATAGTTAAAAAGGAGATACTTGGCATATTTAAGTCTCATGACATAATTTGGGTGAGTTCTAAACTTGACACTTTGCAGTAAGGATTATTTTCCGATAGGCCCCCTTTCCTCTTCCCCTATGGTGGAATCATAGCCCCTTTGGTGCTCTTTATTTTAGAATTTTTACTTAGAAGCAATTATGTTAAACTTTCATTCATTGAACCTATCACATGATAATAATTGCATGCATAAGGATCACTGAAAGAAAGACATTCAATAGTAGACACAAAGATACAAAGATTTATCCTGGAAAAAACCCTCTCATGGGAAAAACCTAGAATAAATTCTCAATGTATATTCGTCAACCAAGTACAATGTCATAATTTCAACAAGAAGCTTAAAGCTCTCGTACAGAAAGATAAACAAACCCTAGACAAACCCTAGATCAAGAGATAGATGTATTCCAAGTCTTCTACAACCCAAAAAAGTCTTCTTCTTAACTGAAGTGAACCTCTTCCTTGAAATTTATTGGTTTGTGTGTGTGTGTGTGTCTCAAATGAGGAGTGCGGCCCCTCTATCTATACTTTTTTTTTGGGTGACTTTTCATTATGGGCCCAACTTGTCTTTTTGTGAGGATAAAATACAATATCATTTTATTTCTTGAGCCAACATTACATGTTTTACAATATAACATTTTTCTTTTGGGGGTTTTACATGACAAATACAATAAGAATATATTCCAAAGCTACATCTTTATTCATCACTCCCTCTTAGCGAGCAAGACATTATTCTAACAGAATATTCAACACTACTTTTGTTATCTTGTACTTGAACATTTACTTGTTTACCTTTTCATTAATGTAATCATGACTAGAAGTTCTGTATGAGTAAGCCTTGACCCCTTTGGTTACATCATGCATGTAGGATCTCAACACAGCATCTCAGTAGTGTGTGCATCCTCATCATCCCTTTTTACCTTCCACATCTCGACATCCTTTTGAACCTTATGTCATCTTGAGACTTCCATCCGATCCACCTTCCATATTTGCAAGTTGTGCATGCCAAGTCTACAAGTTACGCATCTTCCATCTCTATAATTTGTGCATCTTCCATCTCTATAAGTTGCACATGCCAACTCTACATGTTGAACATATTCCATCTCTATAATATGTGCATTCCATCTCTATAATTTGTACATGCCAACTCTACAAGTTGTGCATCTTCCGACTCTATAAGTTGTGTATATGATAGCTCTACAAGCTACCCATGCCAACTCTATAAGTTTTGCATCTACCAATTTGAATACTGTGCATGCCAAATATAGTTCTACATCTTCCAGTCTTGAATATTGTACATCATTTCCATGAATGGATTCTCATTTCTATCACACTCAGTGTGTGCCACTTCTTCCTGAAATCAAATATATAACACATCACTTCCAATACCAAGGGAATTCCATCTGGACCACTCCAAGCTTGTCCATAAAGTAATCAAATTTTAACGTTAACAAAATCCTAGTCAACAAATCGACTTTCTACTCCTCTCTCACAATATACTGGAGCTTCATAGCTCCCTTTGTTAGCATTTTGTATCGTGTAGGTACTCCTGCATCAAGTTCCTAGGTGCAAGAGCCCAAGGTGATGTGAAGTCTCATTTAATGTCATCAATTGACTTTCTTAATGAGTTATTTATTAAAGTACCTTTTTACGTGAATTTATGATTGAAAAGTGAGTTGCACTTTATTATGTTTATAAGGTGACTTTAATTCATAAAGTTTACTTTTATAATATTTAGGGAAAAGTGAATTTTCGAAAAGAAAATATTTAGTGTATAGATCACTTAGGAAAATTAAGTGAAATTGAGATTAGATCGTAGCCATGGATCTTGAGATCAAGAAATCGTGGAATTTGAAAATTCATGTATGTTACCCTAATGAGGAAAAGAAAAGAATTATGAGACTTCATTTGTACACATTTAAAGAGAATAAGAGGAGAGGTAGAGGCACACATTCCAAATAAGAGAGAGAAATCTCTTGGGTGGCTTGAGTTTCATGAGAGGGAGTAAGAGATAGCTTGCGCAAGAGGAAGAGAATAATATCATAAAGGAAAGGGAGGGTAAATTTACAAGGTGAGGGAGCATGTTTCCCAAGAAGATACAACCAGTAAAGGAAAATTCATATCGTATGGATTAGAGTTTTGGACATATAATAGAATACTATTAGGGTCATACAACATAATTTTTTGTTGTAACATACAGTTGTATTTTGCGACATAATTCAAGAGTCTTAATTGAAAGTGTTGGGTGCATTTATGATTGATAGAGAAGGTCATACTTTTCAACTGTTTTCTAGCAAATATAGGAACACAGTTTAAGGTGTGAATATTGTTGGTCCTGTGCATTGTATTCTAGGAAACAAGTGACACAAAGTTCAAGGTGGATGGTGGATAGATTTTTGAGATAAGTGCTAATGAAATTATTGTTTATTATATATCTGTTGTAAAATATTTTCTTGAGAAGCTTAATAATAAAACTCTCTCTTACTAGTTTTCCTCAAGGTGTGGGGTTTTTCCAAGGTCTATTTTTTGGCCAAATACTATGTTAATGTGCTTCCTCCAGTATGTTTTATTAATTTCCCAAGTATGTGACTTGTTGGAAGGGACTTGGCTCTCCTCATTTGCCCCACTCTATGACCATGCTAAAGGCACTTGATGGATGTTCGTTTAGAACACATGACATTATTCTTAATCTTCAGGTCTAGTTGAGGGGGGGGAAGTGTTTTCCATTCAAGGTCAAGGTGGTCAAAACACACCTTGACTACAACCTCTTACTTGGTAGGAATTGGATTTATGCCATGAAGATGGTTGTCTCATATGTGTTTCACGTAGTATGATTTTCCCATGAAGAAAAAATTGTAACAATTGATTAACTATATTTTACTAATTCCAGTTCCACTACATAGTTAGGATCTATGGTCCCAGTTATTGATAATTCTCAAGCAGCAACTAAGAATTTCGGTTTCGAGATGTATCCTTCGGTTATGGGAACCTTTAACTTTTTGGAGGAAATCTTGTCTACTGATTTCACTTCCGATCGTGCTTTACCATAATTGAGTGATCCTTGGAGTCTCCCTTCTTTGGTTGAATCATGTGAAGGATGTTCACATCTCATATTGGATATGTCATTGTATATAGCTAATATTTCTTATTAATTTGTAATAGATTCCACTACATACCCCGATATTTCCTCTTCGTATATGGAAGAAAAGGATATCCCATTTTGGGAGGTCAATTCATCATGATTGCATGATTTTATTAATGATACCTTACCTTTAGTTGAATCCATTATCAAGGCCATTTATGGTCTAGAATGACCTTGGGAAGACCTACATCATTAAGCTTACTTCCTCCTAGAGCTTGAATGGATTGAGCATGATGAGTTTCAGTCATACGTACATGATAAATTTGGTCATCCCATGGTCATGTTAGATACACATGGTTTATATGTCAAAGGGAAGATGGAAAACATATCCCCTATGATTTTGGTCAACATTTATTGGACCCCTACAAAAGTGGAAATCATTTACAACGGTGCATATTTCTCTCTTGAAAAAGTTAGAGTTACATCAAGTTATTTAAATAATTTCATGATGTGTTTTTTTTTTGTCTTACGACAAAATCCTAAGAATAGACCCATGAATTGTCAAACATGAAATTAAAACTTACCAGAGTTCCAATCCTTTTCGACAACATTGAATAAAGGCACCTCATAAGTACTATGCTTGAGCCCCCATATTAACCTGGTACCTTTGTAGATTACTGTCTATACCTTTTATGCACCTTTATATAGTTTTTTTTTCATTCCACTTTTTAGATTTGATAAAGATTATGGGATAATATCATGGTGTAATGGTATTTTTTATGCATTTTTGTTGAGCCTTAGTGTATTTAACCATTTTCGAGCCTCTCCTTTTCTCTACCAGGTATATATATTTATTATCATATAGGATAGGATTCCATTATTCCTACATTATTGCATCATCCTATGACCATGGTTCATAAACCTTAGGTATGAACCCACTTTTTAATGACACGAAACTTTCCATTTGCTTCTAGAAGTATCACTATTCAAGTGGTAGTGCTTTCTTGACCATGGGTATCCTAGTTAAAACAATTTTTCCATTTAGTTATTATGAGGAATCTCCTCCTTAGGTATGGAAATCCCTTATAGTTCCTATGTTTCTTTGAGTATTAACCTCGTCCTCCTTCTTATCTCTGATGCTAACCATCTTCCATAGGGAAATCCTTTTTATATCAAGTTGTAAATGCATATCATTCATCTTATTTCCTTATTGATCCTATTTTTGACTCCCTGCTTAAGTGTTATAAGCTAAATTTCCTTAGCATGTCTCAATCGTAGCCAAGCAGAGACTATTATTCATCCTTCTTAGCTTGATTACCTTAACCCTAGAGGAAACATCCCCCCTAAGTGTCCTTATCCTACATTCATTTCCTTTCATTGAGAATAGGTATGTTCGATTTATTGGAACTAGTTTTCTTTACCGTGACACTCGTTTTCTCTCTGTTGTAATATAAGCACATTTTATTCTTTTTCTAGCTTTCATAATATGAAGAAAAAAAATCAGAAACCATTAAAATATGGAAAATAAAATGATATTATCTTATGTGGGAAGTTTCCATGTCACCTCTGAACATAGAATATCTTTTAAATCCATTGATCATGGGTTAGGTTTTAGTATGACCTTGGGAATATGAACTTTTTATTTATATATTTATCCATCGATTGGATAAGATTCTAGTCCCTATGGAGATTATGTTGATCCCTCCTGCATCATAGATTTATTCTAGTATTCACAATCAAGTCTATACTTACTAAGTTTATCCATAATATTCCTTATGCTCTTGTTCAAATGAAGTATTTATCTCGAGTCATCCATTCCTTAGATCTCTTGAATTTTCATGCCAACCATCCCAGTATCATATGGATCTCTTGTCCTACCTAGAACCCTAAGCCAACTTTCATTATTGGTAGGTGACCTTGAACTCAACAAATGACATCTCATCGTTGGTCAATGAATAAGTGGTTTCCCTTGTGTTCGATGGAAATAAATATATTGAAACACTAGGATTCAAGTTGTTTCTTGGATTCCTTTAATCCCTATTGGTGGTTTTCTCACCTACATTATCATTTTTCATCATTGGATGATATTCAGAGAGTCTCTTTCATATGGTACTTACATCTGGTATTCACGAGAGATGTATATGGTTACTAGTTCATGCACATCCTATTTGTTGAAGTACTTCCAAATCATTCATTCTAGCTATGTACCTTGTCTTGATTAATGTGGGATTCCCTATTCCTCTAGTTTAATAAGATTCCATTCCATTGACTTGATATCATCTATTCTGGAATCGATATCTAGATTCAGTTGTGTACCTTCAAACTTGTAGTCACTAGTGGCAAGTTCTCTCCTCATCAATTGATGGTAATACATAAATTCCCCATGATCAATAGATTCTTCAAGTGTTTGACCTAAACACATAGATTTAAACTTGTTTGATGTACTCAATACCTCAACACCCATTTTCATCATCATTGGGTTGTCTCGCATCTATTAATAGAATACCTCAATGATTTTTAATCAGATGATGTTTCATCAAGTTTGAATCCAACAACGTTTTTCATGCGATGGGACATGTACCATGGGTGGTTTGTTTAAAAGACCTTAGAATATGTATTTATTTCATATATGATACTATATTGATCATGAAAGTACCTATGGGACGTCAATTCTCATACTAAAGCAACGTACTTCTTTATGAACTAGATGTCTTCACTCAATCTAGAGACCATACTCCAATATATTTTGGGCATGGTTCTGACCACTTATGACATATTTACATTTTGCTTATTCATGTCCATTACATGTATATGTACCTAGGACTGTTGTATATACTTCAGATCCATAGTCATGTATTCATAGTCATTATTGTATTATGTCGATGAGTGGATAGTTCTTCTAGCTCGCTCTTCACTACTGCACTTCGTGGATTGATACTGTATTTTAGATATAGTGAGTACCCTTCTAACCTCACACATTATGGGGAATATATTATAGCATGATTTTCCACACCTTATGCATCATGCCTTGATGTCCTACCTTTGTCCCTTTGCGGACTCATTACATACCCCTTACTTAGTGTATTCCTGATGATTCATTAGAACCCTAAATAACTCATTTTTCTTGATACTATAAAAACTTTGATGGTTATACAATATATTAAAAAATTTACCATCATAACATCATAACCATAAGCAAAGGATAACTGAAATAAATATAATCACAACCACATAAAATAACACATATATTTATCCTGAGGAATCCTCATAGGGGAGAAAACACAACAAAACTTCCTCGATATAGAAATCGACCAAGTACAGTGTAAGACCCCAAGAACATGATCCAGATATTGGGGGCTGAGATCTGAGAGGATTGAATGCCAAAATGGGGGGAGATTAAAGATGCAAAATTGTTAACATTTGATGCATAGAGTAAATAGGCCACATGGAGGGGTGAGGCTCAAAGAGGGTTCTTTGAGCCTCACCTCTCAAACTATACTAAGAAAAACAATCATAACTAGTAACCCAATAAATTGATAGAATAAGAGAAGTGTAGGATGTCAAAAATCCTTGAATGCTTTATTCAGAAGGCATAGAGCCTTTTTATAAAATGATTACAATGTTCCTTGGAGTCATACCATGGGTCAAAACCATGCATTGTTAAATACCATGGATTAGAGAGGTACAATGTTCCTTGAATCCATAACATGGAACAAAACCATGGGTTGTCAAATACCATGGATGGGAGAGGGTGGCCTCTCCATTTAATGTTTTTATGATGAATGAGAGAGGGCGTCCTCTCCATTTGATGCTTTTATGACTCGTACATCTGAATTTACAACATATTCCCCCTGAAATTTGGATCATTATTCCCCCCTTAGAAAATCATGGTCCCCATTGTTTCATGTTCAAAAGAGACCTATGATTACAATGTTCCAATTTCCAATGAAGAGAAGGATTTTGTGTGGTTAACCCATAACTGTGGGTTTTGTGTGGTTGACCCATAACCATGACTATGGGTTTTGTGTGGTTGAACCATAACCATAATCGTGGGTTTTGTGTGGTTGAACCATAACTATGGGTTTTATGTGGTGGACCCATAACCATGGGTTTTGCGTGGTTAACCCATAACCATGATTACAATATGATTTAATAAAATTACAAAAATGGTCTTTGCTACAGTTGATGTCTCGCTACAAATCCATTCATATCTTCTGATGCAGGTGATGAAATTGAATTTCGTTGAAGAACCTTTTGAGATATTGAAGAGATATTTCCATCCATATAACATGCCTTCTTCATGGTGTCCCAAGGAGTGATAAAATATTTATTGACACACGTGCACTATTTTTCATACATATGTGGCTTCAATCAACGATGTCTCTCAAACCAAGAAGCCAAATGAAAAACCAATATATACCCATGTTAGATAATAGAAATATATTTCCAATGAGCTATGGTAGAGCCTATGAGATGTTTTTTTGAGTCTGTCATACTTATTTTAATTTGTTGTATGTGAGGTTGCATTCTGTATAAACATATGCTGATTCTGTTAGAACAGTAATCCAACCCCTTAATACCTTAGTCTAAGTCCCTATTCAATTTTATTGCATTTGTGCATTAATATACTATGGTTTTGGAATTAGGGTGCTTATTTGGGAAAATAACCAGTTAAAATGGGGAATTCACACCCACATGAGCACTCCAACTCATTCAAGCCTCCACATGTGCACCCTCATCAATTTTCGTGTGCTTTCATTCATTGAATGTGGACATTGTGGTTGACTAGGAGCGCTAGAGGTGGATTTTGTACAACTTTAGGCTGATTTGGAGCATTTAATGCCACCTAGAGCCTCTCACTCACCTTATTTTGTACACCTTGACACCTAAAGGAGTCATAATTTCTCCAAGTTACTTCATCCACGTTCACACAACAAGACGTGTCCATTTGGGCTGATTTGGAGCAAGTTTGGCCAACTGAGGAGGGATTGAGGCCAATTTGGAAAATTTCACATGTACAGTCATTTTGAGATTCCCAATCCTCATGAACCACATCATATGTAATATAAACTTATTACTAACATATTTACATCTTAGACAGTCAAATAATAATATGTTTTAGTTCACATTGCATGTGCACAATTGTTCTCTTTTAATGGTTTTTTGTTGGTTTTGCATGAAATTCGATTTGTGAGTTTCTATAAGGCTACTTAATATTTCTATATATATATAACTCACATGGTATCAAATATGAGTGGATTTTAGTGAGTTGCAGATCAATCTTGAGCATTTTGAGCTGCAGTTTTTAGAGAAATTCCAGATAAAATTGAGTGTTTTTTGTAGGAGTTTCGACAATTCTTCACCATTAGCATAGACAGAAATGGAATAACCCCACATCTTTCTTACACCTTTCATTTTTTTTTATTGGAAGAAAGAAATGGTTATTCAATTGATATCCAAGGGTCTCTACATATTTACCATGGGAACAGAGGTGGAGCCAAACTCTACTGTATAGAAATCCAAGTACTTCAACAAACTAGATGAAGCATATGGATTGTTATGCCTAAGTATATAAAGAGATATTTTGTTCACCATAGATATTTTAACAACCCCAAATGAAATCTAGGTAAAACTAGAATCACTCTTTGTGAAAACTGATGAACTGAGAGGACATCAGCTTAAGAACGAGTTTATCATCTTGAGCCCAACACATTTTGAGACTATCCAGGAGTTATTCACCAAGTTCATGTCACTTGTGCTTCATCTAAAGCAATGTGGTATTGATAAGAAATAGTATCAATTGATACTTCCCATCCTTTCAAAGTTGGGGCCAGAATTCTTAGGGTTTTCATCACCTTTTATTCTGGAAATTTGACAGTTAGAAACTGGAAGATGCGAAGTCTAGCTAAATTCATGGAATCCTTCACCTAGGAGCAATACAATATAGTTCAAATGGGAACCATCAAAGATAAGGATCAAGCTTTGGTCATGGGTGTTTCAAATGCCTCGAAGGGAAAGTAGAAGGAAAATAATTCGGAGCATCCAAATAAGAGGAAATCAGAAAAAACCAAATCCATTGATGGAGTTTTTAATCCTCCCAGGGAGAAGGACAAGAAAGGGAAAGAGAAAACCAAATGCACCTATTTCCACAAGGGAAGGAATCCAGAGAGCCCATGCATGAAGAAAAACACTAACCATATGGCATAGCTTCTAGATAAAAACAACATCCATATCCCCGATAACGCAATGAAGAAATATGCAACCTTCACTTCAGACAACAAGGAGAAATGTCATGTGTTGGTAGCATGTACTTCTAATTCCTCAACCTTCATCATTGATTTAGGGGATTATAGACACATGTTTTCCACCAGATATCTCTTATCCTCCATGCATTATAATTTTGGACCAGCAGTGCGAATGGGATATGTGTAATGTCCCTTTTTAACATGTTTTATTATAATGACAAACTTTTCACTTTTTTCCCTATTTCGACCTTTGACTAGTTTTGGTGTCTAGGTCTCAAAATTGACCCAAATGCTCCAAATTTTTCTGAGAATGTATATGATTGATATTAAGAATTGAAAATAATTTTAAGGGATTATTTATGACCCTCCAAATAATTTTTCAAAATTTTTTAGTAGTCTGGAAAAGGTAGGAGTTTTCACTAGCAAATTGGGGTTCCAATTCCCCCAAGGTAAATGATGAAAATGGCTTTCCAAATGCTCCCAAAACCACTCAAATTTATGAAAATACATAGATTATTTTTAAGGTATGTTATTAATGTCTCATTTGAATAATTAATAATTTTATAAATTCTAGTATAACCCTCCCCCAAACAGCTACAAAATCACTACTTCAACCCTTGGCCAAATGGCACCAAATCTTCTCCAAATGCAAATAAACTGAGTAAGATGACTTCAAATACTTAAGTTATTGATATGAAACTTGTAATAATCATCCATGGAAGTAAACTCATCATAAAAATATCATATAAACATTCTTTCATTCGAAATCATCAGCATTACAATGGCATAAATCAATATAGTGGGGAAATGGTCATTGTTTACTTATTAATAATCACTTTTACATACAACCATTTGTTATTTAAATATTTAGCTTGGTATCTATGAATATCAATATGATATTATATTAATATTATTAAAATCATAAATGGACCATGAGAATCTCTCCCAAAGAGTACAATAGCTCACCAAAAGTGCAACCCCTCCATGAGCAAAAATATGCAATAAAGAATGGAAATGGTTGAGAGAATGTGTTGCACTAGAAGATTCCAAGAGATAACCTATATATAGCACATGCAAATAAAAAATTCATTAAATCTCCATGAAATACCTGAATGGACTTTTGAAACACCAACTTGGATGGAAATCTTTCCCCTCGAAATTGACTAAGGCAAGAAACTAGTCATCCACTAGCTCTCTCTCTCTCTCTCTCTTCACAAATGAAAATTTCTCAAATGATCAAAATCCACTCTCTTGGTTGATCCCTGTACATTATAAACATCCTTAGCCTTCAAAGGTTACCAATCCATACACAAAATTATTCCAATTCGAATTAGGGTGTGTGCTCAATATTTTCCATGTGTCATCCCTTTCCTAGCCTTCCATCTTCCCCCAATTCGAGTAGGGACCCATTGAGCTTCCCAAACTCACATGAGTGCCTTCTTGGATTCTATATTTAGTCCTGACATGTCATAATGGTCGTATTTCAGCCTTAAGTCCTACATTATGTCATAGCATCTTCATCATTGGTGTCATATATGTCATAAATGTTAGGGAATCTAGCCCAAGTGTCCAAAAAGCTCCCATTTGACTCTTCCTCTCCCATGTAAGCTACATTTCCTTCCAAATTATAAATATGATGCATATGGATAAGTTTATTATTCTTATAACTCATCCAATAACATTAGGCTCCCCATGGATTCAAAATTGCAAGAGGAGGATTCCACGTGGCACATAAATTATAGCTTGTGTAGGCCCCATAATCTCCATGTGTCTCCATGCTCCATTACCACTTCAATTTTATCTTGTATTTATTTAAATAGATCCATTATTAAATATTTATTACATTATAATGTTTGAAAATAATTTATTATCTCCCTTATTAAAATTCCAAATGTATCCATCCAACCTACGGAACTAGTAGGATTGATGTAATTGTCCTTCTATGCAATTATTTGAATGGTGATATTACAGTCCTCTCCACCCAAGATTGATTGTCCTAAAGAAATTTCAGATTTTTATGCTGCAATATTTTTCATATTCCCAAGTGGAATACTCATTTGGCACTCATTCATTTGCACCAAGTGCTCTGTTATGGTTCCCCTCATTAATTTTCTTAGCTGGAAGTGTAGTAGTGGCACTCATGTACTGCAATTTTGTGTTCCCAAAAGTAAACAGATTTGGATTGTGCATATTGATATATCTTGTAACATCACCAATAACACTAAAATGATTAATCAAATACATAAAAAACAAATTTGTGCAAATAATCTTTACCTGTGTATTTTGGAAACCTTTTTTGAACTTTCACCTCTTTTTGCTTCGGTATAATTCTTTGAAACTGGTGCTAAGTTGCCAAACTTTGATTTTATTAAGATTCCAATAAATTTCATAAAGTAACCACCATGATTGCTTCTGCACTACTCTGATTACAATTATCTTCTCAAGTGGTGACTAAATCTCCAGTGCTGCTTGTTTCCCCCACAATTAAAACCAATGAGACCACAAATCATCCCAAGTTCCCATATGATCCTGATACATGTATGGTGTGAAATGTCTATTATGAAATGCCATTAAAACCAATAATGTGAAAATTTAATCCATCTCTTAAAAGGTTTCCCACATAGGATACTGGAATACTGCTCTACAAAGATGAACTCAAATAACTAAAGGTTGGTTTGCTTTCTCAAATCAGCAACCAAATTGCTACTCCATGTGAGATGAAACCAAGCAATTCTAGGATCCCATTACTGGTATTTCACCCTTCCAAACATCATGAGTAGAAAATATACATCATTAAAGTACATAACAACATCATGCAAATGTACTTCAATAAGGTACCTCATCAAAGAATCATGAAAGTGCTTGTACATCCAAGTAAGTAGATCACCATGTGGCCCATACACACAAGCATCAAGTAATATATCATATCTTCCTTAATGAAATAGGTGAGGATGCCATCTCCCATAATGCTTCTCCAAAAATATATAATGTGCATCAATATAATCAGCCATGTTTTCTTTCATCCAAGAAGTGAATGAAGAACCTCCACCAGAATCTTAACCAAATAAGGAGAAAAGAAAACATGAAGACTTCAAGTGGCTCAAAGAAGTCTCATCAATACACCCATGAATATGTATATCATCATGAAATAACAGAGTATGTTTCTTCCATCAATAATATTCTTCAATCATATATATTCACCAAAGTGTGGGATGAAGTTCCTCCAACATCAAATAGACTAGGCAAGGAGCAAGGAAAATCATGAGTCTCCAAGTGACTCAAGTGAATATAATAGGTGCACCCATGTAGATGTGTATCATCATAATGTAATAAAGTATGCTTCTGAAAATTTAAATAAGTTGGTGCTCTAATAATTTCATCATCAAAAGGAGAGAGAATGTTATGGCTCCATATGGGTAGGAACATACACCTCCCTAAAAAATTCATTCCTCATAGGTTGGTTCCAAGGTAGTGGAATCATGCACTTCTTCAAAAAGTTTGCAACCATTTCCAAGAGGAAAATCGAGTTCCTCTTCCACCACAAAAAGTGATTGGATCTTATCAAGTTCATATTCAAACAAATCAAGAACCTTCAATTTTCCATGTTTCTCATGATCCCTCATGTGAATCCTCCAAGCAATCTACCATATGACAATCTGAAACACGGGAGGGTGAACAAGTATCTTGCAACCTTTTTGGAAGTTTGTCATTTTGAGTTTTGAGTTTATGAATATCCTCATTATTATTCAAGTAATCTTCATGTAAACATTCATTAAGCTGAACCAAATTATTGCTATCAAAAATCAAAGACATGAAATTACCTTCAATGTTGCACATTGCTCTTTGAATCTTCTCCATATCTTCTAGGAAGGATGGATCCTCCACCGAATAAATGTTCCAACAAGAATTTCACACCAATTATTTAGTATCATGGAGTATGATAAGGGCCTCATGGATATCCATTTCACTCATCTTCAAATACCCTTGAATGAAGGACGCTTCAAGGGAGTAAACCTCCTCTTCTTCTTTCTTTTTGATTTGATCAACTTCTTGAAGCTCAAGTGGTGATGGGGAAGTTGATCTTGGTTCTTCATTATTTGTCACAAGGTATTCATCTTCATGCTTATGAGAAATTTTTATTGCAACAACATTTTCAAATATTATCTCTATGTCACCAACATATATTTGTGAGCACCCATCAGTAGGTACTCCATAGTTCAAGGATCCATCAATAGATTCTCTTTGATTGGAACAACCCCCATTAGTAAGGATTGTGCTATTGTATTCACTTTACTCTTTATGTTATTCTCTACAATAAACTTGATTTAATTTATTCTCCACTTCATGATTCTTTGTGTCTTCCTTTAATGGTGTATATAGTCTCTTTTCAAAAATAGGATGATTTTTTCTCATTTCATGCTCCTCTAAACTTGTGGATTGTTGATTGTCCCTTAATGAATTCACATTTTATTTATTGTGCCTAAATAAATACTTAACAAGAAATTCTTGGAAATAATACCTTTGATGAATATCCCCTCTCAAATTTTGATACTCTTGGAAACATGCTTAAATATCTATGGTTGAAATTTCTTCTTTCGTTGGTCGAGGAGGAAGGAATGTGGGCTTGGTGGGTCAATTATGAAACCAAGACATATCTACAAAATTTTATTCAAAGGATGGTATTAATTAAAATGTGCAAGGAACATGCTCTAATACCACTTTTAATTTCCCTTTTTAATATGTTTTATTACAATGACCAAATTTTCACTTTTTTCCCTATTTCGACCTTTCACTAGTTTTGATGTCTAGGTCTCCAAATTGACCCAAATGCTCCAAAGTATTATAAGAAGGTATATGAATGATATTAAGACTTTAATATTATTTTCAAGTATTATTTATGAACCTCCAAATAATTTTATAAACTTTTTAATATTTTGGCTAAGGTAGGAGTTTTCACTAGAAAATTGGGGTTCCAATTCCCACAGGGTAAATGTTGAAAATGTCTTTCCAAATGCTCCCAAAACCACTCGAATTTATATAAATAGGTAGAGTATGTTTAAGGGAAATTATTAAGGTCTCATGTGAAACATTATTCAGTTTATAAATTATGTTATAACCCTCTCCAAAACAGCTACAAAATCACTAGTTTGACCCTTGGGGAAATGGCACAAAATCTTCTCCAAATGCAAATAAATTGAGTAAGATGAATTCAAATGCTTAAGTTATGGATATGAAACTTGCAATAATAATCCATTCCAGTTAATTGATCATAAATATATCAGAAAAACATGCTTTCACTTGAAATCATCAGCATTACAATGGAATACATCAATATAGTAGGGAAATGGTCATTGTTTGCAGAGTAATAATCACTTTTAGATACAACAGTTTGGTATTTCGACCACAGAATTTATAAATATGAATTGAATAGTATTTTAATATTATTACAATCATAAATGGACCATGATAATATCTACCAAATATTACAATAGCTCACCCAAAGCGCAATCCCTCCACCAGCAAGAATATGCAATAAAGTGTCACGTCCCCTCTCGTCAATCTGATGCAAGGGAGGAAACATGACCCAACATCTTGGGATTATTTTTCAATCTTAGACCCATTCCTTATTAATAAATTAATGGATAAATAAGATCTTATACGTGCATATCATTCTTAATAAACCTAAGTTTCATTGAAACGGATATGGGAACGAATACGGATACGGGGAGGGAAACATATACCACAAATTTTAGACTAGCATTTGTCAATTAGATTTAAAGGTATTTGTTTCATTTATAACAATTAAAATCAGCAAACTCAAATATTGTCTTAAACAATATTATTCTATCTCAAGTGCCATCGATAAGTCACCCACTAGAAAGCATTTAAACAGGAACATGTCAACTACTTCTAAACATCGATTTCAAACCCTAAAATTACTTGATGCATGTATCCAAATGTTACCATCTAACAAATATTACGTTGTTTACACCTCTAGAAAAGTGTTAAAATTTGTGATTAAACACAATTTTTTATGTAAGACAGACTCAAATATGTTGTATTTAGGTTGGTCCACTCACTGACGAGACAATCAACTAGGCAGGTGAGAGTCAATTGACCAACTGACTGGTTCCAAAAGTGACTAACTGACTAGCTCTTAAAGGGCCTAAATTCATAGGATTGTCTATGATTTGCAACCGACTTGGATATTCAAATTTGACATAATCAACTATGTTTTAAGGGGATTAATTAAGCACACAAGTATAAATAAGTGAGCTCATGTTTTAGTGCAACTTAGGTGTGAGTGTGATGACATGAAATATTGCACTCTATGCAATAATGCTATCTATAGACACCAATGAGTTTCCTTGGATATGTTGTTTATGTTTTATGGTTTATGCTAATCAAAATTCTTGAAATAAGAATAAAATATCACATGCACATCTTATGGAGAACTGGCTAAATGACGCACCATCATAATTATCTCCACAATATAAGGATAGCGATATGAGTGTACTAGCAATGGAGTAAATAAGGCCATAGGTCAAGGGTTCATACTAATTCAAAAAGTAAAAGAAGAAAATTGAAGTTTGTTGGAATATTATTGGAAATATGTATTGGTTTATGTAACCCTTCATAAATGTAGTACGTTATTTTGTATGGCTAAATCTTCCATTGTATAAATTTTTATATGCAAGTTGATTTATCACATATGCAAGTCATTGGGGTTTATTTAAAACAAAGTTGTAAGGAATTGACAAAAAAAATGAAAAGAAAAAAAAAAAAAAAAAAAAAAAGTCATTGTACTTTTACACTAGGCTATGAAACTATCACTATAGTAGACAACCATTTGATACAATAAAATGTTCACAGATCAATGATTTTTTGAACCAACGGTATGCCTCTATCAATTTTGAAAAATTATAATGAAACACAATCAATGAGACATAAGATGTGAAATTACCATTCACCAATTTAGGATTAAGGTTTCTCTCTTGATTTATAAGATTTGAGGATTTATATCTATGTTTTGAGGTACGATTTAGGGTTATGGTTTTATAGTTTTCCTTTGGGGTTATTTATTTGTTTATTTTCATGTCAAAAAATCAATATTTCTAGTCAAAAACTTACCCTGTAGCAGCTGAAACGTTTCAGAAAACCAAGAAACTGTTGGAAACGAATGGAAGCTCTAGAAACATTTCAGGAAACGGCTCGAAACGGAATGGAAATGTTTCTAATTTTTGGATATGGCTTGGAAATGTTTCAATGGCGTTTCCAAGCCGTATCCCCTCCGTTTAAGTTTCTGAAATGGGGAACGAAGTTTCCCCTCCCCTTCCTAGAAGTTTCTGGTAACTTAGTAATAAACACAACGAAATTACACACTATCCACACACCATTTCATCATGCATCCCGCATATAAACAATAGTCATTAATTAAGACATTGTAGAGAATAGAACTAACCTAACGCAAACTACAAATAATGCTTATCTTGAAATGTAGTACATAATCATACTCAATATAAACACAATGGAATAAACATAATAACACACATGCAGAAGGGAGTACATTAGCCTATTTATTCCAAGTAGAATAATGAAACAACCATACAATAATCAATCCCATTCTCATGCTATGTACAAGATTCATGTCAACTAGTTCAAGACAATCATATCATTCAAATAACATGAGTAATTAAACATGCAGAACATAACACAAAATGATTACAATTTAAACCATAGAGAATACTTATCTTTAAGATGAAACTGTCCAACAACTAGCTATGTGAGAGCAACGTTCCACCAAACCATAGATATTTTTCCATCCTATATTCTTTCAGCTGAGAGATCACCCCCAAGCTGGGATGTATATCCACTAAGGGGGAACTAAATAGGCTCACTCATATCCATGGTTTCACTCAACCAGTCATGCTAAGACAACACACAATTGGGTTTATCAGGCATGTAATAACAAAGGAGGAGGATGCTAAGCCAGTGAGATCAACCATAGAGCTATATCCATCTCAAGATAAATTCAAGCAATCCAATCCTCTGTTCCAACATTCACACTTGGATTTCTCACAATTCTGCCATCAACATAACTCAATCCTGTCACTGGACTTCTGGGATATAAAAACTGGGTTTTCCAATGGATTTTAGGGTATCTAATACTCTCAATTTTGCCCCAATTTTCATATATATCCATCCCCCATTTTATTTCACTATCAAATACCAATTCTAGGCATTTTTTTGGCTCTTCCAAACATGGGTTCTTGCAAAGTTGCGATTTTGGTTTTTCTTCTCATGGCTGGAAATGTGTAATGGATGGAAACTGAAATTTCCATATTTCACAATGGAATGGGAAGGATGAACCGATCCCATACCCTGCTGAAAACCTATGTTTCAATCCCACACCCCCTCACCACTCCCTAGTTGATACACATGGCCCCTTCTCATTAGTTGCTTCCATAACCTCTTTTGGTATTTTATTGCATGATGTTTATTTACATCATTCTTACAATGTTCCATGGCTTAATAGCACATGGGTAATGTAATATCTAATAATTTCCTTTTAACTAAAAATATAAGCATCCACTAGCGGGGCCTTGCCTTTAAGCTCCATGCTAGGAAAACATACACCACATGTATGCAATATTTGTATTAAAAGCTAATATATCCTAAGGGTAAAAATAGGGTATTACATAAAGACTGGAAATGGTTGAGAGAATGTGCTGCACTAGAAGAAACCAAGATCTTCCTTGTAGCTTACAACTGAAAATACAAACTCCATTAAATATCCATGAAATACCTGAATTGCCTCTCCAAACACCAACTTGGATGGGAGTCTTTCACCCTCAAAATTGGCTAAGGCAAGAAACTAGTCATCCACTAGCTCTCTCTCTTCACAAATGCAAATTTCTCAAATGATCAAAATACCTTATCTTGGTTGATCCCTATATTTAATAAACATACTTAACCTTATAAGGTTAGAAATCCATCCAAAAACTCAAGCCAATTCGAATTAGGGTGTTTTCTCAATATTTTCCATGTGTCCTCCCTTCCCCAGCCTTCCATATTCGAGTAGGGACCCATTGAGCTTCCCCAACTCACATGAACGCCTTCGTGGATGATATATTTACACATGATATGTCATAATGGTTATATGTCATCCTTAAGGTATGCAATATTTCATAAATGTCATAGCATCTTCATCATTGGTGTCATAGATGTCATAGATGTTAGGGAATCTAGCCCAAGTGTCCAAGAAGCTCCCATTTGACTATGCATCTCCCATTTAAGTTACATTTCCTTTCAAATTATACCTATGATGCAAATGGCCAACCGTATTATCCTTATAACACATACAATAACATTAGTCTTCCCATCGATTCAAAATTGCAAGAGGAGGATGCCATGTGGTACATAAATTCTAGCTTGTGTGGGCTCCATAATCTCCATGTGTCTCCATGCTCCATTGCAACTTCAATTTTCTCTTGTATTTATTTAATTAGCTCCATTATTCAATATTTTTTCCATTCTTATGTCTAAACATCATTTATTATCTCCTGTATTAAAATTTCAAATGTATCCATCCAACCTAGGGAACTAGTAGGATTGATTGAATTGTCCTACTATACAATTTATTTGAATGGGGACATTACAAGATGACTCTAAAATCCAGACCAAGGGAATTGGCAGGATTGATTTGGAGCATGGTTATTTCAGTGATGTGCTATATGTACTAGAATTGGCAGAAATTTTGTTGTTATTCTATCAAGTGACCTATACAAAAGAAGCAAAGAGAGTGACATTCACTCCAGACTTGGTAGAGATTGCAGAAATCTCATCAAACCAAGTTGTGGAAGTTGGGTATGCAGACCACCAAGAGAGGATGTACAAGTTTTCGAATTTCCTCCCTAGTTACAATGACCAAGTGATCCTCTCAAATGACAATGAGACTTCAAAGCTATGGCATGATATATTTGGGCACATGAACTACAAATAACCCAAAGCACTGCACAGAGATGAGATGGTGGAAGGAATTCTTGAAATCAAATCATCAAATGGAGCTTGCATTGGGTGTGTAGTTGGGAAGCATCTAGACCATAGCTATGAGAATGGAAAGGAAAGAAGAGCCAAACAACCACTTAGGTTGGTAAATTCAGATATGATTGGTCCTATACCCACTCCATCCTATGGTGGACCAAGGTATGTACTCGCATTCATTGATGACTACTCAATATTCTGTTGGGTGTACTTCCTTAAATTGAAATCTGAATTTTTTGGAGAAATTGAAAATTTGGAAGGACTTAGTAGAGAATAAAAGTGGGAATAAGATAAAAATACTTAGGAATGATAATGGGAAGGATTATGTCAATATAAATATGCAGAAACTTTGTGAGGAATGTGGCATCCAAATGCCACATTCAACTCCCTACACACCACAACAAAATGGTGTGGTAGAGAGGAAAAATAGATCTCTCAAGCAGATGGCCACATGCATGATTGAAGCAAGGGATATAAGTCCCAAGATATGGGGTGAGGATATTAATTGTGCTGCACCTATACATAACAAATAAATACACAAATTATTCATAGGAAATACTCCCTATGAGGCATGGTTTGGCCATAAACCAAATGTCTCAAATTTCAGGATTTTTGGATCAAGAGCATGGGCTCGAATTCCTTCTTAAAAGAGGAATGCCTTGCAAAAAAAGAGAAAGGAATGCATCATGCTTGGTTAAGGTTAGGATATAAAATGTTACAAACTATTTTACACATCCACACTCAAGAAATTCATTGAGAGGAGTGTGCAATTCAAAGAGGATCCAATACCAGATTTTGAGCTTGCACCGGGGGAATGCTCTTCTCCCCAATACCTTGATGAAGTGATGATTCATAATCTATATTTTCTGATATTTCTAATAATTATATGGATGTAGATGAAATTTCTATATATGAGTCACCATCAAGTCCCAAGTGGGATGATTCAAATATCATACAAGCTGCAAGAAAATTGGCAGGCAATCACCAAAAGCCTAGGAAGACAAGATCTCAATCTAACAATGCTTCCTTTGCAAGTGAAAGTGCTCTTGCTGAGCACTATTATATGTTGGTTGGATCTGATACACAGTCATATCAGTAATATTTTAATGAACCAATATGGAAAACAACAATGGAAAAAGAATTCCATTCTCTCCAAGAGAATGAAACATGGGAATTGGTTCCCCTTCCTCCAAAGAGGAAGTTTTTCCAATGAAAGTGGATATTTAGAACCAAACTCGCTGATGATGGTTTAGATGTGAAATAAAAATCCATATTAGCTGCTAAGGGATATTCTCAAGTCAATGGTGTTACAACTGATTTTACCACACATGGTGGATCACACCTTTATGGCATTCCCTATCCCTCTATAGAGTCTTTAGACCCCATGGACCATTTTTGTACCTTTTATATTTCCAAGATCATCCCTAAAGATATGAAATAATTTCCATATGTGAATTTTAATCCCTTTCTCACATATATATGTGGATTTTACCATTAAACCCGCATACATCGGGATGTGTGAAAAAGGCCAAATGATTTTGGAGTTTTCCTTGATGTGGATCCGAGTCACTTATCTTTTGGCCTTCCATATGCCTTGAGATCACTCGGATTCAACCTTCCATTACCCCATTGAAGAGCTATATAAGGAACCCTTTGGATACATTGAAGGAGGAGGAATTAACGAGCAAGAAAACTATAGTCCATTGTTGCCGGAGCTCATACTTGAGTCTGCATCCCTTTGTCCCTTGGAGCACTTTGTGTTCTTCTAAAGCTTTCCTTTTTCTTGTGAGCATGCTATCGAGAGATGGAGGATTGGAGTGGTGGAGGTCCAAGTGGGGGACTCAGTTTCTCCGATTCGCAGACGTGTCGATAGAGGTTGTCACTATTGTAATCTATGTTCTATATCAATAGAAATATCTTTTCCTATCCAATAATGTGTATTTAAATGAGTATTTGATCCATGGATGCTTTTAAATTCTTATATGTTATTAATTATGTATGCTAGAGTAGGTATAACACAATTATATATAGCATTCTTGTCTGGTTTGCTGAATGTTAAAGAAGCAAATTGCTAATACAAGCGAGAGTGGAAAAGCTCAACGGGGATCTACATCAACCATCCGTAATAAGGTATGAATCGAGATCCTTTAGTGTTAGATGTTTGGTTTCTCTTGCATATAGGGAAGGATTGATTTCTGGAGTTAATATGTTTATTGTGGTACCCCACGCCATAGGAATTTCTCTCCATAACAAAATTGGAGACTCCACTGGGGATGTTCCTTATTTTTCTTTGGGGTTTGGGGGCACAATGTGCTTGATATTCTTGACTTAATCTTTATTTCTCCTTGTTTCTGTGTTGCATTTTATTGTATGTTCATCCATTGACACTCCCCTTTATTGGTTTGACCCTTGGCCTTCTTTTTACCACTGTCTTCTCTGTATACGCAGGTTTTTGGCCAAAAGTAACATATACATGTAGGTTTTTGGCCAAAATCCATGTATACATGCAGATTTTTGGCCAGAAGTCACATATATATGCAACTGTTCTTTAAACAATCATGTACATCCTCCCTTTTGGTGAGTTTGATGTTGTGGGAAGTTTTTGGGTGGGTTGTGAGTGTGGTTGGGTCTTGCTTAGGTCTGATGTTGTCTGTTGGATGCTTCTTTTATGACCAGAGACCACCTTTTCATTGATTTTTCTTTGAAAGTAGTTTTAGTCATTTATCATTTTTGTTTTTCCATTAGTGCATTACTCTTTTTTGTCTCGGTGTCTCGCTGGGCTTGTGTTTTATACTTGCTGTGGAGACTGAGAGTTTTAGATGACTTTTATTGCATTTTTCATTCCTTTATATTGAAAAATACAAAGTAGCTGCATCTTAGATATGGATTTGAGGAGGTACTTGCATTGGATTTCTTGGATGAGTGTTGTATTTAGGATTTCATATAGGAAGGATTGCATTGACATTGAAGGAACGATTTTTCATGCATCTCATGTAGTGGCATACCCTGTTTTTCATTTGACAAAGATTGCACTTAGCATTGTTTGGTATGGTGTGCATATTTAATTCACTGCTGAGTCATAAATTCATTAGTTGCATGCCCATTTCCCTTTGAGTAATTACAGCCAAATAAAATCAATGCTTAATTAAAATGGATTGCACGATTTTCTTTTATAGGGTACACCAACAAGATTAGGTTTTAGGGTCTTGGAATAGTTCATTGTGAGTAAATTCTCCAAGACCACTAAACAAAACATGTATGTGTTTGTCCAGGTGAGAGTGTGAAATTCCTTGGTATAATTAGTGTTTCTCAAGATCCTCCTCTTACAAGGGAGTTAAGCACGAGGCAATGTGAGCGGTAATTTACTGGGATGACCCCTAGTCATAACTAAGTAGCATCGGAGATATTTCCAGGATTGTATTCGTATCTGGGGGCTCTTTAGAGAGTTTCAAGATTTTCTACCCTACCCGTATGGTTAATCCTGCCTGCGACTGTCTGCCTGAGCATTGATTATATTGAGGTGACCTTAGTTTCCTTACGTAGGTTATTGAGGAGGTACTTCGTAGGGGTTATTCTGCAGGTGTCCCGACCAAGTTGGGGTCACACAACATAGTCACTATATGCATTGAAGCTGAGGGCTACAATAATTGGTTACAAACCTCTGCTTGTTGTGTATGGGAGTCTCAAGCCTCTCCTAGGAGAGACATACCTGCTTCATTCGGGAGCTCACATATCCTCCCCTTGGTTTGCTTGTATTTTGGTTGTAGATTTTCTTAGGAGTGTGCTCTTTGTGTGCTAGTTGGCCTTTGGTATCATGGTTACTTGATTATATTTATGCTCTCTTGAGTTCAGATCCTTTTATTTTTGTCATGCCTGGTATCCTATCACCCGTCCTTGGACCTAGTACGGACCCTGGTGTCAGAATTGTGGGCATCACAGCCCCTTACTGTGCTCATAGATTTGTGAATGGTTATATTCCATCCTCTACTCCATTTGTGGAGAATTTTTATTCCCTTTGCTCGGTCTTTACACCAGTGGTCACCCTCAGGGGGGTGGTAGTGGATATGTGAATGTTGGGTCTACACTTTACATTCCTTTTTATGGCCCATCATCCACCACACTATTTCCTTTGAATTTATTTGTCATGATCATTCCTCCCTATTCCCTATAGTTTGGATTCTTTATTGACTATTTTGGGTTGTTTTGGACTAATATGGTTGTCATGTAGGGTCCAGTTTTTGTACATTCTCTCCAAGGTTTCAACCTGTTCATTCCTATCATAGGTATTATGTATGAACTGGCATATAGGTTAGGATATCACATCCACTTGCACTTATTCATTGCCTTATGACCATTCCATATTAACCTTAGGTACGAACCCATTCCATGGTATCACAGAACCATCATGCTGCTATTAGAAGTGGTACTATGTGAATGGTAGAGCTTTCCTATACATGGGTGTCCTTGTTAGGTCCCTTTTTCATTTGGTACCTATGCTGTGAGTCCTCTCTTAGGTCCGCGAGTCCCTTTTAATCCTTCCATCCTTGAGCAAGACCTTCATACTCCTCTTGAACTTTATGTTGGCCATTTCCCCAGGACTCCCTTATGTCAAGTTGTAATTGCATTATCTTGAGCTTTTCCTGACTCATTGAGCCTTATGCCGGCTTTCTTGAGTTTGAGTATCATCCATATAGCCTGAGCTTGTCTCATGTCTAGCCATGCAGAGCCATTTTATATATCCTTTGTAGCTTGATTCCCTATTTTTACCAGGAGGGGAGTTTCCCCCGAGTGTCGCTATCCTACACGTGTGTCCTTGCATTGAGCATAGGTATGTTTCACTGCTTGGAACTAGTTTGTTTGTCCCTTGACACTCGTCTCCTCCTAGTATTTAACTATAAAGAACTTTTAGTCTTCTTCAATATTTTCAAAATATTTGAAAAAGTCCACAAAAAAAACCAAAAAGTCGGACAAGAAAATATGTTATCTTTGGCAGAAGTCGACTCGTGTCGCCTTCAAACAGAGCACTGTATATCACATCCATTGGTTGGGTTAATAGTTTGAATTTAGGAGTTGTAAACATTTCTATTATTTTATTTCCACCAATTGGTTAATCTTTCAGTCCCTATGGAGCCTCTGTCGATGACTCCCGTGTCGCATAGATGTCCTAGTTTGTATATCGAGTTTATCCTACCTACATTCAGTCACCATTCGCCTTTATGCTCTTGTTCGAAGGAAGTTGAAACCTGAGTCGGCCATTCCTCAGTTATCTTGACTTTACATGTCGACCATTCCTGGTATGGTTACTGGTTCATGCACATTATGATAGATTCCTTCCACATTATAAATATTTACTGAGTACCTTGTTTTGGATGATGGGGGATTCCTTAATGCCATCCTTCTAGTGGATTTCATCCCATCGACTTCAGTGGCAAGTTCTCTCACCATCGAAAATTTTTGGGAATACATCAATGTCCCTTGATTGATGGATTCTCTCAGGTGTTCGACCTCAACACATTTATTCACACTTGTTAGTTTTCACTCTATTACCTTGATTCCCATTTTCATTATCGATGGGTGATTTCGCGTCTATTAACGGTATATATCAATGACTGGTAATCAGACGATGAACTACTATGTTCAACCTTGACACCTCTATTCACATAGTAGGACATGTACTTGTAGTAGTTTGTGTAGAAGACCTTCCAGACTGGATGCATCTCATATATACTACCTCCTTGATCATTCCAATGTTCATGAGTTTTCAGCTCTCATGACTTGATTCCAATATATGTCAGATATTTCCAGCCATTTTGGAGATCTTCATCCATTATATATCTTCTTCCTACATGGAGATCATGATATTGTGTATATCTTCATCATGGATATTACGAGCTATCCATATTATACATGGTGATGGCCACACATGTCATATTTTGTATCATGCCTATTCATGGACATTGTAATCCTATGTATCTGGGACTGCTACATCTACTTGCAGTTATGTGCAGAGTTTGATCATTGTATTGTACTGATTTGATGGCTGGTTCTTCCACTGGGTTCTTCATCACTCCACTTGTGGGATGGACTTATAATGTATTTCAACCATTGTATGACCCCTATTACCTCACACATTAGGGGGCATTTGTTACAGCTGATTTTACCACACATGGTGGATCACACCTTTATGGCCTTCCCTGTCCCTCTGCAAACTCTTTAGACCCCATGGACCATTTTTGTACCTTTGATGTTTCCAAGATCATCCCTAAAAACATGCAATAATTTTCATACACGACTTTTAATCCCTTTCTCATGTATATACGTAGATTTGACCCTTAAACCCGTGTACATCAGGATGTGTGCAAAAGGCCAAATTATTTTGGAGTTTTCCTTGATGTGGATCCGAGTCACTTGTCTCTCGGCCTTCCATATGCCTTGAGATCACTCAGATTCAAACTTCCATTACCCCATTTAAGATCTATATAAGGAACCCTTTGGATACATTAAAGGAGGAGGAATTGAAGAGTAAGAAAACTATAGTCCGTTGTTGCTGGAGCTTATACTTGAGTCTGCATCCCTTTGTCCCTTGGAGCACTTTGTGTTCTTCCCAAGCTTGTATTTTTCTTATGATCTTGCTATCAAGAGATGGATTATTGAAGTGGTGGATGCCCAAGTGGGGGACTTAGTTTCTTGAATTTGCAGACATGCCGACAGAGGTTGTCACTATTGTAATCTATGTTTTATATCAATAGAAATATATTTTCCTGTCAAATAATGTGTATTTAAAATAGTATTTGATCCATGGATGCTTTTAAATGCTTAGGTGTTATTAATTATATATGCTAGAGTATGTCTAAGAAAATTATATATAGCATGCTTGTCTTTTTTGCTGAATGTTGAGTAAGCAAATTGCTAATACAAGAGAGAGTGGAAAAGCTCAATGGGGATCTACACATAGGGACTTCACTTAGTGATCATCTCACATAGCACGTGTGATCATGGGATATTAAAGAACACCCTTAATTTCCATAGATATTGACCCAAACTATTTTCATTGAAACCCCCTCCCAATAATTAAAACCTCCTCCACGCCCCTTTTTATACCTCAATCCTTATAAACCAACCTACCCACCCCGACCTTAAACCCCTCATCCCCCCAATACCTGCAATATATTGGTTCAATTTTTAATAATTTTAAAACCCACAATATGAAATAACGTGATAGGATATTGGTCAACAAGTGAAGCCCCCATGGATCTACATCAACCATCTGGAATAAGGTACGAATTGAGATCCTTTAGTGTTAGATGTATGGTTTCTCTTGCATATAGGGAAGGATTGATTTCTGGAGTTAATATGTATGTTGTGGTACCCTAAGCCATAGCAATTTCTCTCCATAAGAAATGGTGTGGACTACACCAATACCTTTACACCGGATGCAAAGATGGATTCCATAAGACTAGTTTTAGCAATTGCAGCTAGTAAGGGTTGGCAAGTGCACCATATGGATGTCAAGAGTGCATTCTTACATGGTGAGATACAAGAGGAGATATACATGCAGCAATGGGAAGGTGTCCAATAGGATCCTTCACTTGTTTTTATGTTGAATAAATCACTATATGGACTCAAGCAAGCCCCCAAGGATTGGTATGCAAAAATGGATGCTTTCTTGCTCTCAATTGGTTTCATTAGATCCAAATCTAATAGAAATATATATTTACAGAAACATGATAGTATTTTGAAAGTTATTGTATTGTATTTTTATGACCTCTTAATTACAGGGAGCTTCAACACTTCAATTGGTTCAATTAAGGCATCTCTTCATAGTAAATTTGCCATGACCGATCTAGGATTGCTAAGACAATTTTTGGGATTGGAAATTGAGCAATCTAAAATGGGCATCATGCTGAGTCAACGAAAGTATGATTCATACCTACTAAATAATTTTAACATGGATTATTTTAAGGAATCCAAGTTCCCTTTCCTTTTTGGCATTAAACTAGGTGAATTTGGCAATTCCCCATTGGTAGATTGTACACTCTACAAGTAGCTAGTTGGTAGCTTGCTCTATCTTACACATACAAGACTTTTTTTATCTTATGTTGTAAGTGATGTAGAAAAAAATATGCACCAGACACATGAGCTCCATTTTAAGGAAGCAAAAATAATCCTCCAGTATTTCCAGGGAACAAATAATTTTGGGATGCACTATGCAGCTAGTGCTTCACTTCAACTAGATGGATTTTGTGATTCGGATTGGGATGGAGATCCCACTAACAGAAAGTATAATTCATGTTTTTTTTCATGCTTGATTAAGATCCTATTTTATGGTCTATAAAGAAACAACACACCATTTCTCTTTCTTCAGCAGAGGTTGAGTACATGGCAGCAATCAATGCAACTACAGAGTGTGCTTGGTTGCAGGGAATTCTTCGAGATTTTGGTGTCACAATTGATTCTCCTACCAACATTTGGGTGGAAAATCAAGTTACATAAAGATATATACTCATATATTTCAGAGGAAGAGAATAAATCATATTTAGATCCATATGGACTACATTCGAGGCTTAGTGCATGGCAGGTTGATTTTCTTGTAGTATTGCCCATCCATCGAGCAAACTGCTGACATTTTGACCAAGAAATTCACTCACTTGAGATATTTAATTGGAGTGAGTGATGGATGGTTATTTATGCTATTTGCTGCAGGTTTCAGCCCCATGTCTCTAGTCAATTTTATTGCATTTGTGCATTAATATACTATGGTTTTGGACTTAGAGTGCTTAGTTGGGAAAATAACCAGTTAAATTGGGGCATTCACACCCACATGAGTTATCTAATTGAGTAAAATATCCACATGTGCCCCCTCATCATTTTTGGTGCACTCCCATTCATTGAATGTGGACATTGTGGTTGACTAGGAGCGCTATAGGTGGATTTTGTCTAATTTTGGACTAATTTGGAGCAGTTAATGCCACCTAGAGCCTATCACTCACCTTAGTTTGCACATGCATGCATGCCAAGGAGACATGATCGCTAAAAGTCACTTCAGCCATGTCCACACAACAATTCGTGGCCATTTGGGCTGATTTGGAGCAAGTTTGGCCCACCTAGGGGGCTTGAGGCCAGCATGGCCAATTTGACATGTACAGTCATTTTGGGCTTCCCAAACCTTAGAAACCACTTCATATGTAATATAAACCTATTACTAACATATTTATATGTTAGACAACCAAATAATAACCCATTTTAGTTCACATTGCATGTGTAAAATTGTTCTCTTTTAATCATTTTTTGTTGGTTTTGCATGAATTTCGATTTGTTAGTTTCTCTAAGGCTCCTAGATCTTGTTGTAGATCAAAATTCTCATAGATTCAAACAAGCATATCTCACAAACTAGGAAGGTAAGTGAAAAACTGAAAAATACTCATTTTAGATGACAAAAATATATTTCGAATGAGCTATGGAAGAACCTATAATATATTCTATGGAGTCTATGGTAATTTTCCAAAGTTTATGTACATGAGGTCGTACTATGGAAATATATATGTTTATTAAAACAAGGATATATCACAAACCATAAAGGTAAATGAAAAACATTAAAAAAACCCATTTTAGATGATGAAAATATATTTCCAATGAGATATAAAAGAGCCTCTAAAACTCTCTGTGCAAGTTGCAACATCTGTTTTAAGTTTGTAGTAACATGTTGAACTTCATCTCTTCTATATTTGTGTTTATATGATGGTCTTACAACTATGGTTGGGATGAGATGGGGCTAGAATGAGGTCTCCTAAGCTCCAATAAGCATGCAAAAAGGATTTTAATCTGTTCCATAGCCATATGAGGATGGAATAATTCTTGATATGAGAGTGTAGGTAGCCACAAAGGATTCCAAGCCACAAAGGATTCCAAGGGTTTGTAGAGAAACATGGGGTGTTGTAAAGACTATGGAATTTCTTGTTGCAACTTAAATAGCCTATAGTTCCTAAGGGCCAACTGTGATGCTTACAGTGTATGGCCCAGCAAATGGAATCTTAGTGTGCCAAAAGGAGGATGGAAATTGCTATAGATATTTGAACCCAAACTAATGTCAAACCCTCATTCATATGGATAACATACCTTCTCTGATACCACTGATCCAGATCTTAGGGGATGAGACCTAAAAGGCCTGGATGCCGAGAGATGAGGAGAAGAGATAACATAATTGACCTACCGTGAGAAAGACACATCAAAGGGCTCTACGATGTGAATAGCCTAGACATAGAAACATAATTAAATATTCCACATGGAGGGGTGAGGCTCAAATACCCTCTTTGAGCCTCATGCCTCCATGTGGCCTATGTACTTATGTTTCTATGTTATTCTATTCACATCCTAGATCTCGTTGATGTGTATTTGTTAACACAAAAAGGTGTTCACCTAGATCTACATCATATAAACCATATACATACATCATATTCTTACCATATTTCTCTTACTTTTAACCTTCACGATTGTATTTCCACAAAAAATGGTCCAAAACATCATTAATTAATGGTTTACCCTCACTCTCCCCCAAGAAAGGGTAAAAAACCCTAAAAAAAGAAAGGGACAAAAAACCATAGGAAAATACCATGGGGAAAAAAATACCATGGGTCACCACCTTGGGTCAAAAAAATCTAGGACCATACTATAAATACATTGTGAAGGGCTCTCCCAAAATACCTTTTCCTACATTTTCATCTGTGGGTATGTTGTGACACCTTTACTCTCAGCTATTCACACACTCCATTTCCATACCATCCCCATGGTGTACATTGAGACATTCTCCATACCCATCTTGGATCCACTTTTTGTTTGACACATGTCCGTGGAGACAATTGGAGAACCAACCCGTTAACACAAAAAGTGTTCACCTAGCTCTACATGGTCTAAACCATGTACATACATCATATTTCTACCATATTTCCCTTACTTTTGACCTTCACAATTGTATTTCCACAAAAATGGTCCAAAACATTATTATTTACTATGCTTTACCCTCACTTTCTCCCCCAAAAGGGTCAAAAAACCTAAAAAGTGTAAAAAATAGTTAAAAAGGGTTCAAAAACCCTAAAAAAGGGAAAGGGAGAAAAAACCACAGGAATATACCATGGGTAACCACATTGGGTAAAAAAACCCTAGAACCATACTATAAATACATTGTGAAGGGCTCTCCCAAAGCACATTTTTCTATTTTGTGAGTACGTTGGGACACTCTTACTCTCAGGTATTCAAACACTTCTTCGCCATCATCCCATTGCCATACCATTCCCACAATGTACATTGAGACATCCTCTATACCCATTTTTGTATCCTCTCCCCATTTGACAACTGTCTGTGGAAACCATTGGAGAACCAACACATGGAGAGGTGGACCACTTCCAAGGATGGCCACGGTGGCCCACTTTACAGGAAATGAGGTATATTTTTACTTGTTTTCATTTGTTTAGTTTAACCATTGCGTATAAAAAAAATGTTAAAAAAATTTGTTTTATGTTTCTAGTCTAACTTGTTGTTTTGTTGTTTTTCATTGAACTTTTCCTTACGATTACATCGACCTAATATTTTTTCTTTTGCATGTAGCTCGAGAGAAATCCCTGCTATAGTTTTGGAGACTCTATTTTTGTCAATCCATTCAGATAGCTATTTTTTCATGTTTGATATAGTTTTGTCTTCAGTTTGTGCCTTCAGCCGTCACAAATTGGAGCCCCTCATGACCGATCCAAACCTTTGCTGCGTCATTTAATGCTCCCCCGATCCCTTTCGACTCTGTTTTTTAATGTTTTCCTATTCGGTCCAAGTTTCCTTTATTCGACCAAAATCCACGACCCATTCGCTCCTTTTCGCCCGATAAGCACGACCTAGGTCGAAACTTTATCCTCAATATGCGCGACCTAGATCAAACAACTAGATCGTGCCTATCCCAGTCACCCTTGTGACCTTGTTCCAAGTGACTCAGTCACGTATTACCCTTTGTTCTGCGTGACTTGAGTGTTTTTTTTTTAGATCGCCTCTTCGTCTTGATTCTGTGTGACCCATATCATGCCTGTGTCAGTGACACGTGCAACTATTAGTTTGTAGTCTATTTTGCATGCCTATTTTAGACCCCTGTCTATCCCAAACCCCCATCTCAGCCTATCTTTCTTTCCAAACCTGATATTTTACAGGCCCTTGGTTTGTTTGAGGACTCCCTTTATTGGTCGACGAGTTTCCATAGTTGAGCTCCGTAGTTGAAAACCCTTGCTTGTTTCCTACAAAAAATTCCTTATTACTCATTTGTTTCAAGATTGGATAGAATTTTTTTTACATACAGTTGCACACAATTCACACCACTAAGTGAAGATGCTCGGTTCATGACCCCAAGTAGAGACTTAACAAGAATTAATTAACTTAATAAAATTCAGATCAAGGTATAAAACCTATCCAATTAGCTATGGGAAGTACTTTTGAACAAACCTAAAAATCATTGTGAGGAGTACCACCAGAACTCCAAAGTATATGGCCATTGAGAGGACCTTCCAATGAAAAGGGAAACAACCCATACCTGGCTGACTAGTTCCCACCCATGAGGTAAACCAAGAGCTGTCGTTTGTGGAAAAGAGGTTATTAGTTTTACCTGATCCATGGAATGAGGATTAATTTCCCAATAAGAAATCCATTAGACAACATTGGTGGCCGAGTGACCCCCTTGAACCATTAGGAACCCGATCAAACACGGGGTCCATATTCATTCCAAGCCACTAAAACAAAATAATTCAACCAGTCATCATAGCTCCACCACGATACCCATATCAGCTTATGGGTAACACCCCCTAGTTCGGTTATTTGAACCATCACTGTTGAAGCCATATTTGACACCACCCACCACCTGCAGAGCCACACATGACCTCTAAGTCCGATTCAAATTCCTATCAATACGAACCCATTTTATTCACTGCTCTATCTAACCCCATGGATGGTGTGCATCTAGGTCCTTTCTATGGAGGGACAGTTGGTGGTGGGCCTATTTCCTTTCCATACATCACTGTGGGTACACCTTCTACCATACCAATTGGTCCAGGTTCTAGTGGGCCCATTGCTACGACACACATTGCTGCTGGTACGCTACCCACTAGTGGCGACCCGACACTTGCTACCGTGGTTCCTACCATACCACCTTTTATAGCTGGGGGCAGTGGCCCTTCCACCACCATTATGACTATTCCTACTATGGTATTTCAACTTCATCCACCCCTATTCATCCATGGGACCTATTTTCTTAGAGCCACCGACACCATTATCGGTCCTCCCTGAGCCAACCTCGGTTCTAGCCTGCCTTTTATGGATAGTCTCAACTTTCTAGATTTGGGAAGGTTGACAAATGAAATCATTAGTCATCAACCACACTCGCATCCCATGCCTACAAAACTTCCCTCATACATCCCTAAGCTTGAGCGAATGCCAGGTGAGGACCCTCAGAACCACATCATGTCTTTCCACTTGTGGTGTTCATCAAACAACATTGTAGATGACTCTGTTAGATTAAGTATTTTTCAGTGCACACTTATGGGTGCTGCATCCAAATGGTACATCGAGCTGCCTCATTCCACTTACCTTAACTTCTCCTCACTCACTTCAATATTCCTTCACTATTTTAAGCTACCCATCTATTACGACGAGGGGGTGGAGATCTTATTATCATGTTGCTAGAAAACTGCTACCCACATCACGGATCATATCCATGAGTGGCGACACTGACGTAGTTTGTGCAAGATCCAATTGGAAAATAGGATATTCCTTGATTGGTTTCTCAAAACCTTACTCCCCCCCATAGCCTAGGATGTTGCTTCTGAGCGACCCCAAACATAGGAATAAGTCATCCTTAAGGCTCATTAGTTTGACACTATCTATGCCCAGTCTGGTTACTTATACAACATCATACCTAACTCTTCCCGAGTCGACACCTCTCACCATGATACAACGGGAGTATCTCATGCTGTAGATGAAGTTATAGGCTCTATCACCCAATGTCCTCAGTCCTACACGACCTCTCCCATGATGCCACCCCACTTGGGTAACATCCATAATTTTTCTCAACGAAGTTACACCATCTACTGATCATGTATGATGGCTCAATATGGAGCTCATTCATATTATTCTTGTGAGGAACCTGCAGCAAACAAGTAATCAAAACACACGATATAGCAGCAGAACTCAGAATCACTTTTATATTAATCGCAAGCCACTTCAAGGGGGCAACCTCCTTTGAGCAAGCTCAATACAAAATAACTTCACAGTGCCTTCCTTGGCCTCAACACACACTTATATACCAAAATAGGCGCCAATACTATGGGTCAAAACCATGGGCCAATATAAACTAAGGATCAACAAATACTACAGGCGGCTTACAAAGCATATGCGCCTCACAATAATAACACAAACTATGGATCAACAATTACTATGGGACGACTTACAAAGCATATGCGTCCAAGAACAATATACTAGCATAGTAAAGAGAGGGATTGACATGGGTTCCTAACATCCCCTCCCCATTAGAAAAAGCTTTGTCCTCAAAGCTTTAGATGTGGAAATTGGCGCTGTATCTGGAGTGGTTCCCATGTAGCATCCTCGGGCTGCATTCCGTGCCATTGAATTAAGACCTCTGTGATAGAGCGAGAGCGAAGCTGACGAGTGCGCTTATTGAGGACAGCTTCCGGCTTCAAAAAGATGGATCCTTCATTATCCAGTTCAGGTAAAATAGTTTGGCCTTTGATGTTGGTGCCAAGAACTTTCTTCAGATAAGAGACATGAAATACTGGATGAATGCAGGAAGAAGGCGGAAGTTCCAATTTAGAAGCAACAGACCCCATCTTCTGAAGAATCCTATATGGCCCATAGAACTTTGGGGCGAGCTGATGACGCCCTTTGAGTTTTAGTGAGGATTGGTTGTAAGGTTGGAGACGAAGAAAAACCATATCACCGGCTTCAAAAGTGCGCTCAGAATGGTGCTGATCAGTGTGTTGCTTCATGCGATTTCCTGCCATGTGAAGGTTTTCGCGCAAAATGGGAAGGACCGCATCAACTGCTTGAACTGGAGAACTGCTGGGGGTGTAAGGAAGAAGAATTGGTGATGCCTGAACATAAACTGCTTCATATGGAGTCATTTTAGAGGCAGTGTGGTAAGAGGTATTGTACCACCATTCAGCGAGAGGGATCCACTTTGCCCACTGATGTTGTTGCTCAGAGGAGAAGCAACGAAGATAAGGTTCCAAGCATTTATTGATAATTTCAGTCTGACCATCCATTTGGGGGTGATAACCTGAACGCATCTTCAGTTTGGTGCCAGTGTGGTGAAAGAGTTCTGTCCAAAAATGACTGGTGAAAGTCGCATCATGATCTGAGACAATGGAAGAAGGCATTCCATGAAGACAAAAGATCTGGTCCAGGAAAATTTGAGCAATGGAAGAGGCTGTATAGGGATGGCTGAGAGTACAAAAATGATGATATTTGGAGAGGCGATGAACCACAACCAAAATCACAGTATTCCCTCCAGATGCAGGGATCTCATTAATGAAATCCATAGAAATATCTGTCCATATCTGGGGAGGTATGGGCAAGGGCTCGAGCAATCCCGGAAGGGGTGTTGTTTCACCCTTATTGCGCTGGCAGGTATCACCTTCAACCACCATTTGTTGAATTGTTCTTGTCATGCCCTGCCAAAAGAAGTTGCACCGTGCCTGTTCATACGTTTTGAGAAAACCAGAGTGCTCCACTGACGGAGAAGCATGGAGTTCATAGAAGATAGCTTGTTGAAGAGCTGTGTTCTGGGGAAGCACCAGACGACCCTTGTATCGCAGTGAAGCACCATCCCAAGAGTAATGTGGAACAACATAAGGGTTGTTGGCCAAGCGTTGGATGATGTGAGATAATGAAGAGTCATTGACATAACCCTGCTGAATCGATTGCAACCAATTTGGAACAGGCATAGAAATAGCGGAAAGAGAACCTTGGTCATCAAATGTGCGAGAAAGGGCATCCGTCACAAGATGGTCCTTACCCTTCTTATAAGTGATCTCATAGTCATAACCCATGAGGTTGCTAACCCATTTCTGTTGTGCTAGGGAGGATACACGTTGTTCTAGGAAATATTTCAGACTCTGGTGATCAGTCTGGAGGCAGAAATGAGTCCCTGAGAGGTACAGTCACCACTTTTGTACTGCATGCAAAATGGCCATGATTTCCTGCTCATATGTAGAGGCAGCTAAATTCTTACTAGAAAGGGCTTCGCGGGTGAACGTAATGGGGTGTTCATCTTGAAGGAGAACAGCACCAAGTCCATTGTCGCAAGCATCACTCTCAATAGTGAAGGGCTTGGAAAAATCGGGCATAGCTAGAACGGGTGTAGTACACATAGCTTGTTGCAGCTTGTCAAATGCACGCTCAGTAACATGTGTCCCTGTAAAAGCATCATTTTTCAACAGCGCAGTTAATGGAGCTGCAAGCTTCCCATAATCCTTGACAAACTTGCGGTAGTAGCCAGTCAACCCCAAAAAACCATGAAGGATCTGGAGTGTCTTAGGAGGTGGCCAATTGTTCATGGAAGCGATTTTGGCAGGATCCACACGAACCCCTTGTGCTGAGATAATGTGCCCGAGATACTCAACTTCCTTTTGGCCAAAAACACATTTAGAATTTTTGGCATGGAGATGATGATCAGAGAAAATTTGCATTACAAGAGCCAGATGCTGGAGATGTTCAGCCCATGTTTTACTGTAGATGAGGATATAATCAAAAAATACTAGAATGAATTTCTGCAAATAGGGCCTGATGTTGGGAGGAATGCTACCAGGGAGGAGCTGAATACGATGGTCCTCTGGTCGTGAAGGTGGAAGTCCCACTGGTTCAGCAAAAACACATGTATAGCGATCCAGAATTTGTTGGAGATCCAAAGGAGTAGTGGGGGCCGCTGAAGGTTGCATTTAAAGGGAATGGAGCTGAGCAATGACACCATGGGAACTCTTCTTAAGGAGTTTTTCTAGGCGATGTGAACTGATGATGCTGAGAGACCCTAGTTGTAATTCCTTCAATGTGTGTTTGTGTCCATCGGGGGAGAACTGCATCCAAAGTTCAGCAAAATCCCATAATATGGGGCCAAGTGTGCGCAGCCATTAAGCACCCAAAATCACATCACATCCACCTAAGGTCAAGGCAAACATGTCAGAGCGAAGGTTATAATCTCCCATAGAGATACGCACATTACGACACTTCCCTTTGCAAGGTAAGGTGCCCCCATTGGAAATCATGACTTCAAATTTGGAGCAAGGATGGATAAAACAATCAGCTTGTTTGGCGATCCAAGGGTCAATGAAATTATGAGTGCTACCAGAATCAATGAGTATTGTAAGAGGAAGCTTCTTGAAGTAACCGCGTACCCGCATTGTTTGGGGGGCAGTGACTCCAGCTAAAGTATGGAGGGATATCTCGGGCTGGTCGTCCTGAGATGGAGGGTCAGTAGGCGGCTCCTGAGTGGCAACCGGAGCATCCATTACATCGGCAACTTCTTCACCAATTTTAGAGGCAGGTGGAGAATCCACATCCAAGAGATAGATCTTTTGTTGAACACATCGATGGCCCCGATTGAATTTCTCATCACAATTATAACAAAGCCCTTTTTCTCTGCGTTCCTGCATCTCTGGTTCAGACAAATGCTTGATTGGAGGTGAGCGAGGAGCTGGCGGAATGGGAGGTCGTTGAGAACCCATATTGCGCAAGGGAACAAAAGAGGATTTGGAGCGCTGTTGGGCTGCCATCTTGTCTTCTGCCAACTTAGCCAACCCTAGGGCTTCCATCATTGTGTTGGGACTGAACATTTTGACCTCAGAGCGAATTGCATCCTTTAGACCACTGATAAAACAACTCCGGTAGAAGTCATCAGGTAATCCTTTAGTGTGATTAGCTACTTTCTCAAATTCAGTTTGATACTCTTTCACAGTGCCAGTTTGACGAAGTTTAGTGAGAGCTACTGTGAAGTCATCAAAAGCACTCGGACCAAATCGGTGCAAAAGGAGCTGGCAAAAAGCAGGCCATTTGGGCTCTTCATGAGCCTTGATGTACCAACGATACCATTGAAGAGCTTCTTGTTCCAAATGAAAGGAGGCAAGTGGAACTTGTTGGACATCAAAAGTATTATGAAGGCTGAAATACTGTTCTGCACGATAGATCCATCCAGTCGGATCAGTACCATTGAAGCGTGGAAAATCTAGCTTCGGACCACGAAAATTGCTAGAAGAAGAGAACCCATTGGTTGATGAAGACTCGGACTGTCTTCTGGTGTTCATAGCTGAATGCTCAAGATGGAGATCGAGAAATTTTTCATCCAGTTCCTGGAGTTTGGCTTGGATGGCTGCAAGTGCTTCCTCCATGATTTTTTCTCCTGTGTGGGTGACAACCATGAGCAGGAGATTTTTCAGGAAGGGATCTGCAACGACACAGAAGTGATCAGCAACAGGTGGATCTGCAACGGCGCGGAACTGACCGGCAACAGTTCTGGATAGAGGAAATCTGCAATTGTGCAACTGAAAATAGATATGGACCCCAGGTATGTGCGGCTTCCTATCGGTTCAAGGGATTCACTCGGCCACCAATGTTTTCTGACGGCTTGCGTATTGGGGAAGTACCCCTCACTCCACGGCTCAGTTAAATCTGATAACTGCTTGGCTACAAACGACAGCTCTTGGTTTACCTCACAGGTGGGAAGTAGTCAATCAGGTAGGGGTCGTTGCCCTTTTCGCTGGCAGGTCCTCTCAATGGGCCAGCTACTTCGGGGTTCCTATGGTACTCCTCACAATTAATTTTAGGGCTTATGCCCAAGTACTTTCCACTGTTAAGCGGAGAGGGATTATTCCCAGATCCGAACCTGCAACCCAAAAAAAAAAAAAAAAAAAAAAAAAAAAATTTGGCAGAAATTCCACCCAATGTTCAAAAACTGGATCTATATTGCTCAGAATTGCTATTATAGCATGTTTCTGGAACTGGAACAACCACTCTGCTTCTACCCATAAAATCGGAATAGAAATCTAGGCACTCGGTCAAAAGATTTTCGCGTCGCAATTTCTGCAGCCGTCACCGAAATTCTGAAAAATTGCGAATTTTAAATCCGCGATATCTCCACTTTTAGAACTCCAAACGAGATGATTTTTTTTTTGAAACTGCATATTTTTGAAAGGGGAATTCATATATGAAATTTTTGTCTTTTTATTTTGTGTAGAAAGTTTCAGAAATTGATCTGAAAGTCTCCGCCCCCCCCAAAAAAAAATTCCCATGTGTGCCAAGGAAAGTGCTCTGATAGCAGATGTGAAGAACCTGCAGCAAACAAGTAATCAACACACACGATATAGCAGAAGAAATCAGAATCACTTTTATATTAATCGCAAGCCACTTCGAGGGGGCAACCTCCTTTGAGCAAGCTCAACACAAAATAACTTCACAGTGCCTTCCTTGGCCTCAACACACACTTATATACCAAAATAGGTGCCAATACTATGGGTCAAAGCCATGGGCCAATATAAACTATGGGCACCAATACTATGGGTCAAAACCATGGTCCAATATAAACTATGGATCAACAAATACTACAGGTGGCTTACAAAGCATATGCGCCTCACAACAATAACACAAACTATGGATCAACAATTACTATGGGATGACTTACAAAGCATATGCATCCAACAACAATATACTAACAAAGTAAAGAGAGGGATTGACATGGGTTCCTAACAATTCTCCCCCTGGTTATGCCCCAGATTACTCATGTGTGACGTCTAATTCTAGAGCCACCTCATCTTACATGTCTCTTGTACAAACTCATCACATCCATGGAATGACTTGTTTGGAAAAATCATGTTCTAGCTAAGAGGTTGGATTTTCAACCCCTCAAAATCCTCTGGTCTATTATGCACCACCTATGCAACCCATGTCGACTCCAACCATGACTCCTCTACTTCTTATGGGACAATTTTATGCACAACAAAACCTTCCTAACCAACCCACCCCCAATAACCAACAATGGCAGGGAAATAACAAGCGAGGTAGAAACTGAGGCAATAATCAACCCCAAGGAGGTGGCCAACAGGACAACCCTATAAATAAAAATGGTGTTGAACCTCCTGCATAGAATCCCTAATGTCACAATCGACCAGGGAAGAATCCACAGTTGCGGACTGGTCATCTGTGTGCTATCTACAACACCCATGGTCATTACACTCATCATTGTCCTCACATGGCTCATGTCCAACAACTCATTCAAAATGACAATCAACGTGATCTGAACGTGACTACTCTAGCTTATCCCAAACCTATGCCACTAGGTCCTCCACCTATGGTGGTTCAAAACCCCCTACCACACCAAGGAATGGTTGCAACCCAACCCTTGGCCCCACCTTCCCCCATAACTCTTGCTACGTCCCCACCTGTTGCAGCTGGTGGCCATCACCTCATGACATTTTCACTCTACTCAGCCTCAACGGATTCTCATGAATGTCTCTAGGAAGCTGGCTAGTGAAATTTTTTTTATTGACATTGAGGTTGTCAATGCCCAACTTGATTACAACCTCCTCCTAGGATGTAGCTACATGTATGCCATGCAAGCCATGGGCTCTACCCTCTCTCGACTCCTAATGCTCCATCAAGATGGGAAGGTCGTGACTGTCGACTAGTTGAATTACTATGATCTGAAGGGGATGGCCACAATGAACAGGTCCTTCCAACTATTGACACTGCCATTGAAAACATGTCCATCCCATCCTTATCTTTTGTTGGCCCAGGCTTGTTTTCCAACACTGCTATGATGGATACCTTTGTGTCCTTACCACCTCCACCTTCACCGACTAACGTATCACATTTTTCCACCATCATGTCCAGTACCATTTTAACCACATTAAAACCTCAGTCGCAACCCTAACCACATTCATCCAGGAATTATTGGGGTTCATTCCTAATCCACATGGTTCCCTTTCTTTTTCCACCATCTGGTATCGTGAGCAAGCCTTTCATGGATACTCTCAACTTACGTAATTTCACTCTAGGAATTCCTGTGCAGGGATAATTTTAGGGGCGAATTTTAGCCCAGTGGGCTATTTTTCCATGTTTTTCTCCGAAAAAACATTCGCCATTTTGCATTTTTTGAAGCCTTGTTTCGCCCAATTTTGATGGGGTAAAATTTTTTCACCCTAAAAATCGCCAAATTATTATATAAACAATATAAAATCCTTGGAAATTAAAATATTTTTTGATGAATATCGCCAATCATTTTATAGTTGGCATTTTAAGAATTGGTAATATTCGCTAACATTTATACACTTTTAAATAAGTATGGTTCCTTAAAATCATCCATGTTCCTGTGTGGTACCTCAATCCACCCACTCAACCCCCAGTCCCCTAGGTTGTGTTGAATTCCATCCAACCCATTGAAACGGTATCACAACCACCTCCTAGTCCATAGAAAACATCTTCTATCTCCAAAACTGCCCCTCCTCCTCCAAAGAAGTTTGGGGGAAAGGGCGCTAAAGCAACGACTGAACCTCTTCCGACTCCTACTTGCACATTGTGAAATATCCAAGGCCATGCAACACAAATTTTCCTGGAGTTTCCTCTCCTTCGCACCCACATGGATGTTATGGATGAGTTCAATGATGCTCCAGTAGTCACCATCCCAGATCTGGCAATGGTCAAGAACAAGTCATTGCAAACCAACCATTCTTGTGCAGTTTGTGGTTTATATGGTCATTACTATCACCATTTACCTGAATTTTCCGACTATCTGTCATTTGTCTGTGACCTTTGAAAACAATCCGTTATTCTAACGTTACTATCCTTAAGGTGATCAACCCTTCGTTTTCCTCCTCAGACACAACCAACGCCATATACATAATGTCTAGTTCTAGTAGTCCTCCTATATCCTCAATCATAGAAGATCCCTCTGATTTATCTACCCATTTTTTTGCCAATGATGAGCATATCCTTAAATATCTTTTGATTCTTGAGTACCCTTTGGATGATATGCACCATTGTCCATTCTTTATTCTCGATGAACCACTCTCATCGATGGATCAACACTCAATTAAAGGAAAATACTTCATCAATGGCAAAGACGACTGGTTCAAGAACCCCATTCTGGCACCTGACACCTTTGAAGAGGGAAACATGGCAAACATTTTTCCAACTATTAAGATCAATATATCTACCAAACCTGAGGTAGTTGAATATATTACACTTAGAGAATATTTCTCCCTTGGGGAAGTTGCTACCTACAAAGCACTCTTTCAGGAGTTCCATGATATTTTCGCTTGGTCCTATACCGAAATTCTTGGGCTAGATCCATCCATCGTCAAACATCATATCAAACACTTGGCCCGATGTTGCACCCATACACCAAAATAAAAGACCTATCAAGCCTCAAAGGCTCCTTCTATCAAAGAATATATAGAAAAATTGCATCACACGGGTTTCATATACCCCATCGCATATACCACTTGGGTTTCTAATCCTGTTCCCGTTAATAAAAAACAGGGTACCATTCGTGTTTGTACTGACTTTCATGATTTGCACTTGCCATGTACCTGTTAACCTGAAAATCCCCCAGAGAGCTCTCAATGGCCTACACCACCCAAGGACACCATCTCACAACACTCATATCACTCCATTATACCTTCCCTTAGACCCCCACACCTCAAAAATAGCCTAAGGAAGAAGAAAAACGAGCCCAAAATAGCCCCCTAGGAGCTAAAGCCCTCAAAAAGGGGCTACAACCCTAAAAGGGGCTAAAGTTAGGGTGGAAGGGGCTAAAGGCCCAAAAAATGGGCTAAAACCTTGACCAAGGGCTTAAAACCCTAAAAACCCTTGGAAAAGCTATAAAACGAGGGAGGGGGGTCACTCTCAAAACACTTCTCCCATTGCCTATTGGTATGATGCCCATGGATGCTTTGAGACCTTTGCCTCTCAAACCACCCACACTCCCTCTCCTCCATCTCCATTTCCATTTGAGCCATAGCTCCCCAACTAAGAGAGAGGCTTCCACAGGCTAGCGCATGGTGGCCCATTCCCACTAGAGAAGGTATACTTGTGCTTTCATGTTTTACTTCTTAGTCATTTAGTTTGCTTTGATTTCTAACCATTGTTTTTATTTGCAGGGTTTGCTTAACACTGTTTGTAGGTTTTTCCATTGTATCTTAGGTTTATTTTGCAGGTTTTGGAGGTTGAACCCTAACCCATTGTGTGCAGAGGGGTTCAACAGTGCTATGTTTGCTTCTTCTTCTTGCTTAGATTAGCTTAGTGTCAGTTTACTATTCTGTCATTTACATTTTCATTTTGTTTTTCAGCATTTACCATTAGCAGGAACCTACCCTTCTGCCCTATGGGCAGAAGGGAGCTATTCCTACCCCTATAGCAAGGAGAAATCCTTGCTATAGAAATGGCAACCATACCAGGTTGATCCCATAGGATCCCTGGGCCAAAATTTTAATTTTTCAAGTTTTTTCAATTTTACCCTAGTTTTCAAAAATTTCTTGTTAAATCTATCTTAGATTCAGTTTATTTCTTGTTTTAGGTACTGTCAAAGCTCTGCTAGGAAAAACCGAGTCGGATTTACCATAGTACCAGTTACTGTCAGCCAGATCTGACTCTGTCTCACAAAAAAAACCTCAATCTGGAGTAGGGCGCTCTTATCGGGGAAAAAAGTGAGACTGGGGTGCACTTAATGGGCAAACAGGTGCACCTAGGGTGCACTTAATCCTCTGATAAGTGTGACTTCAGCCCAGAAACTTAGGTTGCAACTGTTTCTGCATTCTGTGTGACCCCCTCGCTCATTTTTGAAAAAATCTCACACCCCCCTTGCTAGATTTGGTTAGAAATGTCTGGCCTGTAAAATAGAACTTTAATTTGAATTTAACAGACTATAAATTTCAGTTTCAAAGGACTGTTAGTGCGGTCCAGCTGCCTTTGTCCACCACTACAAGTTAATTTCATTTCCTGTTTTCATTTTCTGCATTTTATTTCATGAACAATGTGTAAATGTTAAGTTAATCATTATGGCTTAATAAAATGAACCTAGTTTAACTAAAATCGACTTAAAATCAACAATCTTACTTCCCCTTCCTCCTCTAACCATTCATCACCCTCTGGGGTATTTTGGGATACGACGAAGGGAAAGCTCGTATAGATCTAGGCACTCCATGATATTGTTCCAAAACCATTAAAATTAGGTGACCTGGAAGGTAGAGGGGGTAGAGAAGGAGGGCTTCTCACGGTGCTAAGCGTCCTCCCTATTGACCAACCTTGCATCCGGAAGGTGACCTGAGGATCTACGGATGGGATTAGTCCCATTGTGTTGAGAGCCCAACACCTTCTCTTGGTTGAAGAGGAATATCAGTGAGAGGTAGACATCTAGTTAGGCCAACAAACATTTAGGGTTAATCACTGTATTTGTTCACAATCTCTGTTCATTATTCAATGCATGCATACACAACCATACAAACTTTACCATGGTGAATTCATAAACCATTTGCAGCAACCAAGTACCAGAAAAAACAAGAAAACAAATACACCATACCAACTAATTAACCCAACTCAGTTCATGACGCTGAGTAAGGCTTAAAATTTACTAATTTACACTAAGTTCAAACAACTCTACAGTGTTTGAGGACATAAGTCCCTGATTTCTTCAACTATGGGAAGTACTTGGGATCTTCCTAGAAACTCATTGTGAGGAGTACCATAGGAACCCCAAAGTAGCTGTCTGTTGAGAAGAATTGCCAAGCGAAACGGGCAACGACCCCTTCCGATTGAGTAGAGACACCTGTGAGGAACAAGCCAAGCACTGTCTTCTGGCAGTCTTGGTGGCCTAGTGACCATCTTCAGCCAATAGGTATCCACTAAAATTGGGATCCAAACATCATTCCCACCAAGTTTCAGACATAAATCTAACACAATTGATCCTCCATGATCTTCCTCATGCCCAAGAAGTGAACCACCACCATTTGGAACACTCAATCGACACCGTCGAATCTGATCTCAGTGATCTCCCACACCATCAGAGGGCCACACAACCTTTAATTCTAATTTAAACCCATATCAGTCTGAACCAAACCTCCATACCGCACCATCAATCCCCTTGGCTAGTGCAAATCTGGATCCATTTTCTGGCCTAACCTTAGCAAGTGGTCCCATTTCCACATCACAACCTGTCACCCACAACCTAGCAAGTGGCCTAAGCACAGTCATGTAGACTGTCATCACTCAACTTCCACCACCTATAGTGACCATCCAAGCTAGCCCACTTACAACACATGGGGGCAGTGGCTCCTCCACACACACTATCCCTCCTGCCACACGGGGGGGTAGTGGACCATCAACTTACATTGCCCCTACTGTCATACATGGGGGCAATCTCCCTGCCACTCATACTGTCACACCCACAACACTTGGGGGCACTGCCCGATCCGCAATGGTGCCACTGTAAGCACCCCCAACTATGCAGATGCACCATGCACCTGTAAATACCACCACCATCGCAGCCCCATCCCACATTAATTTGGGTTCAAATATGGCCTTCATGGCTCATCTCAACTTACCTGACTTGGCGAGATTAACAAATGACCCCATTTTCCACCAATATTTTTGTCCACCCATGCCAACTAAGCTATCATCAGACATCTCCAAGTTTGAAGGGAAAGCCAGGGAATGTCCCCAAAACCACATAATGACATTCCATCTATGGTGCTCATCCAATAGCATTGTAGATAATTCCATCAAGTTGAGGCTATTCCAATGTACCCTTACAGGTATTTCACCCAAATGGTACATTGAGCTACCACAAGCCAAGTACCCCAACTTCAACTCCTTAGCCTTCATGTTCTTACAGTATTTCCAACTCCCTGTCAGATATGACAAGGGGGTGGAGATCCTACTATCCTTTTGTCAAAGCACTACCACTCACATAACTGACCATATCCATGAGTGGCGGTGACGCCGTAGCTTATGCAAAATCCAACTAGATGACAGGATCTTCTTGGATTGGTTCCTTAATACTTTTCTCCCGCCCATCGCAAAGGACGTCACATCTGAACGTCCCCAATCTAAAAAAGAGGCCATATTGAAGGCCCAACAATTTGACCTCATCTATGCCTAGTCTGGATACCTATATACTGTCATTCCAGACACTCCCCATCCAAGTACCTCCTTTCGCGATGTAGCAGGGGCATCCCACACTATAGACGGCATCACAGGGTTGGTCTCCCAACAACCACAGCCTTGATCGACACCACCTGCCATTACACCACAACAAAGCAACACTGCTAGTGTTGCTTACGAGAGCCAAGATCCAGACTATGCTAAAATGATGTCCTAGTTCATATCAACAACTTCCTATGCACAACCTGCGCCACCGCAGCAGGCTCAAGCCATGGCTTGGCCAACATAGTAGTATGTGGGACAAATTCCCACATTTTTGGCACCACCACCCCCACAAATATACTATGCACCGCCAGCACAACCAGTTCAATCCCCCACCCCTGCTCCTTTGGGACAAGTGTTTGCACAGCAAACCCATCCCAACCATCCTGCCCCCAACAATCAACAAGGGAAATCTAGGAATAACCGGCCCCGCAACCAAGGAAACAACCAATCGCATGGAGGTGGTCAACAACCAAACCCTCCCAACAATGCCGCGACAAACTGGCCAGCACAAAACCCCCCACGACCAAATACACCAAGACGCAACACCCCATTTTGCACAAACGAACCATGCACACTCTATGAGGTCTATGGGCACTATACCTTCGAGTGTCCCTTCATGGGTCGTACGAAGCAGGCCATTCAAAAAGAGGACCAACAGGTTGCCAACACTACAAAAAAAGCACAACCCAACCCGACACATCAAGGACCTCCCCCCATGGTGCTTCAAAACCCACTTCCAATCCAAGGATTGGTGGCAACCGCAACCCCTCCCCAAACCAATCCCAACACTTTGGGGGCACCTCCCACGACCGAAACAGATGTTCATAACCTGCTAGCCATGACGACTGAAGAAGTCAACTAGCAGACCAGATGGAATTAGTACAGTACCACTACCGAACCTGTTGACTCATCAGCACCATCCACGTCTAAGACAGTCAACCTACCACTTTAGTTACCCCCATTCCCGCGACCCCCCATACATAGAGTTGCCAATAATACCACAATTAGAGCTGTAGTCAGCTATAGCATTGCAGATGATTTGGCCCAAACACCAATCGCCATGTCTGCTCTTGAGGTACTTAAAACATGCCCAACACAGTGGAAAGCCTTACTAGCCGCTCTAGGGGCAGTAGACCCCTCATACTCCAAACTGATCACCATTGACATGGAGAATGGGGAACCGCATATGCCCTCCACTATCGCCTTTCAAATTCTGGTGTCTATCCGAAATTTGGTTGTGCACGGATGCATAGTGGATGAGGGGGCATCCACATGCATCATGTCTACCTTGGTTTGGAAAAATCTTGGATCACCAATTCTGCAACCGTCCTCCACGACTCTGCGGCCTTATGATGGACATCCCACTAAATCCCAAGGAATCCTTCCCCATGTCTCCATCACGTTAGCTAACAAGATAGTGTTGATCGACATAGAAGTCATCAATGCTCAACTGGACTACAACCTTCTCCTTGGAAGGATTTACATGTACACCATGCGAGATGTCGCATCAACTGTCTTCCGTCTCATGATGTTCCCCCATGAAGGGAAGATTGTGACAGTTGACCAGCTCACCTATCATGATCCGTAAGGGTTAACAACGCCTGCCAACATTATCCATACCATCACCACCATTGAGCCGCAAGTGGTGACCACACATGCTAATGTCATTCCTATGACCAACACTGTGGTTGAAAACACACCAGCCTCCCCACCATTGAATGTGGGCCCTAGGTTGTTTACCGATCCCACCATGATGGATCCTTTCCCATTGGTGTCACCACCATCGACACAAAAGCAAACTGCGGACTTGTGCATGGTCTCGTCAAGCACCACAACCATAGCCCCTGTTACCACCTAAGTTGTACTTAGTGGTTTTTATCAAATGAGCCCGGTGAACCGGACAGGGTTAACTTGTTCAGACTTCAAAAGACCCTTGGAAGTACTTCTGGGAAGTGCTTGTTGTATCATATAACATGTTCATACCCCATGGGGGGATTGTAATAAATTTTCTAGCATGATAGTGTCTGTAAAAGACTCGGTCTCTTAGACTTCATTTGTCAATCCAATCAGCCCAGGGTGTTTTTTTCCTTGGTTATTATTGGTTGTTGAATAAACGACTGATAATTTTTGAGTTTTTCACTCCATACCTCCAAAGTTGGGGTGGTTGGCTTGGCATTTAGGCATATTGAGGTTATTAGAGTCTATATGTCAATGTATAAACATGCTAGACATCATTTTTGAGTCATATGAACATGTCTAAGTCCCCCTAGGTGTTTTTCAATTTTTCATTTTTTTAGTTTTTTCAGTGTTTTTTTTTTTTAATTTTAATTTTTCCAAAACTTAGGCTATTTTTTAATAGTTTAATTGGAAAATTTGATTTTGTAATAAAAGTGGACCAAATAATAAGTTCCAGTTATGTAGGTGCTCATTTTCAAGCTAGGAGCACCATGTAAACCCATGGACCCACTATTTCCTAGTTTTGAGTGATTTTCCATCACTCAGGTCAGAAAGCCCCAAAAATCAATTATTGATTATTTTAATTAATAAATTGATGAATAATGGAACAAATCCAAAATCAATAAATCAGTGGATTCTCAGCTGATTTGATTGAAATCAGTCAAATCTAAAGCAGATTGACTGGATCTAACAAATCCTTGACTGAAGGAGGTGATCAAATCAGATCCAGAGTTGATCTTGAGCATCCTTTATGGGGAATTTCTCCCTCCCTCTCTCCTCAACACGTTTTGGCTCATTTGGATGAGTTTTGGGCCGATGTGTCAGTGTATGGGTTGATGTGTTAGCCAGGTCAGGCCCCCAGTTGACAAGTAGGCTCAATCTAGCTTCAGTTTTGCATTGATGAACTCTCCATCAGTTGATTTCACTTGATTCCATGAGGAATTTCGCCCCACTTGGGCTAGATGGCCTGCAAATTGTATATATCCTGTTGGTGGCTCCCTCTTCCAAGCTAGTTAGAGCTGGGATTGAGGTGCTACTTCTATTGTATTGTTGTAATTCTGCATTTGAAATAAAGAAAATCTTTGGAGGCAATACGGTGTGGTGCCATTACATGTGTGGATGATTATTGCCATTGTTTTACTGAGGTAACCTGTATCTGTGGTCATTTTTTGCTAATTTCTTGTAGATCTGTGGTTAAGATTGGTAATTAGCTTATTACAATCTTGATAGGAAAGGTGTTGTTCAATAAGTTTATTGACTGTCACTCTCCTTTGGTGCACGTTTAGAGATCTAGATTTAGCATGTCCTATAAGCTTATATGAATGTTATCTTGAATCTCTTTGTATGTACTAATCAGATCTCACAAGTTTCTTGGCAAGTTCTTTGATTTCAGCTGAGTTGCAGGTTCATACTTTGGAAAGGATGTTGATCTAGTTTGCTTCTTCATTCTCTTCAAAACATTTCAAAGGCATAGTCCCTCGGCATTCCACCTGAAAGCTCTACTGCGGATCTTCAAGGAAACCAACACTTTTCTCCTCTTCTTCCTCCCTCAAAATCAACACTTTACCCGGTTACCTTTTCAGTTTATAGATGTGATTTTATTTGGATCTGTTTCATCAAAGTAAAATATACATAGATCTAATATTTCATATCTCACATCCTAGATATTGCACTAAAAAAAGTATCATAAGCATCCCAGATCTAGTTGTCACGGGAAATTGTCCTTTTTGCATGAATTTGAAAGAAAACTTGTAGATCACATGCATTAGATTTCCTTTCACTGCGATAAATTTAAATATTATTCAATATCAGTGCATTTTAATTGGCTTCACAAACAGCAAGTCAAGATCCCAAGGAAATCTTGATTTCCTTGGTTCCTTTTCGTCGGTTTAGCTAGTTTAATTTCATTATTTTTTGAGATAAAGTAGGCTGACCCAAAGGTACTCTTAAAGTGATTTTGGGAATTTGTTATTCTAATTTTCTTGCTGTCATTTAGCAGGTCTGACAGAGAAGAAAGGAAGCTGCTGTCCAAAGTGGCTTTGGGAGCGCTCAAATTCCCCCAGGGGTCTCTCTTTTGTCACATAATTTGTAAATTTTTTGTATAAACTGTAAGATCTTGGTTTCAGCCTATATAAGTACCAAGAAGTACTGATATATCAGTCCTCTAATATTGTAACAAGTAATAAATAAAATTTCCTTTGGAATAGGCTCTTTCGAGCCCATTCCCCATCCCCCCTCGGGGGATTCACGTCGGTGCCATTTTCGTCGTTTTATGCTTATTTCCTTTTACTAGAATTGATCTAATTTGCAGGTTAGTATACTTGACCTTGTTTTTAATTCCATACTCCATATATTACTTTCAAAATTAATCATAATACTTACCCACGATTTCCCGAGTGACTCGAAAGGGGAAAGAGATTGATGGTAGGATTGATCAGAAAACCAGATTTGTGTAGTTGTTTTATTTTTTCTATCATTTGTTTATTAGCAGCTTTAAAATTAACCCCTCCTCGATTCCCCGATTGAGATCCACTTGGATCAAAAGAGGTTCTTGGAGGCTTTTCTTTTAAACAAGAACACATCTCTTAAAAACTTATTAAAATTTACAAGACTTCAGTGTGTATGCTCTGCACTTGGCTGCGGTTCATCCGATCAGTCAAGCTATATCAAAAGCACTTGGGTGACTAGCATAATTAGGACTCACCCTCCCCCATTAACAAACCATCAGGTGAAAATCCAACACCTCAATCAAACCTTTACGGTGGCAAAATACCCAAAGGAAGTGGGAACCTACTGAAAAGTGACCTCAGGGCACCGATCTCTGTCACACCCTAACGGGTGGGTTACGAACATAGCCCCAGAGACTCCATTTCATCCCACATATTCCTTGCGGTTAGCCGTATAGGTTTTGTTTTGGACATACTCCAAGTACTCTCGGGTATATCTGGAGTCCCCCTTTTAGCCTAATTTAATCAATTCATACTTCAATTTTAACTTAAAACATACCAAGATGCAATCGCAAAACATTCACTCCAAGCACATGAAAGCACATTGATATCTTTGATTTGACTTCATTATTAAGGCACTGGTCATTTTTGCTTCATATATATTTTGTTTATCAGCTTTGTGCTTTCGTGTGTTATCTTCGTATCTTGTCATCTTTAATTGTTTATAGTTAAAATATTCAAACTCGTAAATAACTGATTCAGTTTAACATCACCCACTAAGAAATCATCCTTAGTAACTTAATAGGGTCTACCCCCCTTGGTTTCGTTAGGAGTTGAGCCTAAATGGAGGAGTCAAGAACAAGGTGACATCCTTGACTCGAGACTTTCCCCCAAGGACACACCGAGTGGCTTGAAGATTTCTACCACGTGATCTCGGTGTGTGAAAAGGAGGCAACAGCCCCAACCACAACCACAACATCATCCATAGCCACAACACCAACAGTAGCCGCAACGTCACCCATAGCAGCAGCATTACGTGCAGCTGCAACCACAACCTCACCCCCACATGAAAACAGTAGGGAGTTATCTGGGCTCATCTCTAGTCCATACGATTCCCTTCCTCTTTCCCCCGCCTGGTGTCATGAGCAACCCGGTCATGGCCACCTTAAGCCTACCCAACTTTACGTTGGGCATCCTATTGTGGTATCTTGATCCACCAGCTCAACTAGCAATGCCCCAGGTTGTTTTAACCCCGGTACAACCTATCACAGTCAAGTCTCACCCTCCACCTGGTCCACACAAGCCAACTTCCACACCCATACCTGCACCGCCCCAACCCAAAAGAGCCAGGGGTAAGAATACCAAAGCCACCGCAGAGCCACAACAAGTCCCACCTTGTGCCATCTGTGAACAACAAGGCTATCCAACTCAGAATTTCCTTGAAATCCCAGTGATCTGTGCACATCTGGATGCCATGGATATGAACGAAAATATCCTCGTGGTTGAACTCCCAACCGCGCTAGTAGTTAGGAACAAGGCATTGAGGACAAACCATGCTTGCACCCTTTGTGGCCTATATGGACATTACTCCCATCATTGCCAAGACCTCCCTGAATTTCGAATGGCTCTTACTGACCTTCATCACCATTCCCTCGAGTCTGAGATCACCTTGATCAAAGAATTTCATGCACCACATCCTTCTTCAGACATCATGTCCATTTAAATGATCTCTAGCACAAGTCGCCCTTCCATCTCATCACTTGTGGAAGATCCACCTGATCTATCACGACACCACTTACGCATTGACAGAGAAATCTGTAAGATCACCTCTGGTTTTACCCCATTCCCTTTAAACCATAGTATGGAATTGGTTCTTCTGATAAAAGACCAGATTTCATCACCCCGCCTTGCCAATGACCTTCATCTCGGTAAGGGGGTATACCTCTTTGCTGACTCAGATGTTCGACTCTTGAAGAAGTCGTGTAATGGGCTCCACCTCAAGAGAGCCTATTCCTAATACTACCACTATGAGTCCCTTATAGCGTAGTTTTCTCCCTTTCTTGTTTTTCAACATTTTTTACCTCAAGTCGGGGGCTGCACCATTAGCTGCTAATTCAAAGTCACCCGAAACAAGTTTGAGACAACTCTCACACCTTCGAGCTAAAATTTATATCGCTTTATGAGACCATCGTCTCATGTTTATCAAATAAATTTTGGGACCATTTCCCATAAGTCACCTCGATTTACGAGCCATGCCATGACGATGCAAGTGTCTACGGACCTGTACTTGTATCACACTTCCCGACCACTACTCATGTGAGTTTTCGGGCCACCGGCCATTAAGGAATGTAATTTTATTTTTATTTTTTGTATTTATAATTGTCTTTTTCACTGCACCTTACGCGGAGATCTGGACCATCATCCACAAAAGCCTTTATTTTTCTTGTATGTATTTGGCATATAAGCGCCCCTAGACTTGCACTCACATCGCATGTAATCAAGTTTGTCCACCACAACACACGCACACGCTATCCTAACCTCTGTTTGAGAGCCACCTCAGTTTGCATGCCTTTGCTGCACTGACTCGTGAGCCTCTACTGTGATCTATTCTATGCATGTAATGGTATGTTTGAGAGCCTTCTGCTTCATCCATACTGCATGAATGACCTTTGGACCTCTGTCCTCCATCCCAACATGGGGCACTGAATGTGCCACGGCAATCAGTTGACCACTTTGGAGTTTCATTTAATATCTTTTCTGACTCCTTAAAACAATGAAAAGATTGCTGAGCGTAGCTGCTTCCTTTCCCACTCGCTAAAGTGTAGGAAAGGGCATCTACATTGTCTCATTTACCTCCTTTTGCGGACCATGTAGACCATCAATTGAAAAGGACCTCCTTGGAACACACAAGCCAAGACCGTACCCCTCTGCATACTTTTATGCTTTCTCGGGCAGATGGGCCGCACTTTATGAAAAATCCTACCACGGGTTGCATTAAGCTCTTTTCCATCCATCTCAACAAGAAAATATTGCCGAGCAAACTTGGTTTTGTTCATGCTCGTAAAAGTACATGAATGATCGTCCAGTCAGTACAGGTTTAACCTTTTCCTACCTGATTAGACTACTAGAAGTAAAGAAGTCTCTCATCCCCTATAGGATGAGTGAGCTCTCTTATGTATACCTTTATCCTTTTTCGGGCATAGGAGACTACCAATGAAAAAGAGCCCCCATTGGAGTCTTCTTCATGCTTTCAGACTCTCTAAAATTTAAAGAACCATCAAGCATTTACCTTCTCGGGCTCGCCAAAAATCCATGAGATCGTACCACAATGGTGTCCCTAGACACCAACCCACAGAAAATAGTTTGGCAGCATTCCCACATTGGGTCACCTTTGTTTAGAGTACTCTACAATGTGTCTTCTTTGGATCCCATCAGTATCAAAAGTGTCCACCTCCTCCAAGTATTTCCCATCTGCAGCGACATTCTCAGTATTACAGCTATGATCCCATTGTCATGAGTTAAGTTTCATTTGCTGAAGGCTGCCTGGTCGTCATACTCTGAGCAAAGGAAGTTTGAGTCTCCCACTCCCCCCCTACCCCTGTTCAGTTCTTTCCCTTCCCTCCCCTCCCCCCCAATTTAGTGAGTCAGTCCATAGATTGCTTCACACCTTTCAGTTATCCCTCACGCTCCTGGTTAAGGAAACATCATTGCCTTGACTAGGGGCAGGTCTCCCTCTGTTATCGCCAACACACATATTCTAGAGGACAGTCCCAAAGGTCCCTATACCTTGGTTTCATTAACATCATTGATGAGTTCCTTGGACCACTTAAGGGGAGTCCTTAGTGCTGCTTGGGATGGTTGTTTCTCACATGCTCGACTTCAACTCCATCATCGCACCGTCAAGATTCGTACAGGTTTTGTTCCGCACAGTACTTGGTCAAAGACCTCAGATGTCACGTGACTCTAGCAAATTGGTAAGTCTGCTCGAGGGACCTAAACAGGTGATGTCCCTTGCGATTTCCAGGTTGCGTTGGAGACAATGTTCAAAATCCCCAATAGTGCTTCGATATACCTTTATGATTGATGCAGCATACTTATACCACAAAGACTCTGAACCTTACTCAGTAAGTCCACAGAGCTATGTACCAGATCCAACAGACCATCAGTCATAAAGATGTAGCATTCCATGAGAATGCTATGGGTCCAATGTACCAGATCAGTATCGTATTCAACCTCACATAAAGGGAACCAACATTGTAACATCAATTGTATATGATCAGCTCTTGTGTTTTAGAGCATAGATCAAATGATTCTTTTGACATTGTCATAAGCATGGGAATGCCTACCTCGTCCATATACATGTCACACATTTATTGTATCTCACCCATTGATGGGAACCAAATTAATACGAAAACCAAAATCCACCATGCCCCAGCCCCGGAAGCACCACCTCTAGATAGCAAATCCTATGATGTCCATTGGCCATATGTTGAGCTCCTACCCTCACACATCAGGTGACAATTTGATAACCTGAAAATCCCCCACATAGCTCTCAACGACCTACACCACCCATTGACACCATCTCACAACACTCATATCACTCAATTAGACCTTCTATTAGACCCCCACACCTCCAAAATAACCTAAGGATGAAGAAAAAGGGCTAAAACCCCAAAAAAGGAGCCCAAAATAGCCCCCTAGGAGCTAAAGCCCTAAAAAAGGGGCTAAAGTTAGGGAAAAATGGGCTAAAACCCTGACCAAGGGCTTAAAACCCTAAAACCCCTTGGAAAAGCTATAAAATGAGGGTTGGGGGTCACTCTCAAAACACTTCTCCCATTGCCTATTGTTATGGTGCCCATGGATGCTTTGAGACCTTTGCCTCTCAAACCACCCACACTCCCTCTCCTCCATCTCCATTTCCATTTGAGCCATAGCTCCCCAACCAAGAGAGAGGCTTCCACAAGCTAGGGAATGGTGGCCCATTCCCACTAGACAAGGTATACTTGTGCTTTCATGTTTTACTTCTTAGTCATTTAGTTTGCTTTGATTTCTAACCATTGTTTTTATTTGTACATTTTCCTTAACATTGCTTGCAAGTTTTTCCATTGTAGGTCAGGTTTATTTTATAGGTTTTGGAGGCGGAACCATAACCCATTGTGTGCAAGGGGGTTTAACAGTGCTCCTTTTTCTTCTTCTTCTTTCTTAGATTAGCTTAATGTTAGATTACTATTATGTCATTTACATTTCCGTTTCATTTTTTAGCATTTACCATTAGCAGGAACCTACCCTTCTTCCCTATAGGTAGAAGGGAGCTATTCCTGCCCCTGTAGTAGGGAGAAATCCTTGCTACAGTCCGAAGGAAAATTTCCACACTCCATTCATTGACCAAATCATTGATGCCTGTGTCGGACATGACTCCTTTTATTTCATGGATTATTTTTCCGGTTATAACTAAATTCATATCCGGAAAGAAGACTAGTACAAGATTGCTTTCACAACTGCCTCGACACATTTGCATATCGATTTATGCCATTTGTCCTTAAAAATGTTGGAGCAACTTTTCAGCAAGCCATGACATTTTTCTTTCATGACCTTATCCATATCATCTTGGTCTACCTAGACGACCTAACCGCTCGCTCTCGAAAGTGTTCACAACATCTAAATGAATTACGATAAGTATTTATTATGATGTCGTAAATAAAATGTCCGATTGAACCCTCTCAAATTTTTCTTTTGTGGTCCTAGTTGGGATTTTAATTGGGTTTATCATCTCTCACAAATGGATTATGGTCGATCTTCTGAAGGTTCACGTGATTATGAATCTTCCCTCACCATGTACCTTGCACCAACTGCATAGCCTCCAAGGTAAGGAAAATTTCCTTCATCTTTTCATTTTGGACTATGCAACAAATGTCCATGGTTTCTTATGAATTCTCCATACCAACATTTCATTTGTTTGGGATAAGCATGTGAAAGATGCTTTTGACACATTGAAACAAGCTCTGGCTTCCACTCCATTGTTTTCTCCAATCGACTTCACTAAGGAGTTTATTCTCTACGTGTCGACATATGAAAATGCCATCATTGGAGTTTTGGTCCAAAAAGATGATGATCATCAAGAGCATGTGATCTATTCTTCAAGTTAGAAGCTTTCAAGTCCCCCTTTACATTACTCACATGAAGATAAGATGGCCCTTGTAGTTGTCTTTTCTATTTAGAAGCTACACCATTACATCCTTTTCAGCTGCACTTGAGTCATGGCCGATTCCAAACCCATGATGTATCTCTTGATTTGTCGCCTTTTTCAAGGCCTTGCTGCCAAGCGGATTGTTGTTCTGTAGGAGTATGATTTGGAATTTGTTTCCCTTAAAAGCACCAAAGCTCTGGCATTAACTGTCTTAATGAAAGACCTCCCTTCGTTGTCTTCTTAATCACCTATCACAGTCAACCTTCTCGATAAATTTCTATTTGTAATATCCACAGAAGACCCCTGGTATGGGGGCATTCTCTTATACCTATGCAATCAGAAATTCAAGGCTCATTTAATTCATGAAGATCGTCGACACATTCGAAACCAAGTTGTTCACTATCTCCTCATAGGGAATGTCTTGTACCATCGGGGCATCGATACCATATTATGTCTTTTCCTCACCCATGATGAGGCTGAGAAAGTCCTAAATGACTGTCATAATGGATCCTACAGTGGCCACCTATTTGTTTTGGATACCTCCTAGAAGATTCTCTGTGATGGTTACTTTTGGCCTACCATCTTTGTTGATTGCATCCACGTAGTTAAACACTGCTGCAATTGTCATCTCTTTGCTCCAAAAGAAAGGAAACCTCCCACGCCATTACATCATGTCATCACAGTTGATCCCTTATGTAATTCAGTGATTGACTTCATGACTTGTAATCCTACCATGGCCAATAGTCATAAGTACATCATTGTGTCCATTGATTATTTTACTAAACGGGATGAGTCCATGCCGATATTCAATTGTAAGGTTGATACCATGACACGGTTGCTTTTTAACCATGTTATTACATGTTTCGGTGTCCCCCAATAGATATTCTCACACCATGGTTCTCATTTTAGGACATCATTTGGACAGATATTTCAACCATGTTGAATCTTGAACACCAGTACTCTTCCATGTACTACCCTCAGGTAAATAGTCAAGTTGAGGTCATAAAAAAGATCCACAAAACCATGCTCCAGTGGATGGTGGGAAAGCACAACGCCAACTGGCATCATATTATCTTTTCCTCCCTCTGGGCCTACCGGAGATCAATAAAAAATGCCACAGTTTTTACCCCATTCCACTTAGTCCATGTTGTAGAGTCAATACTTCCCATTGAGTGCCAGACTCCATCACTCCACCTTGCCATTGAGATCCTCCCCGATACCTCACCATTAGAACAATGAATTATTATGCTTGAATAGACAAATGAGGACCATCCTGCTACTCTCTATATGATTAAAGCATCCAAGACTTAGTAGAAGTCACATTAAAACTCCCATGTCCATCCTCACACCTTTAGCGAATATGATCTCATCCTTGTTTATTACCAAGCCAACAATAAGTTAGGTAAAGGGAAGTTTAATTCCATGTGGTACATCCCATATGTCATCCATCATTTCCTCGACAAGGGGGCATATATCCTTGTTGACTCCAACAACCACCTCCTGAAGAATCCCCGCAATGGGATCTACCTCAAGAGGTTCTATGCCTGATGTCACCCACCATGAGTCACTTGTGTCATAGTTTTTCCTTTTTGTTTTACACCGTTCTTGCCACAAGTCTTACAGTTTGTTCTCTTGTTTGTTCTAGACGGATTGTACATTGCATTGCTACGTCGAGTTCACTGACTGGGCAAGTAGATGATATCCTAATATCACCTCAGCTACGTGGGTCATTTATTTCCCGTCACATGAGTTGATCCATATCGATGGAATGTGTGTTGGCATTAATACCAGCAACCGGGCTGAGTATAATGGCGTTATTGGTGTCCTGGTTGCTTCCCTCCAGTTGGGTATTCATCACCTTGATGTCTTCCTAGACTCGTAGCTCCTTGTATCCCAGTTTAATAAATATTATTGGGTACGTGATCCTTGTCTTTTTAGAAAGTTCCTGCGCACTAGAAATTTGGTTAGACATTTTGATTCCATTACATGCATGCATGTTCCTAGAAGTCTCAATAGTGTAGCAGACCAAGTGGGTAATGATGTTCTAGAGTGGCACATTAATCATTGCATATATGAAACAAAACTGCATCTTGCATCATCATATAGTTATGCATACATATGTAATATACATCATATAGACATCATCATATATAAAAAAAGATTCATAAAAAACACAAAATAAGTGCATCCACGTGCATATATATATCATGTCATAGTGTTTAGTACAAAACATGAAGTTCCACAATCTTTCTCAGTTGAGCATATATATCATACAAAAATCCTAGTTCACCACTACACTAGGTGCAGCACCACTAGCTACTAGTCAGAGTCAGATTCCTCCTCCTGGTACACTGGGTCTGTGTCCTCCTCCTCCTCGATTGGTACATCACCCCGTGCAGCTGCTTAGACATATTCAATATGAATTGTGATCCTCATGATCAAGGGGATCTACTCTCGAGGAGCATGGTAGCATGCAATGATCAGATCATCATCCAGGTACTGCCAGATGTCATCAGTGACTCCATCTAGTAATCACTCTATATCATGATGAAGTGAGTCCAACGTACTCTGGCCCCTCCTATGCCCTTGAGCGGGTGGATCTAACCCCTCCACCCTGCCCCTCCATTGTTGATATCCTGTTGCAGGGCATGGACCAATGTCTACACATGCACACTGCATGTCATCATTATATATCATGCACATAAACTGGATACCACCAAGCTAGTCGACTATATATGAATGAAACCACATAAACCAACATGTATATGTACCATAAATTCCCCAAGCTTGTCCTGGAGGTCAAGGCATGATAAGATCTCCCCGATAGTGCATACCTACATATGGCTAGTCCTCTATAAGCACTGGTAGCTACCGTCACTCTGCAAAAATATCTTGTGTAAAGAACTATCCCACTAGGTCACCTCCCTCCCTGATCATCATCTCGCTCCACCTCGTCATGTGACAATTGCAAGGCCCTCCATCCCACACCGCCAGGTGGGGTTGTAGGGTCGGTAGTCGCTCAAAAAATATTGAGCACAAGAGAAAGGGGAAACAAAAATATACTCCCACTGTATTGGCATCGTTTAGTGAACAGAAAACATGTGTTAAATACATCTTGGCCCACCCAACGTAGGTACCCCTAATATGGAGCTGAACACCTGAGTCTTGTGAGGTCCCGATCACCCAAAGATCCATAGAACCATCACTACCATAGCCCGAGTCGCAAGAATATCGATGTCACGCACTAGCATGTACAACAAGTGCACCGTCGTAGAGGCATAGCAATGCCTCTCGTAGAGGTCGTCCAGTCACATGCCATGTGTGAGCTTCTTTGTAGTGTCACTGATCATACCCAACATTGGGAGCCCAGTTAGAAAATAAATATCAAGGAGCATGATCTCTATCTTATCCTCTTGGATGATAAAGCACTCAACACCCAGATCCCAAAACCTCACCAGCTTGTCGAACAACAATGTGGCTGAATACATGAGAGGAATCTGGAAGTACTTCAGTAGCCCACATCGGGCGAGCGTGTCCACCATCTTCCCATCCTCGTATAGTTTCTCTCATAGGGTACCGATTCCCCCCTTTTTCCATGTCACCCGTGGCATCTTGCACATAGACATAGTCCTTGTCAAGTCTAATCATGCACAAAAAATCATCTTGGGATGAGTTGCCCCTGTTCGGCCTTTATGTGCAACCCAAGTCGCTTATAAACCCCAAGCAAGAGTGACAAGGTCGCTCATAACTATTGAACATGTGCAACCTAGGTTGCGCCTATCTCACCGAAATGTGTGACTGGGTTCCATGTATCAGCCTGATACGAGTGACCTAAGTCATTATTTTTCCCTTGAAAAGCACAACCCAACACCATGATCCCTTTGAGGTTGGCATAAGCCCCGGGATGAGAAAAATCACAAACTAAACCAGTGAAAATACGGGTTTGACGAGAGCTATTACCTAGAAGTCATAGATCAAAAAACCATTGGTCGAAATGGAAGAAAACAATAGCTAAGCTTTGGGGTCCTCCACTCCAACTCAACACTGAACAGTATCAATGACACATGTCATGTGGTCCCCCCATGTTTATAGGCCCCCATTGGGTCTTGTTTTCTTTCATGTGCCATAGTGTCATACATAGTCTATTTGAGATGTCATTCGCACCACTGGGTTTAGTCTTCAATCCTCTATCTTTTTACGAGACCCTCATTTCATGCTCTCACTATGATTTTATGTGCCAATTCCTGAAATTTGTCTCGATTTATTTTCCATCACGTGAATCTTCCATTGTATCTCTTGGCATGTTCATGAACCCTTTGCTCCATCCATACTGCAAAATTGGCCATATCTTTTATCGCCAACCATCGTCCCGCAAGGGGGCCACATCAATGTTGTGCATTTATTCCTCTTAGCCATGTTCACAACATAACCTATTTCCATATATCGAACACTTCCCTCTTTCTTGAGTGACAATTACAGATTTCTATTAAGGTATTTTCTAACTCCTAAAAGAATAAAAAGATTGTCTACCACGCTTTCTTCCTTTCACGCTTGTAAAAGTATTTGAAAGGGAGTCTATGTAGCCTCATTTATCCCTTTTTTCAACCTATCTAGACTATCATAAGAAAAGGACCACCCTGGCCCCATTCCAGTCAAGAACATTTTCCTTTATATCCTTTTCATATTTCTCGAACATTGGGACCGAACTTTACAAAAAATATCATTATGGGTTGTCTTTAAGCTCTTTTTTGGCCCTCTCATCAAGAAAAGATTGTCGAGAAAACTTGGCTTCATTTGTGCTCATGAAATTATTTGAACAGTTGTCCAGTCTGTATAGGTTTAAGCTTTTCCAACTTGATTGGACCACCAATAGTAAAGAAGTATTCCTTCCCCAAAGGTTGGGAGAGCTCTCGTTTTTATAGTTTTATCCTTTTTTGGGTTTGGGAGACCACATATGAAAGAGACCACATTGGATTCTTCTTCCTATTTTTAGACTGCCTAAAAATGAAAACACCATCGAGCATTTACTTTATCGAGCTCACTAAAAATCCACGAGATCATGTCATAACTATGTCTTTAGGTACCACTGCATATGATATTACAGTATGGAAACTTCCCCCCATTCGATATCCTTTGTTCATAGTATTATGCGATGAGTCTTACTTGTATCCCTTGCATATCACTAGGCCTAATTTCCTTAGTATTTCCCATTTGCAGTTATCTACCCGGTATTACAACTATGATCCCTCTCCCACTAGTCAGTTTAGTTTGTTGCGAGGTTAGCCCTACCGTCATACTCTAAACAAAGGAATTTTGAGTCCCTTGTACTCCCATTCCCTTGTTCCCCGTTCCATGTGTCAGTCCCCTGATTGTTCCACATCTTTGGTTATCCCTGTCATGCTTCTCGTGAATGACACATCATTTCCTTAATTAGTTGCAGGTCTCCCTCTGTCAATGCTAGCAAATCTATTCTAGAGGATAGACCCAAATGTCCCTGTATCTTGGTTTCATCCACCTCATTGATGATTTCCTTGGAAAACTTTATAGGAGTCATTAGTGCTTCTCGGTGTGGTTTTGTATCACATGCTTGACTTCAGCTACATCATCACACTGTTGAGATTCATATAGGGTATTTCTCCATTTATTATTTGGACGAAGACCCCAATTGTCACCTGACTCTAACACATTGGTGAGTCTAATATGGGACCCAAATAGTTTCATGTTCCTTGTGATTTCTGAGCTGCATTTGCGATAGTGTTCAGAAGCCCCAGTTTTTTACTTCCATGTATCTCCAGTACTTGATGCTACACATTGTACCACAAAGATTCTAACCCTCGGTCATTGATTCAATATATATGTACACTTCTAGATCTGGCAAAGCATCAGTTGTGATAATATTATATTCCATGAGAATGCCATTGTTCCTACGTATTAGTTCTTCATATCAGTGTTGTATTCAATGTCTCATCGAGGCCACCATTATGTAGCATTATTTGTATATGTATTGATTGGCTCCCATGTTTATACTCCTTGATCCAATTATTTTTTTTTGACACTTTTACGAGCATGGGTATGCCTGCCTCGTCCATATACATGTCACACATTATATGTATCTCATCAATTTTTGGGAACCATTAATAAAAAACCAAAATCAACCGTAGTTAGAATGAGGAAGTTCAAATTCTCCACGGGTCTCTCCAGTATCACCAGTATTGTCACCATAATCCTATGATGTGCATTAGCCATACGATGAGATCCTACCCTCACACATCAGGGGGAAATATGTTAACACAAAAAAGTGTTGACCTAGCTCTACATGGTCTAAACCATATACATACATTATATTCCTACCAAATTTCCATTACTTTTGACCTTCACAATTGTATTTCCACAAACAATGGTCCAAAACACTATTATTTACTATGGTTTACCCTCACTTTCTCCCAAACAAGGGTCAAAAACCCTAAAAAAAGGTTCAAAAACCCTAAAAACGAGAAGGGCCCAGAAAACCACAGGAAAATACCATGGGTAACCACATTGCATCAGAAAAAGCTGGAACCATACTATAATTACATTGTGGAGGGCTCTCCCAAAGCACCTTTTTCCTCATTTTTCCATTTTGTGAGTATGTTGGGACACTCTTACTCTTAGGTATTCACATACTTCTTTGCCATCATCCAATCGCCATACCATTCCCACATTGGACATTGAGAAATCCTCCATACCCATTTTTGGATCCTCTCCCCATTTGACACCTGTTTGTGGAGACCATTGGAGAACCAACCCGTGGAGAGGCAGACCACTTCCAAGGACAACCGCAGTGGCCTACTTTATAGGAAAGGAGGTATATTTTTACTTGTTTTCATTTGTTTAGTTTAGCCATTGCATATCAAAAAAATGTTAAAAATATATATGTTTTATGTTACTAGTGTAACTTGTTGTTTTTAAAGAACGACTACGATGGCCCACTTTACTAGAGAAGAGGTATAATTACTATGTTTTTGTTTATTTGCATTAGTTTAATTGAAAAATGTTAAAATATATATGCTTTATGTTAGTAATTTATTATGTTATTTTATTTTCCATTGAAATATTCCTTACGGTCATAATGATCTAAGGTTGATGCTTCTATACATGACAGGGAATAAATCCTCGTTATAGTTTTGGCAACTCCACTCGGTCGATCCATTCGAATATCAATTTTTACAGGTTGTTGTCAGTTTGTCCTTACTGTCTTCCATCATCCATCATAGATCGGTCCCCTTCATGGCCGATCTGTACCCTTACCGCGTCAGTTCCTACTCACCTGACCCATTCTGGCTCTGCTTTTTAATTTTTTCCTATTTCGGGATGAGTCACCCTTATCCTACCGAAATCCATGAACCAGTCACTCATTTTCACTCGATAAGCACGACCTAGATCACATGTTTAGCTTCAATAGGAGCGACCTCACTCAAACATCCATATCGCTCGTATCCTAGCTTCCGGAATGACCCCAGTCACGCCTGTGACTCAATTTTGAGCGACCGAGTTGTGTCTTACCTTCTATTTTGCGTGACTTAACTATTTACTTCCTAGTTCTCTACTGTCACTCTATTTTGCATGACCTAGATCGTATCTATTTCTCTCACAAGTGTGACCGACAATTTTGAGTTTGTTTTTTGTGCCTGTTTCAGACCCCTGTCTGTCCCAAACTCTGTCTAGACTTATTTTTCTTTTTGGATCGGATCTTTCATAGCCCTTGGTGTGTTTGAGGTCTCCCCTTCTTAATTTTTGAGTTTCCATAGTTGAGCTCCGTAGTCGAAAATCCATGCTTATTTCCTGCATTTGATTAAAAGTTCCTTTGTTACTCATTTGTTTCAAGCATAATTTCATTATTGGAAGACAAATTTTATTTTGCAGCTTTACTATTCATTAATTTTATTTACTGCATTATATGGGCTTGACGCACATACAATTGCACACAATTCACACCACTAAGTGAAACACTCGTTTCATGACCCCGAGCAAGGCCTTAAAAAATAAAAAAATTAACTTAATATCATTCAGATCAGGGTATAAACCCCATCCTCTTAACTATGGGAAGTACATGGGAATATCCCTAAAACTAATAGTGAGGAGTACCAAATGAAGCTTGAAGTAGCTAACCATTGAGAGGACCTTCCAAGTGAAAAGGGTAACGACCTCTACTTGATTGACTAGTTCCCACCTGTGAGGTAAACCAAGAACTGTCGTCTGTGGAAAAGCGGTTATCAGTTTTACCTGAGCTATGATGTGAGGGGTACTCCCCCAATNTACTTGATTGACTAGTTCCCACCTGTGAGGTAAACCAAGAACTGTCGTCTGTGGAAAAGCGGTTATCAGTTTTACCTGAGCTATGATGTGAGGGGTACTACCCCAATGTGCAAGCCGTTAGATAGTATTGGTGGTTGAGTGACTCCCTTGAACCATTAGGAATTCGAACAAACCTAGGGTCCATATTCATTTCCAGTCACTAAACCATAGCAAGTCAACACGTCATCATAGTTCCACCACACTATTCATATAGACTTAGGGGGAACACCCCCCAGTCTGGTTCTTTGAACCGTCACTATCAGAGCTACCTTGGACATCACTCGACACCTTTAGAGCCACACACAAACTCCAATTCCGATTCAGATTAACATCAATCTGAACCAACCTTGTTCACTACCCCATCTACCCCCTTGGATGGTGTAGCAGAGATTTCTCCCTTATTACAGGGAAGGAATGGCTACCTTCTGTCTATAGGATGGAAGGCTAGGTTCCTAGTGGTGAAATGTAGTAAAAATAGACAAAGATGAAATAAAGAACAGAAAGGAAGAAAAGATGGCTGGAAACCCCTCTGCAAACACTGTTAGGGTTTGTCTCAAAAAACCTGCAAACAAATGTTAGAACCAAAATACATATAAAAAAATGTTATAAACAAACCTGCAAACAAAGATGGGTTAGGAAAAACTAAGAAAACTACCAAATAAAAGACATAAACAACAAGCTATACCTTCTCTTTGATGGAATGGGCCACCATGCCCTAGCTTGGAGAAGCACCTCTCTTGGAAATGGGAGCTAAGGCTCAATGGATGAATGGAGGAGAGGGAGTGTGGTTGGCTTGAGAGACAAAGGGTCTCAAGGCATCCAATCGGGCAACATAACATTATGCAAGGGAGAAGTGTTATGAGAGTGATCCCCACCCCTCTATTTATAACTTTTTGGGGTTTTTTTAGGGTTTTAAGCCCCTCGTTGGGGTTTTAACCCCTTTTTCAGGATTTTAGCCCCTTCTGCCCTATTTGTAGCTCCTTTTGGGGTTTTTAGCTCCTTTGAGGGGTTTTAGACCCTTTTTGGAGGCTTTAGCCCCTAAGAGAACTATTCAGGCTCTTTTTGGGGGTTTTTTACCCCTTTTGCTCATTCTTAAGCCTTTTTGATGGTATGGGGGTCCAATGGGGTGAAATGAGGGTCGTGCATGGGTGTCCTTGGGTGGTGTAGGTCATGTAGAGCTGAGTGAGGTATTTTTTGGGTTAAAAAATTGCCCCCTGATGTGTGAGGGAAGGAGCTCATAGTATGGCTGATGGACATGATAGGATTTTCTACACAGAGGTGGTGCTTCTTGGGCTGAGGCATGGTGGATTTTGGTTTGTGTATTAATATGGTTCCCATCAATGGGTGAGATACAAATAATGTGTGACATGTATATGGACAAGGTGGGAATCTCCATGCTCATGACAATGTCAAAAGAATAATGTGATCTATGCTCTAAAATACAAAAGACAGTCATACACAACTAATGATACATAGTGGTTGCCTCACTAAGAGGTTGAATACAATACTGATCTGATTGGACACATGGCATTCTCATGGAATGCTATATCTTCATGACTGATAGCTTGCTGGATCTGGAATGGTACATAACTGTATGGACTCACTGATGGAGAGTCAGAGTCTCTATGGTACAAGTATATTGCATCAATCATAAATCTATATAGAAGCACCGCTGTGGCTTCTGAACACTGTCTCCAACACAACCCGGAAATCATAAAGGACATAAACTATTTAGGTCCATCGAATAGACTCATCAAAGTGCTAGAGTCAAGTTACATATGTGGTATTTGACCAAATACTACACGCACCAAACCCTGTATGAATCTCAATAGTGCGATGATGTAGTTGGATTCGAGCACTTGAGAAGCAACCATCCCGAAAGGAACTAAGGAATACTCTCAACTGGTCCAAGGAACTCATCAATGAGGTTAATGAAACCAAGATACAGGGACCTCTGGGTATATCCTCTGGAATATGTGTGTTGTCATCGATAGAGGGAGACCTACCCCAGGTCAAGGAAATGGTGTTTCCTTGACCAGAAGCACAAGGGAGATAGATGAAAGATGTGAGACAATCTGCGGATTGACCCATTGAATGGGGGGGTGGGAGGGAAAGAGTTGAATAGGGGTAAGGGGAGTCTAGTAGACTCAAACTTCCTTTGTTTAGAGTATGACATCAGGGCGGACCAGGCAGCAAATGGAACTGACTCATAGGAATGGGATCATACCTGTAATATCCGGAATGTCACTGCAGATAGGAAATACTTGGGGGAGGTGGACACTTTTGATATTGATGGGATCCAAGGAAGACACATTGCAGAGTACTCTGAACAAAGGAGACCCAAAGTGGGAATGTTGCCAAACTTTTTTTTGTGGGGTGGTGTCTAGAAACACCGTTGTGGTACGATCTCGTGGATTTTTGGAAAGCCCGAGAAAGTAAATGCTTGATGGTGCTTTCAAATTTAGAGAGTCTGAAAGCACAAAGAAGACTCCAGCGGGGGCTGTTTTTCGTTGTTAGTCTCCTGTGCCCGAAAAAGGATAAAATTATACATAGGAGAGCTTACCCATCCTATAGGGGATGAGAGACTTCTTTACCGTTGGTAGTCCAATCAAGCTGAAAAAGGTTAAACCTATATTGACTGGACGGTCATTTAGATACTTTTATGAGCATGAATAAAACCAAGTTTGCTTGGAAATATTTTCTTGATGAGAAGGCTAGAAAAGAGCTTAACGACAAACCATGGTGAGCTTTTTTGTAAAGTTCGGCCCCTATGCCTGAGAAAGCATAAAAGTATGCAGAGGGGAATGGTCTTGGCTTGAATATGCCAAGGTGGTCCTTTTCACTTGATGGTCTACATGGTTCACAAAAGGAGGTAAATGAGACGATGTAAATGCCCTCTCCTATCCTTTAACGAGCAGGAAAGGAAGCAGCTATGCTCGTCAATATTTTAATTTTTTCAAGAGTAAGAAAAGAGCTTAAAGGAAACTCTAGTATGGTCAACCGATCGCGGTGGCACAAGCAATGCCCCATGTCAATACGGTGGATAGTGGTACAAAGGTCATCCATGCAGTATGGACAGAGCATATGGCTCTCAAACATACCAATACATGCACAGGATAGATCGTGATAGAGGCACGTAGGTCGGTGCGGTAGAGGCACGCAAACCAAGGTGGATCTCGGACAGAGGTCAGGAGATTCGTGTGTGAACTGTGGTGGACGGAATTGACTACATGTGATGTGAGTGCAAGTATGAGGGTAGTTATATGCCAAATACATGCAAAAGAAACAATTCATTTTCTGGACAATGGTCCAGAGATCCGCGTAAGGTGCGGTGGATGGAGTAGACAACTATATGTTACGAAAATAAAAATGATGTTCCTTAATTGGCGGTGGCCTGAGAATCCACATGAGTAGTGGTAGGCAAGAGTGATGCAAGTATAGGTCCGCAGACACTTGCATTGCCATGCTGTGGTTTGTAAATTGAGGTAACTTTTGGGGAGCGGTCCCAAAATTTGGTTGTTAAACATGAGACGATGGTCTCATAAGGAGATGGAATATTGAGCCCGAAGGTGTGAGAGGTGTCTCAAAATGGTTCCAGGTGACTTTGGATTAGCAGCTGATGGTGATGCCCTTGAATTTTGCTAAAAAATGTTGAAAAACAAGAAAAGAAAATGAAGTGATTCATTGGTGATGTTAGGCATAAAATATCTTGAGGTAGAGCCCATTGCGAGGGTTCTCCAAGATTTGTCCATCAGATTCAATAAGGGTGTATGCCCCTTTTCCGAGGCAATGGTGGATGACGTATGGGCCATACCACATTGACTCAAACTTGCATTTGCCCAATTTATCGTTGGGTTGGTTGTAGACTAGAACTATATCACCTTCGCTGAAGGTGCAAGGGTGGACATGGGAGTCATAGTGCGCCTTTGACTGTGTCTTCACTACTTCAATTGCTTGGAGGGAAGCTCGATGGTCTTCTATAGTTTTCTCAAGTTGGAGGAGTCATTCTTCTAAAGGTGAAGTATTAGGGAGGAGTTCTACCATGAGGTGGATGGATGGGATTCAACACTCTATAGGGAGTATTGATTCAATGCCATGTACTAGGCAGAAAAGAGTGAAACCGGTTGCAATTTTTGTGCATGTGCGATAAGCCCATAGGGCAGAGAATAGCATGTGATGCTTGTTGGCTTTATGGTTTCCCACCATCCTTTGGAGCATTGTTTTGATGATTTTGTTGACTTATTCAACTTGGGCATTGCCTTGGGGGTAGTAGGAAGATGAGTACTGGTGTTTGAATTTCAACATGGTTGACAATTCATCCCATACGACATCTTGGAAGTGTGCTCCATGGTCTGAGACTAATTGTTTAGGAATACCAAATCATGAAATAACATGGTTGAAGAAGAAGCGTGCTGCTATTTCACTTTTGCAATCAAATGTGCGCATGGCCTCGACCCACTTAGTGAAGTAATTGACTTCCATAATGGTGTATTTATGACCATTGGCCAAGACGGGGTTCATTGTCATGAAGTCAATTTCCCACTTGCAGAAGGGCCTAACTGTGAATACAAGGTGTAATGGTCTAGGGGGTTTCTTTCCTTTGGGGAAAAGAGCTGACAGTTGTGACAATGCTTGACTACCTCTATGCAATCAAGGAAGATGGAAGGCCAGAAATAGTCGGTGCATAGAATCTTCTGGATGGTTGCCAGGCCTGAAAGGTGGCCATCATAGGCTCCACTATGACAGCATTGAAGATGGTCTCGGCCTCGTCACGAGTGAGGCAATGATGTAGGACGGTATCAATGCCTTAACAATATAGAACATCTCCAATTAGCAAGTGGAGAATGGCTTGATGTTGGATGTGTCGCGTATCCTCACGGTTTAAGTGCACTGCAAACTTCTGTGCTCATAAATAAAGAAGGATGTCCCCATACCATGGGCTGTCCGTGGATATGATGAATAGGAAATCATCATGGAGATCATCCTTGGGGCATGATGATGTGGTTAATGGGGACAGATCAGTCATGAGTGTGGCCAACGTGAGTGCCTTTGTGCTTTTTTGGGAAATGAATTCTAAGTCGAATTCTTGGAGGACGACTACCCACTTAGCTGCTCGACCTTGTAGAAGGTGAAAGCTTAAGAGGTACCACATTGGGTTTGAATCAGCCACTACATGAGTATGGTTTGCGATGATGTAGTGCCGCAACTTTTGAGTCGAGAAGACGATGGTAAGGGCCAATTTCTCCTTGGGTGAATATCATAATGGGGGTACGGTTAGCTTCTAATTGATGTACTAAATCACGTGCTCATGGTGAGCATCATCTTCTTGGACCAAAGTCTACAACAATGGCATTGTCCGAGGCCGACACATAGAGAATGAAGTCTCAAGTGAAGTATGGTGCTAAAAGTAATGGTGCAGAGGCCAGGGATTACTTGAGTGCATCAAATGATTCTTATTCTTGCTAATCGCAAACAAAGAGGATTTTTGTGCGGAGCAGGTGAATGAATCCGTAAGCTTTTGTTGCATACTCTAGTACAAAGCGGCAAAGGAAGTTGGCCTTGCATTGGAGGCTCTATAGTTGGTGTCGAGTTTGTGGGGAAGGAAGATCAAGGATAGCATGAACCTTGAGGGAATCTACCATTATCCCTTTGTGGGATATAATGAATCGAGTATACGGCCTACTGGGACACATAAAATGCACTTGAGGGGATTCAGGCGAATTTTGTACTTGCGAAAACATAAAAAGACTTGTCACAAGTCGTCTATATGTTGTGCTTGTTTTGGTGATTGAGCGGTAAGTTCGTCCAGGTAGACCAAGATGATGTGAATTAGGTCGTGGAAACAATATGTCATGGTGCACTGGAAGGTGGCTCCAACGTTTTTCAGGCCAAAGGGCATGAATCGATATACGAATGTGCCTCGCAAGGTTGTGAATGCAGTCTTATAATAGTCTTCTTTCTGGATATGAATTTGGTTATATCCAGAAAATCTGTCCATGAAGGAAAGGGCCTCATGTCTGACGCATGCATCGATAATCTGATCAATGAAGGGTGTTGGGAAGTTGTCTTTGGGACATGCCCCATTGAGATCATAGAAGTCTATGCAAACATGGATATTTTTTATTCATGAGAATAAGATTAGAAACCCAAGTGGTGTAGGCAATGGGGTAAATGAAGCCGGCTGTGCATATCTTCTCTATCTCAGTTTTGACCGCGGCCACTTTGGAAGGATGGATGGGCCATTGCTTTTGACGTACAGGGGCCACATCGGGCCATGTGTCGATGTGGTGTTCCATGATGGATTGATCCAAGCCAATAATTTCAGTGTAAGACTAGGAAAATATGTCACAGAATTCTTGGAAGAGAGCTTTGTAGGAAGCGACTTCTTCCAGGGTGAAGGATTCCCCCAGCCTGATTTCTTCAACAACCCTAGGGTTGGTTGAGATGTCAATTTTGATGGTTGGCGAGATGTTGGCCGTGTTCCCTTCTTTGAAGGCATCTGGTGTCGTAATGTTTTTTTTGAACCAGTTGACTTTCCCATGAATGAAATCTTTGGTTTCCATGGAAAACTGGTCAGATTGCGACACAAGTTCTTCGGGGAGGTAGAATGAGCAATGGTGCATGTCATCCCATGGGTATTTCGGGGCAGTCAAGGCTTCAAGCATATCTTGGTCATTGTGGAAGCAACGAAGAGACAGTTCTTATGGACCATCGTTGGTGGTAGAGACAATAGGGTCGGTTGAACTGGACATCATGTAAATGGATACAGTGTCTGAAGAAGGAGGTGGGGGATGAACTTCTTCGATCAGGGTGATCTTAGATTCAAGGGAATGTTGACGGACATCGGCTAAAGCCATTCAGAATTTAGCAAAGTCTTGATAGTGGTGAGAATAGTGTCCATATAGTCTGCAAAGGGCGCAAGCATGGTTTCTTCTTAGTGACGTGTTTCTTACTGTTGGCGTGCTTGGAAGTTCAACCACGGGGAGGTTTTTGTTTGTATCCATGGTGTCCAAATGCACACAGATTATAGGAATATCAAGAAATCTTTGAGTTGGATGGCCCTGTTCTTCACAGAAGATGCAAGGAGAGGTCTTTCAAGGCTTTGCGGTGGCTTTCGCGTTCTTTCCCCTAGCCCTTTTTGGGTGGGGTGGTGCGGGTGCAGGTGTGGTGGTTGGTTTTTTAGGACTAGGCCGAGGATGAGACTTGTTTGCAATGGGTTGCACGGGGGTTAAGACTACCTAGCATTGGTGGTTGAGCTGGTGGATCAAGATACCACACATGGATTCCTAATGTAAAGTTGGGTAGGTTTAGGGTGGCCATTACTGGCTTGCTCATGACACTAGGCGGGGCAAAGAGGAAGGGAATTATATGGACTGGAGAGCAGCCTAGATAACTCCCTGATGGTTGTATGTGGGGATGAGTTTGTGGTTGCAGCTGCACATAATGCTGCTGCTACGGATGTTGTTGCAGATACTGTTGATGTTGCGGCTGCAGATGGTGTTGTGGTTGCGGTTGGGGCTGCAGTTGCGGTTGTTTTTTGGGTGTAGCGGTGATGGATGAGAGCATGCACAAATCCATAGTATCGTTTGGTGTCAGTGGTGGTGACGCTAAGGGAAAAGGATCCATCATGGTGGTATCGGCAAACAACCCAAGGTCCACATTCAAGAATGGGGAGGCTGGTATGTTTTCAACCATGGTGTTGACTGCAGGGATAGCATTCACATGTGTGCTCATCCCTCTCAGATCAATGGTGTTTATTGTACGAATAACGTTGGAGGGTGTTGTTAGCCCTTGTGTATCATGATAAGGGAATTGGTCAACTGTCATGATTTTCCCTTCGTGGGGGAACATCATGAGACAGAAGACAGTTGATTCTATCGCTCTCATGGCATACATATAACTTCTTCCAAGGAGAAGGTTATAGTCCAATTGAGTATTAAAAAATTCTATGTCAATTAGGACTATCTTCCTGGATAATGTGATGGGGACCTAAGGGAGGATTCCTTGGGATTTAGTGGGATGACCATCATAAGCCTACAGAGTTTTGGAGAATGGCTGCAGAATCAGGGATTCAATTTTCTGCCAAACAAGGGTGGACATAACACACATGGATTCCCCCTCATCCACTATGTACCGGTGCACTACCAAATTCCAGATAGACACCAGGATTTAAAAGGAAATGGTTGATGGCATTCACAGTTCTCCATTCTCCATGTCGAATATGATCAACTTGGAGTCAGAGGGATCTATGGCCCCAATGGCAGGTAGTAAGGCAATGGCGGGTTGTAAGGCTTTCTGCTGCATTGGGCACATTTTGAGTACCTCAAGAGAGAACATGGAAATAGGTGTTTGGGCCAAATCATCCATGATGTTGTAGCTGACAGCAACTCTAGTCGTGGCATTACTGGCAACCCAGCATATGGGGGGGTGTAGGAACGAGGGTAATTGAAGAGGTGCATTGATTGTTTTAGATTTTGATGCCACTGATGTGTTAGCGGGTTCAGTGTTCGTTCCGTACTAATTTTTTCTAGTTTGTATATTGACCTCTTCAGTTGTCATATCTAGCAGGTGGTGGATACCTGTTTTTTCCATGGGAGGTGCCCCCAGAGCATTAGGATTGGGTTGGGGAGGGGGTGCGGTTTCCACCAATCCTTGGACTGGTAATGGGTTTTGAAGCACCATAGGAGGAGGTCATTGTGGTGTCAGGTTAGGTTGGGCTTCGTTTGTTGTGTTGGTGGCATGTTGAACCTCGTTTCAAATGGCCTGCTTAACATGACCCATGAAGGGATACTCGAATGTGTAGTGTCCATAGAACTCACAGAGTGTGCATGGTTGGTTTGTATGAAACTGGGCATTACGTCTCAATGCATTTGGTCGTGGAGGATTTTGGCCTTTCCAGTTTGCCGCAGCATTGTTGGGAGGGTTTGGTTTTTGACTGCCTCCCTGTGGTTGATTGTTGCCTTGGTTTTGGGGTCGATTATTCCTAGCTTGCCCTTGTTGATTATTGGGGGCTGGATAGTTGGGACGTTTTTGTTGTGCAAACACTTGTCCCAACGGAATAGGTGGAGCAGGGGCAGGGGCTTGAACAGCTTGCACTGGTGGTGCATAGTATATTTGGGTGGGGGGCAGTGCCACAAATGTGGGCATTTGCCCCACATATTGATGTGTTGGCCAAGCCAAGGCCTAAGCCTACTGTGGTGGCGCAGGTTTTGCGTAAGAAGTTGTGGCTCGGAATTGGGACATCATTCTTGCATAGTCTAGATTTTGGTTTTGGTAGGAAACACTAGTAGTGTTACTTGGTTGTGGTGGTACTGCAAGTGGTGTTGGATAGTGCTATGGTTTGTAAGAGACCGAGCCTATGATTCCATCTGTAGCATGCGATGCCCCAAGTGCATCTCGGTGGGAATTTCCTGCATGGGGAGCGTCTGGAATGACAGTGTAAAGGTACCCAAACTATGCATAAATTACATCAAACTGCTGGGCTTTCAAGATGGCCTCTTCTTCATATTGGGGACATTCGGATGCGACGTCCTTTGCTATAGGTGGGAGCAATGTTTTGAGGAACCAATATAAGAAGATCCTATCATCAACTTGGATCTTACACAAACTATGACGTCGTCACCACTCATGGATGTGGTCAGTTATGTGGGTCATAGTGTTTTGGTGGAAATATAACAAGATCTCCACCACTTCATCATATCTAACGGGGAGTTGGAAATACTACAAGAACATGAAAGCGAGGGAGTTGAAATATGGGTACTTGGCTTGTTGTAGCTCAATCTACCATTTGGTTGTGGCACCTATGAGGGTGCGTTGGAATAGCCTTAGCCTAATTGAATCATCTACGATGTTGTTTGATGAGTACCATAGATGAAATGTCATGATGTGGTTTTGGGGGCACTACCATTCCTTCCCTTCAAACTTGGGAATATCTTAGGGAAGTTTGGTTGGCATGGGAGGCCAAAAAGTTTGATGATGCATTGGGTCATTTGTTAACTGAGCCAAATCAAGCAAGTTGATTCATGCCATGAAAGGAAGGTTTGACCCTAGGTTGATGTGAGATGGGGCAGCCATGGTGTTGGGGTTTGTAGGTGCATGATGCATCTGCATTGCTGGGGGTACTTGTGGCACCATTGTGGATGGACCAGTGCCCCCAAGTCTGGTGGGAGGGATAGTGTGGGTGGAAGGGCCACTACCCCCATGTATGATAGGTGGGGTAGTGTAGGTGGATGGGGCACTTCCCCCATGTGTGACAGAAGGGGCACTGTATGTGGAAGGGACACTGCCCCCATGTGTGACAGGGGGGCAGTGTATGTGGAAAGGCCACTTCCCCCATGTGTTGCAAGTGGGACAGCTTGACTGGTGAATATGGGTGGTGGCAACTAACTTATCACAGTTTGCATAACCATGTTGAGCCCACCTGTAGGGTTGTTGTTGATAGTTTGCGGTGTGGACATGGGTCCACTAGCAAATTCCTATGCCAGAAAATAGATCTGGGTTTGCACCAGACATGGGGCTTGATGGTGTAGTGTGCAGGTTTGGTTTAGACTGATATGGTCCTGAATCTAAATCAAAGGTTGTGTGGCCCTCTGATGGTGTGAGAGGTTGCCGAGAATGGTCTCGACGATGCCATTTTAATGACCTGAACTGTGGTGGCTCACCTCTTAGGTGTGAGGAAGAGCCCGAGGGATCAATTGTGTTAAGTTTGAATGTAAAATTGGTGGTAATGATTACTGGACCCTAGTTTTAATGGATTTCTATTAGATGTAGGTGGTCACTCGGCCACCAAGACTGCCAGAAGATAGCGCTTGGATTTTTCCTCATGGGCGTGCTACTCAATCGGTGGGGGTCATTGCTCGTTTCACTTGGCAATTCCTCTCAGTGGCCAACTACTTTGGGGTTCCCATGGTAATCCTCACAATGATTTTCTAGGCTATGCCCAAGTACTTCCCACAGTTAAGGCAGTCAGGGACTTATGTCCTCAAAGACTACAAACTTTTTACTTAGTGTA